>OX459105.1:16443352-17043352 GCA_949775045.1 Metridium senile
GTTATTTAGCTGTACAATTATAGTAATTCAGTTATTTATATTGTGCATTTGTCTTCCAACTATAGACAACAAGAAAGTTAAACTTTTCATTTCCAACTGCGGCAAGAAGATTGTGTTGTTGTCTGGATATGATCAGCTGTTTCTGTGGGAGACTGAGAGTGACAGTGTACCACTAGCCCCAGGTACATATACAATATCATTCATTCATTCATCCATTCATTCATTCAATTATTTGTTCATTCATTCATTCATTCATTCATTCATTCATTTATTCATTCATTTGTTTATCATTCATTCATTTGTTCAGAAATTCTTTTTGTTCAATAATATAAACTTTACACATAATAATTAATATTCTTTGATTTCAAACTATAGTTGTTACAATTATCTGAAGTCATGTGTACTTGACATTGGACTTTAAATCAATAATCCATCTTACATGTATTTCAATGTTAAAGGAGAACCATTTGAGGGAAGGTGGGTACAGATACAAAATGGTGACTACAGACTGCCGACTGAACAAGACAAAGAGACTGCAATTGATGGGATATTCTTTGAAGATCAAGTAAGTACACACAAAAATGTTGATGGAAACTAGCAAGTAAACTGGTATAGGCTGCGTCAGTGCATTTCACAACCAGCCTTAAACTGCATTAACTCTTTTGAATTGATTGTAGATTCATGGTTTATGTTGCCTTGTTTCATGGGTCTTCAACAAACAAGACAGAATGCTTATTACTACTCTCCGTCTTCAATGGCCGCTGCCTGGAAACACTGTAGGCTTTGATTACGATGGTTAGTTGAGGGTGCCACTTTTTCTTTCTTTTTAATTTATGAAAATTTAATCATTTTTTATTCAATAATTATAATTGCTTATTTCAAATCTTATACCAAATAAATAATCTTTTTACAGCAGCATATCCACATATTTAATTATAGTACTAATAGTAATATATAATAATTATAGTCTGTGGTTCCTTAGAGCAGATATTGTATGACTGTGAAAAGTTCAGTTGTGTGTGTGGGTGTCAATGAGCATTTTATCATAATATTATGACACTTTCAAGTTTTTTTTGCAAGCAAGTCTGTAGGCTATTTTTACAGCCCATTCATGAATTGTCTGCATGGTTTTTATTAGGGGCGCATGAGCGGGGAAATGCAGTTATATGATAATTAATAATTATTGAGTGTTTTCTCCCTACAGCTGATAGCTTGCTGCCGTTCTCAGCCAAGTGGTTCACCTTCGTACATTCGCTGTATGGTCTCACACCAGCCAAAAGGGTCGTCAAGTCAACCAAGGCTTACGTTGCACGCTTCTCCTTTGATGGGCAAATCATGGCGGTTGCTATGAATCAGAAAGTTGCCATGGATACCAGAATGATGTTTTACTCCACAACCAGCTCCTCTGTTGCTATAGTAACAGACTTGAAAGGATGTGGTTCGCAAAATGTACAAAATGTGGCATCTACTGGAAAGTATGTGAATATTTAATTATAAAACTCATAAGTTTTAATAACTCATAGAGGAAAACACAAAGGACATCATGGCTGTTAAGAAAGTTGTCAGCAATCTTTGATACAAGATTTAATCATCCTCATTTGCATGAGCTTCAGTTATCTAGTTCAGATTCATCTAAAAAAAACAGTTTTGTGTTATCTAGCACTGCTGTATTGAGGATGACTTCTGCTTAGCTTATTGAAATTTTCTCAAGATTAGCCTGCAAAACAGGTGCTTTCCAAAAAAAAACTCCAAAAGAATCTCAATCTACTACACCATAAGTCTTTCTGAAGACTACACTACCCGGAATGATCATACCTCATCTACACTGCTGTACTATTTGACAAAAGACGTATTTACACAGGGATAGCCTCAATTCAGAGCAACTTTAAATACATTTTCTATTTTTAAGCAATAATATTCTTTTGTACCTTGCTTGGAATTGTGATTATTTTTACAACAAATTGAGGATGTATAAATACGCCTTTTGTCAAATAGTACAGCAGTGGTAGTTAACATGAAACTGTGATTAATAATATATTGCAAGAATGTTTTCAAAAATGCTGATTTTTCTGTTAATCATATCCTTTTTGTAATCACTAGCAAATCCTGCAATCTTGTTGGTTGAGAGGAGTGCGATTAATTCCTTAATCATTGTATATGTAGGTTATGGTGGGTATCTGATATGGCCTGGACTACCAATAACCTGTTTCTTATGATCATCACACGCTGTGGTTCATTGGCTGTATTGACTAAACTAGGAGAACCAGTCCTAGTTACAACTACTGAAAATGCTGTTGATATGGGGCCAGCTTTTTACCTACCACTACATCCAAGGATTACTTTCAAGTAAGGAATAATGTTTTATATAAAAGTATAAAGTCTTTCTTTTCAATTAAATACATTCAGTCAATAGTCCCCTTCACCGTTTCCTGCACCTTCTTGAAAGGAAACCAGATCTTTGCATCGAAGCAGTACAAACATTGAGCTTGCAATGATAGAGACATGTGAATAATTGTCCGGCAAGGTGTTAAAAAGGTCTCTATCACTTTGAGCTCATTGGTCGTCTCGTTTGGATGCAAAGGCCCGGCTACCTTTCAAGATGGCGCAGGGAACTGGAAGGAGACTATTAGTTGATAGGACTATATGTTATTGATAGTTTTCTTTGTTGTTTTGTTGTAAATTGTTGTTATTACTGTGATTTTAATAATTTATCCCTAATTGAGCAATCAAAGCATAGATTTTGAGTGCTTTAGAATATTGAAGTGCGATATATAAATTTGCATCAATAGTTTAGATTTCATACTAAAATTTAAAACAACAAGGTTTTTACTTGACGTTTCGACCCCATCCGGCGTCATTTTCAAGAGTGAATATTATGGCAAGCTGTACTTATTTATCGTTCACTTGCAATAAATATTTATTCTTGAAAATGATGCCCGATGGCGTCAAAACGTTGAGTAAAAACCTTGTTGTTTTAAATTCTATTATGAAAACTACAAAAAACAAACATCTTATAGTTTAGATTATTATTTTCATAATTATTTTTACTTTCTTTGTGTTATACACTAATAAACATTGTATTTATAGGAAACCAAATGTGAATGGTGACAGTGATTCTTCTATGTCACTACATTCAGATACTGATGTCTTACAACAGCGATACTCCATTACTGTACACCCCACCCTTCCCATTATTCTTACTACAGATGGTTACCTAGTAACCATTATGCAGTTGCCAGGCAATGCAAGCTACAAGGGGGCTATGGCATCATTTATGTCATCTGTTTCAAGGTAGTATTTCTTATTCTCCTCCCTTCCTATTGTCCTCATCCCTCTTCTTGTTCTTGTTCTTCTTTCTTCTTCATCATCATCTTCTCTAATTCTTCTTCTCTTTAATTGTCTCCCTTGTTCTTGTTCTTGTTTATCTTCTTCTTCTTCAGCATCTTCTATTCTGACTTCTTCATCTCTTTCTCTCCCTTCTTGTTTCTTTTTCTTGTTCTTGTTCATCTTGTTCTTGTTCTTCTTCATCTCTTTCTCTCCCTTCTTGTTGTTCTTGTTCTTCATCTTCTTCTTCATCATCGTTTTCTTCTACCTGTACCTTTTCCTCAACTACATGTAACTTCTACATTTCTCCCTCTTACTTCATCTTTGTCTGTTTTATTTCTTCTTCTTTGTTTAGTTCTGGATCTTTGTGCTTCTTCTTCTCTTCTGTCCTCTTCCTTCTCCTTGAATCTTTTACTTTTTGTCTTCATCCAGTGATTTTCCAGTTTAGCTAAGTCAAAGAAAAACAATAAAACAAATACTTTTCTTGCTTAATAACATCTACTGTAGGTGCTTTTTGATGTCAATATTTTTAATGGATTCTATTGCATTGCTATTTTCAGTCTTGTTCCTGAAGTGCAGCATGATCCTGACATGGTGCCTCTATCAACATCAATAAGTAGAGTTAATATCTTCCAATCTGAGAACAATCTCAGTAGAGTGCAGTCTGTAGAAGAACTTAGTGAAAACACACAGTCTAGTTGTTCTAGTTCTCTAGCAGGTAACAGAAAGTACATCCAGCAATACATACTTGTCTAGGAAAGATTGATGACAACAATCATGATGTTCATCTTCATCATCATCATCAACAACAATGACAACAAGTCTTACACACTATCTTGTTACTGTTATCCTTTACTACCCTAATTATCCTAACAATTGGCCCCATCATCATCATCAATGTCATCATCATCATCATTATCATCATCATCATCATCATCATAAATGTCATCATTGTCATCATCATCATCATAAATGTCATCATCATCATCATAAATGTCATCATCATCATCACCATCGATGTCATCATCATCATAAATGTCATCCATCATTATCTTCATAATCAAAATCATCATCATTGTTACTATCATTATCATCATTTCATATCAATTATAATCAATATCATCATTATTTCCATCATCATTATAATGATTTTAATCAATATCATCACCACCATAATCAAAATTGTCATTATCATCAACATCATCATCATCATCATCATCATCATCATCATCATTGAAGTGATACAATAACAATCACAACTATTATCACCACTATAATCAGTGTTATCCTCATGAACACTATTATCATCAACAATGAGTCTTCATGTATCACTAATTACACCAATGCACTAACTACATGATTGTATGATATTATTATCTAGGTTTTGGGCTGGCAAGTGGTGATCAAGGAATGGCCTTCATGCCAATCATCCCATCAGACTTTGAACGCCTACCACCAGAACACCAAGACATATCTTGGAAGTTTGTAGAAGCACAGAATAACTCCCTTAAATCCCTGGCGGTGGGCGTGTCAGCTGGTCCATACTGGTCTAAAGAAATTAGCAGCGCCCTCTGCTTCGTCATCAAGGGTGTGGTTAAACTATTCTCCATCTATCTTCGTGATCATGAACACCTTGACGGCTCACTGACAAACTCCTTGAAAATGCTCTCAAAGTTTAAAACTAGTAAACTACAGTCTGAAAAGCTTGAGGATTGCTTTGGTTACTTCAAGATGGCACTTGAGTTGTTCCTCTGGGATGCGCATTATAGAAACGCCTTTACACTTGCACTAAGGCTGATCAATGGTTTTATCAAAGAGATTCTTGGCTGTAAATCACTTGATGATGTGTCCAAGATAGCCAGCTCAATAACATTTCTTGAATTTGCTGAAGAAGTTCTTGGGTCTGTTTACTCATGGAAGCAGAGCTCTAAGGCAAGTTCCAACGGGGATGTCATTGATCGCTTTAGCCCCAACAAAAGCATCCCTAGAGGAAGTTATAAACTGCCTGATGCACAGGGTGACCAAGAAAGCTTACAAGGTAAAATAATAATAATAATTTTGTTTATCATTTTTAACTATTTGTATTCGTGTATATTATTTAGTTGTGATTTCAATTCACACATAAAAATCATTGTCAACCTGACTATCATTGTCATCATTATCCCCATCTTCACCATCATCATCATTATCATCATTATCATCATCATCTTCACCATCATCACCATTATTATCATCGTTATCATCATCACCATCATCATTATCATTATCACAATCTCTATCACCTCCACCATTGCCATCATGATCATGATCATGATCATTATCATCTTCACCATCATCATCAATATTATCATTATTATCATCATCATCATTATCATCATTATCATTATTATCATTATTATCACAATCTCTATCACCTCCACCATTGCCATCATGATCATGATCATGATCATTATCATCTTCACCATCATCATCAATATTATCATTATTATCATCATCATCATTATCATTATTATCATTATCATTATCACAATCTCTATCACCTCCACCATTGCCATCATCATCTTCATCATCACCACTATCATTACCTTCATCATTATCAACACTATAATTGTTATTGTGGATTGTTTCAATAGATGTTTCAGAAATTGTTGAAGAAAGCTCACAAAGTAACCAGTCTACACTCCAAGAGAGTCCCCGAGAGAGTTCTCAAGTGACCAAGGCACTATCAGCATCATGGCTAATGCTGTACAACTACACAGCCCAGTCTTCAAGGCGCCAGAGTAAGCTGCAAGAGACTGGTGATAGTGGTCAGGTGACTGAGTTGTTGTGTGACATACAGAAGAAGCTACAAGACATTGGTGTGTCAATACCTACTGGTGCTGCACTTAAACCAGAACATATGTCAGGTATGAACACAATAATAACGTTAATGATGATGATGATAGTGATAATGTTGAGGATCATATGTCAGGTATGAACACAATAATAACGTTAATGATGATGATGATAGTGATAATGTTGAGGATCATATGTCAGGTATGAACACAATAATAACGTTAATGATGATGATGATAGTGATAATGTTGAGGATCATATGTCAGGTATGAACACAATAATAACGTTAATGATGATGATGATAGTGATAATGTTGAGGATCATATGTCAGGTATGAACACAATAATAACGTTAATGATGATGATGATAGTGATAATGTTGAGGATCATATGTCAGGTATGAACACAATAATAACGTTAATGATGATGATGATAATGATAATGTTGAGGATCATATGTCAGGTATGAACACAATAATAACGTTAATGATGATGATGATAGTGATAATGTTGAGGATCATATGTCAGGTATGAACACAATAATAACGTTTATGATGATGATGATGATAGTGATAATGTTGAGGATCATATGTCAGGTATGAACACAATAATAACGTTTATGATGATGATGATAGTGATAATGTTGAGTATCATATGTCAGGTATGAACACAATAATAACGTTTATGATGATGATGATAGTGATAATGTTGAGGATCATATGTCAGGTATGAACACAATAATAACGTTTATGATGATGATGATGATAGTGATAATGTTGAGGATCATATGTCAGGTATGAACACAATAATAACGTTAATGATGATGATGATAGTGATAATGTTGAGGATCATATGTCAGGTATGAACACAATAATAACGTTTATGATGATGATGATGATAGTGATAATGTTGAGGATCATATGTCAGGTATGAACACAATAATAACGTTAATGATGATGATGATAGTGATAATGTTAAGGATCATATGTCAGGTATGAACACAATAATAACGTTTATGATGATGATGATAGTGATAATGTTGAGGATCATATGTCAGGTATGAACACAATAATAACGTTAATGATGATGATGATAGTGATAATGTTAAGGATCATATGTCAGGTATGAACACAATAATAACGTTAATGATGATGATGATAATGATAATGTTGAGGATCATATGTCAGGTATGAACACAATAATAACGTTAATGATGATGATGATAGTGATAATGTTAAGGATCATATGTCAGGTATGAACACAATAATAACGTTTATGATGATGATGATAGTGATAATGTTGAGGATCATATGTCAGGTATGAACACAATAATAACGTTAATGATGATGATGATAGTGATAATGTTAAGGATCATATGTCAGGTATGAACACAATAATAACGTTAATGATGATGATGATAATGATAATGTTGAGGATCATATGTCAGGTATGAACACAATAATAACGTTTATGATGATGATGATGATAGTGATAAAGTTGAGGATCATATGTCAGGTATGAACACAATAATAACGTTTATGATGATGATGATGATAGTGATAAAGTTGAGGATCATATGTCAGGTATGAACACAATAATAACGTTAATGATGATGATGATAGTGATAAAGTTGAGAGTGATGGTGATGATAGTTGTGTGACATAAATTGTGGTAATGATGATGGTGATAATGTTGATGAGGATGATGATGATGATGATGACGATGGTAGTAATGATGATGATGATTGAATTGTATTTTGCTTAATAAATTATTATTATTATTTTTGTGAAGGAGATGGCTGCGATGACGAGAATGACGATAAGGATGATGCTGTTAATAGTGACATCATATAGACCATAATAACTTTGCTTTGCACGTTTTACTAATTAAATTGTTCATTTTCCATCCTATTTTTCATTCAGCTGTTGCGTCATTCATTGAACGAGATGATGCTGTTACTGTGGCTGGTCTAATTGATAGCCCTGGCGATTCTCTTTTTGGACGTCGACGAGCAAATCGTATTGACCAAGAACCAAGCCAAAGCACACCCATACGATTAAGGAAAGCCGGTAAGTAAGTTTCAATGTAATATATTTAATTGTTTTCAATTAAATTGACGAAGGGCTAAAGCTCGAAACTTCAGTAAAGCTAAGTTAACATTTTTTACGGTGTTACAAACTTCATTATATTAACTATCATTATTATTGTTTTTATTATTATTATCATCATCATCATCGCCATCATCATCATCGTCATCATCATCATTGTCGTCGTAATCTTCGTTATTATTATCATCGTCATCATCATTATCATCGTCGTTATAATCAAATTTTTTTACTATCAAATTTGTTTATCTCAGGTTCACTTGATCGTCTACTGGATGTATCCGCCATTAACAAGACCTCATCCAAACCCAACCAGTCCACAACAACCAAACAAAGCGACACAACTACCGAGACACTGCTTGCCATCTTGTACCTTAATCTACAACAATACAACCTACGAGCCGCTCTAGACCTTGTTTTCTCACTTCTAGAGCCTGCCCTGGATCACTTAGATACCACATTCAGTGCGTTATTCACCTTAGACTCGCTACGTGCCACTAGAGGACAGGATAACTCCTCCAATCAGCTCCTTAGTATCCTCGTACAGACGTTCCCTATCGTACGAATAGCGGACATGGTTGGGCTTCCTGTGGTGCAGTCATTAGGCCGGTTCATGGCGGCGTATTTCAGTAATCTTGGTCTATATGTCTTCCCTGCGTACCACCCCAATGTCCTTCCACCATACAACATAGGAGAGCGATCAATACACGAGAGCACGTCTGATGAATCGTTTGCACTCTCACAAGGAGTTGAAGTGGTCCACTTGGATAGGGAGAAGGTTGCGCTGGCAGTTCGTGATCAGGGGATATCAGATGTGTGGTGTGCTAATAATGCTGTAGAACTGATGTTGATATCAGGTATTCTAGCTTGTTATTCCATTTGTTTACTTGTTGTTTTTGTGGCTTTTCTTATTTATAGATTATGAGGCTTTTCATAGGAATATCATAGGCTTTTCATACTAGGCTTTTCATTGGCTTTTCATAAGCTTTTCATAGGCTTTTCATAGGCCTTTCATAGGCTTTTCATAGGCTTTTCATAGGCTTTCCATAGGCTTTTCGTAGGCTTTTCATAAGCTTTTCATAGGCTTTTTGTAGGTCTTGTATAGGCTTTTCATAGGTCTTGTATAGGCGTTTCGTAGGCTTTTCGTAGGCTTTTCATAGGTTCGTTTGTTTGTGTGTGCTTGTTTGTCTATTGGTTGTTTGTCTGTTTTTTTTTTCGTTCGTTTGTCTGTTTGCTTATCTGTTTGTCTGTGTCTTTATGTATAATCATATAAGTATTTATTTTATTCATCTATTGATTAATTATAATTCATCAGTTCTTTTTGTGTACTGTTATGTAACAGCCTCTCTAAATAAAGTTGATTGTATTGTATTGTCTGTTTGTTTATATTTCCATTTCTTGCTTTTCCAGGTCTTATTGGTGAGGCTTCCTGGTTAAGCAACAACCTTGGTGACTGGAAACATTCCTTGCTACTAGCTACCAGCCACACCCTACACCCCAGCCACCACAAGACCATAGCACAACTATGTACAATACCACACCACATAACACCTGAAAACATCATACTAACACAACTACAACCCGTCCTTTCCACATCACCACTATCACTACCAAACATACCAAAATACCTCCTAGATGTACCTGAGGATGCGACGTCCACTCCTAACAGAGATCGCTTGATAGTCGAGAAACCTACTGATGGTAAGACACAGTTAACCATGGACGAGAAGGTAGCAACAGATGTGAGTAAGATATTACAAGCTGCTGTGGTGGCTGGAATAGACGTAGTGCCTAGACTGTGCTGGACAATGTTGCAGGAATTACTGGTATTGGTATCTCAGGTGGATTGGATTGTACCTGAGGAGATTTATCTTCCTGCTCCTCCCTTGTACTGTCCCCAGCCTCCCCACGCTGAAACGGTTAGTGAAGTACACTATGGATGGATTGCAACCATGGCAACCATTCCCAGGAAAGCGAATTGAACAAAAGGACCACCAGTCACGGTGATGGTTTTCTTTTGTCAAGACCACCAGCATGGCTGCCGTTTCTGTTGTTCAATTCACTCTCCTTGGAATGGTTGCAATCCATCTATAAATTATAAAATATAACAGGGTTTTTTAATCTATCTATAAACGGATTTGATAGTTGTTCTGTTACATATTAGAGGTCGTGTCAAGTGTAGTTTTGTAGGTTGGTATCATAATCACTAGAAAACAGAAACCGTGGGTTCGAGTCCCGCCAAGGGCAATTGATATTTTCTCATTTATCGTAATCATTATTAACTATCATCCTCGGGAACCCAGGGGTATTCTTCTGTCGCTCGTTTCTCGCTTCCACAATATACCCCTGGGAACGTAGTCTGTTGGAGCTTGTTCCGGAAGTCAAAATTCAAACTTATTTAACGACTTTCTTTGAATGGTTATCTTGATTTTCATTGGTCGACCTAATAAGGTCGACCAATCAGGAAAGAGCTGAATTTTGACTTCCGGAACAAGCTCCAACAGACTACGTTCCCAGGGGTATATGTTGTGGAAGCGAGAAACGAGCGACAGAAGAATACCCCTGGGTTCCCGAGGATGTATTTACTATATAATGTTTCTTCGTGTTTCTTCAGCCCCAAGAACATGGTTGAAGAAATATTTTCTAGTTAATGTTATAATAGGTCGTTTTCGTTGCTTGGACATGCTTGTAAATATCAAACTAGTTTGCCTCCTTACCAGTTGAGTTTCTTAAAACACAGTATGTTGTAATAATTATTAGTTTGTTTGTATTAATTATTAACTTATTATCTATAAATAAAGTGTATTTATTTTATTTACAAGTTATACATCACCATTCTTTGGCCCTTCCGATCGAGACTTTTAGGACCACTTCGCCCCACACCTTCCGCTCTTACTTTGCATCAGCAATGTTTGCCCTGTCAATTCCTGAATCTCTTGATATTATATCTGGGAATGTCATTTTCCTTGAATGGACAGGGCCGTGACGTGGTTTCCACAAGAAGACGTTATACAGGTTATACACTTGACTGCATCTTTACCTTATTGGTAATTTCTTTCTTTTCTATTTTTTTTTTCAGGAATTTCTTCTACCCCGTGTTTACCGCGAGAAACAGCTGAGATCAGATATCGCGGGCACAGTGCAAAAGCTCCTTACACTACTGCACTCATCCAACTGTATGGCGGCTTGTATGCAATGGTACGTCAATCAACTTGTCTCAACCAATGAGAAGTGGTACAACACAACAAAAGATGATCAAGACTTTATTGTGCCCCAGTCCCTTGTGGCTCATAATGATATAGTGACGTCATTTTCTGCTGCGGATCTTAGCCTTGTTAGAGCATTGAAGAGAAACTCGTCTAAACCAAAAGGTTAGCTAATGTATCTAAGAGGTTCTGCTGTTATCTGACTTGAATAGTTACTGACTCAGAGGTTCTGTTGTTATCTAATAATTTTGAATACGTCACTAAGCTTGTCAATAATTGTACGATTGATATATTCGTTGATCTATTTGTTCATTCAGCCATTCATTCATTCATTCATTCTTCATCCCTCCATTCACTTATTAATCTATCCATCTATTCATTTAATAAAAATAATTGAATTCAGCCATTCATCCATGGTTATGTTTTTTCCTAATTCACCCACCTATTCATTTATCTATTCATTCATTCATTAATCCATTCATTCATTAGCCCATTCATTCATTCACTTATTCATCCATCCATCCATTCATTCAGTCATTCATCCATTCATTTATTCATTCATTCTTTAACCCATTCATCCATTCATTCATTAAGTTATTAATTCATCCATCCATCCATTCATTCAGTCATTCATCCATTCATTTATTCATTCATTCTTTAACCCATTCATCCATTCAGTTATTAATTCATCCATCCATCCATTCATTCAGTCATTCATCCATTCATTTATTCATTCATTCTTTAACCCATTCATCCATTCATCCATTAAGTTATTAATTCATTCATCCATTCATTCATTCGTTGAATAATTGTCTAATCCAATCCACCATACATGCAATTATTTATTTGTTCATTTGTTTATCATTCCTTTTCATTCCTGCTTTCAGACATTCCCAGTCCACCTCGTCCAAGTAAGACGGCTGGCTCATCAGTCAGTAGTGTACTAGCATGTTTTCATCAGTTCTGTTGTGTCATGTGGTTACTTCATGCACGTGACGCGATGAGCCTGTGTGCGAGGAAATACAGACAAGCACGAAACCAAGCCGCTACTGACCAAGAGGTAGAGATAACATTTCTAGATCATGCCTTGTGCCAGATAATTTAATGGATGGATAAATGGATGGATGATGGATGAATGAATGGATGGATGAATGGATGGATGGATGAATGATGGGTGAATGAATAGATGGATGAATGGATGAATGAATGGATGGATGGATGATGGATGGATGAATGAATGAATGGATGGATGGATGGATGAATGAATAATGAATATATGGATGAAGGAATGGATGAATGAATGAATTATAAATAGATGAAGGAATGAATAAATGGATGAATGAATAGATGGATGAATGAATAGACGAATGAAGGAATGAATAAATGGATGAATGAATAGACGAATGAATGAATAAATAAATGGATGAATGAATGATTGAATGAATGAATAAATAGATGAACGAAGGAATGGAAGAATAAATGGATGAATGAAGGTTGGAATGCATGGTGTCAATATAAACCCCAAGGTAGATGAATAAACAAACAAATGAATACATTTATTATTGACTGGATGAATGATCGAATGATGAAAAATGAATGAACGAGTAAATGAATGAATGGATAAACGAACGAACGAATAAAAATATAAGCAAAGGGGTTAATAAACGAACTAATGACTAAATAAATAAGCGGGTAGATGAATGAGTCACTGAGTGAGTGAATAAAAGACATATATCCAATAATATTTGTTTGAATCCCTATATTTAACTATAGTAACGCTCTTCTATTATTATCAGATTTCTGATGAAGTAGAAGGCCTTTGTTGGGAAACACTACAATGGACATTACAACTACAACCTTTTGGCTCCTTCCTTGGTGCATCAACAGAACTCAGCGATTCCTTACTAACACTTCTCTCTGAGATGCAGCCTAGTATTTCCACGGCACAGATCACTGCGCAGTACTTCCCTGACCCTAACCTCATCCCAACCACGTCAGGGAGGGCCAAGTTCAAGCGGCTGATGACACAGTTTCGAGGGATAACTCTACGAGAAGCTGGTAGCATCGAAGAGGACAACCACGATGAACCGTTGTCGGTGTTTTACCGTGAAAAATGTCTTGAATGGGAAGATGAGATAAAAGAGAGAGAAGGATTATTCCACAGGGTACAGGAAGAGGTGTTTCCTCGTGAGAACGACGACTCTGATTTACCACACGGTAACACCAAGCCTGCGTTCACTACCAACAAAGATACACCCTGTGTTGGATCGCTAGTTTTCGAAACGTCAAGATCGTACCTCGATTTTCTTGATACCTTCTTTATCATTACGTTCACTAAAAACGCTGCCGAAATGACTGGCCAAGCTACAACAGCGATCCCACTTCTTCTACCTTACGAGAAGCTATTCACGTTCAACGAGACGAAGAGTTTGAAAGAGTTGCAAGTGAAAGCAGCTGCCGAGAAAGAAAAGAAGCCTCCACAGGATAACTCATTGTATCGTAGTCAGAGCTGCACTGATGTCAGGTCTAATAAGCCTAGACAGACACCCATTCGTGGCCCAGGACAGACAGACATTAGAAGGGCTAGTAGTATGAGTGATATTAGCAAGACCAGTTCTAATTCTGGTGTGGCTGTTCTTGGGTCGGATCTATTGGATATGTTACCTAGACTCGCCTGGCTGAGTCGGTATGTTATCGTTATTAGTATCAGTATCATTATTGATGTTATCAGTAGTATTATCATCGTTATCACTTCATTGTAGTCAGTATCATCACAAACTATTATCATCATCATCATTAGAATCATAGTATTTTCATCATCATCATTATTGCCATCATTATTATCATATCATATTATCATCATTACCATCATCATTATCCCCATCATCATTATCGTCATATTATCATCATCATCATTACCATCATATTATCATCATCACAATCCCCATCATCATTATCATCACCACTATTGTCACCACATACATTGTTACAGTACCTCCATTATATTTATCATTATCATTATAAACTTGAGTTTTTCAATTTATAATTGCCATTCAAGTACCTAAATAAACTTATTATTATTTATATTATTATTATCATCATCATTAGTATCATCATCATTACCATCATCATCATTACCACCATTGTTACCACTTACTTTGTTACCTCCATCATCATCATATGTTCGTTTTGTTTGTAGCTGGTCATCAGAGGGACTACCCACTACTAGTGTCCATAGAAGGACTATACAAGGCCATCCAGTCATGAAGGTCGATGTAGAACTAGCCCTGCTTGTCAATACTCTATGGCTGATTGATAATATTTATACACCATGGGAACTCAACGAACAGGTACAGACATTGTTACAATAACAAAACTCTCTCGTCATGTACAGGCTTGTTTCGTCTTTGTTTATTTGTGTTTTCTATTTCTCTCCTTCCTCTCATCTTTCCTTCTTCTTTCCTCCTTCTTGTCCTTCCTTCCTGTTCTTCCTTCTTTCCTTTTCTATTTTCTTCTTTCCCAAAAAAGATGAAATTTAAAATCCCAGTCGTTCTTTTTCTCATTTTTCTTTCCTATTTCCACTGACCTATTCTTATCCTGTCCTATTCATTTTTATTCCTTTCAATAGGTCAATCCTGAATTCCTCAAAGCTGTTCCTAAACCAGTAATAGACCACCATCCTATAGAACTTGTCGTACAGTCAGAGAGTTCGCTGAGACGAGCATCCAGTGATAGTAATATCCCTAAGGTTACCGTTCAAAGCCCTACAACCGAGGAGGAGAGTGTTATGAATAAGAAAGAAATGAGGGAGTCGAAAAAGAAACGTTTAAAACAGCAAGAACAGGAACCAACAGTAACATCCAAGTCTCATTCAGATACAGGTATGATATATGGATGATGGTGATGATAGTAACAAAATGATGATAGTGATTATGATGACGATGCTGATCATGACAGTGATGATAAAGCAGATTTCATATCACGATTTCATGTGAAAAGTTCTTAATAATAATGACAATATTTAATATTTATAAAGAGCCACTTAAACATGTGTATATTATAATATGTGTGTCTTGCCGCGACCGTGATGTTTTCTAGAATTTTGATTGCCTTGCCGTGCCTTGACTGACCGCGTTCGTGCCGTGAGCTTTTCATAGTCATACGAAATCTTCACTAATCATCATCATCATCATCATCATTATCATCATCATGTATGTGTATATGATCAAATGTACCGTGTGCGTAAGTTGGTGCGACCGTGATATTTCTAGAATTTTGATTGCCTTGCCGTGTTGTGCCTTGACCGCGTTCGTGCCTAGCGGATTCGCGTTGCGTGACGACACAAAGGAGCGGCTGCATAGGAGGCTAGTTCGTGCCGTGAGCGTTTCCTAATAGCATTAGCGTTAAAATAGAAACGTCTGACGTAATGAAAAGGTTTTTACTACGTTTTTCATTATTTGCAGAGTTCAATTTACCAAGACCAATGCGTAACCGTGATGCATCTCAACCTAAAATAAACAGGAAAAATAAAACTGCCCGAAGAACTCTCAATCTGGATTTACCAGATGAAGCACCTGCAATAGAAGAGAACATAATCGAAACAGTTGATGTTAAAACACGCCGAAAGAAAAAAACAGCTAAACCACGATCACCCAGTAAGACGTCATCTAGTAACCATAGTAACACTGTAACCGACCAATTGACAGCCCAGGAAGTCATTCCAGTGATGGTTGCCGCTGACATGGCTGTTCAAGACCGTGGTAGCGGTAGAGAGGAAGTACAACCACCACAAGGAACCCAAGTAGTGTCGGGTGAACGAATCATTGGTCATGGTAGTAGCCATACCCAGCCAATCAAACCACAGGGAACCCAAGTAGTGTCGGGTGAACGAGTCGTTGGTCATGGTAGTAGCCAGACTCAGCCAATCAATGCAGGAATGGAGCTAGTATTGTTGTTGAGGTAGATATGTTTCTCTTGTTATTGTTCTTCTTGTCCTTCTACAGGCGAGTGTAGTGTTTACAAGTGTTGTTATCATGATGCTAATTTGCCAACCATTTTCACAATAGACTTGTTAATTTTCTTTGTTCTAATAACAATGGTTGGTTGGCAAAACCATAACAAAATACGTCACTGTACGGCCACCTATTTGTTTGTATATTTATATCTTCGTTTTCTTCCTTATTTGTTTGTCTGTTGTTTGTGTGTTTTTTATTTGTTCTCATCATTTTTCTCTTGTTCTCGTTTCTCCTCTTCAGATCAGATCCCACTAGCCAACCAAACAGTACTGGAGCCGATGTACCGCTACTCAAACTATCAACAATCACATCAAACGAGAATCATCCTACAGAACGAACAGCAAAGAACAGGAAGAAGAAGAGTAAAGAAATTGCTTCTCAGACAGATTCTCCAGTTGACACTAACTTCTCAAGACAGACAAAAGACGGTGTCTACTCGGAGAGATCGTTAACGAGTAATGCTTTACCTGCAGCGGTGGACTTCACTGCACAGTACGATGAGAGTAGAAATGTCAGCTGTCAAACTGGACCTCTATCACCTCGACATTTGTCGTATGATAATGAAACAACTTCAAGTCAACATTTGAAATACAATGGTACACCCAATAGGGCTAATTACCCAATGCCAGACCACCCATCGCAATTTAATGGTATGCCCAGTAGAGGGAACGGTGAAATGCGGGATCGTCCTACGCAATATGATGGTATACCCTCTAGAACGAATCAAATGCAAGACAATGGTGGTCAATTCAATGGTGTACCCTCTAGTCATCAACATCAATTGGATGGTAGACCCTCTAATGATTCTGTGCAATATAATGATACACCCTCTAATCAAGCATCCCAGTATAGTGGGGTACTATCTAATCAACCATACCAATACAATGGGCTACCCTATAGACAGCATCAAGGCGATGGAGGACAACAGTCTACAAGGACTGCATGGCCAGAGCAGAATGTCCAAAACACTGCAGTACCTTTTCCTTTACTGCATTTTCCTGGAAGAACGCAAGGAAATCAACATACTAACTCTAAGCAAGCAATTCCACCTTTTACCGGTTTTCAATCATTCAGGGGTTATCCGCCATTCACGGGGTACCCACCATCAAATCAACCTACCATTAATGACCATTCCTTCCCGCTTCTTCAAATTCCAAAGCAAGCCACCTCTCAGCCAACCAAAACATTCAGACTGTTTGAAGTCCCTCCGGCATCACGTGACTTACCTTTTCTTCAAATGCCTAAAAGCCATGACAAACAAACTCGCCCTGACCTCAGTAAAATAAAGTTTGCAGATGTAAAGACCACGCGGGATCCCTGTGTAATGCTTCAAATGGACAATGTTAAGTCAAGGCGTGGGCAGCCACTGCTACATGTCCTGGCACAAGACACCAAAGTACCACAAGCCAGGAATATACCAATTAACCAGTCACCCATGGTATTGCTTCATATTCCTAAAGAAAAACCCAAACCAAAGTTAGTACCAGTAGAGGAACTGGAGGCATTTGAGAGAAGGACAAGACGAGGAAGTGACGAAGAGGTCGTGGATGAGAAGGAGAACGTGAAACCCAAGAAGATAAGGGAACGGAAACGAAAGCGTCAAGCTGAACGAAGGGATGAACCTCAACGACAAGATGTCAGGAATACACCATCGAGGTAAGGAAGTCATTGCACTTTAGCCTTTTTAATAATTCACACTCATAAGTTATAACAATTACAAGAATCATACAGTGGATAAAATATATATAGTTCAAATATACAATTAAGGTAATTCAAATATTTTATAAAATAGTTTTAGTGCTAGTTATGTTTGGCTGTCAAAATAGTTGAAACCTTTGCGTCGACAGCCACAAAGTAAAGTTCACTTTTCGCAACGGAACTCGGAACAACTTGCGAAGCTACATTATCAAGCATAGCGAGAAAAGTTGCTGAGGAAATTGCACAGTGTAACAGTACCTTGAATTTTATTTTCGTTTTGGATGTTGAAACATCAATCGTGCGTAAACGATGTTATCTGCTGCGTAATGATGATTCTTTCTCACTTTTAGGCAACGACGAAGGCAACACATCTCGTCATCACCCCACCCTACACGAACTGATAACGAAACTAATCACCCAAAAATAGTCCAAGTAAAACCAGCCTCGCAAACCAAAGAGAAGAAAACAACAAAACCAAAAGAAAGAAAACAGCCTGTACAACTAGACAAGGGCCTAAGTGAAGAAAGTGACATCGAACTCTCAGAAATATCACATCTTTCAGATGAAGAGCAGTTGTACTTTCACGTGCAAGCTAAGCCGACTGTCAGTAACAGAGAAGTTGATGAATACTGTAGAGAACTGGAGGAAAGAGTCAAGAAACAGTTTGAAAAAGAGTTAGAGGAGTTGAAACAACACCAAATGGAACTAGAAGTAAAAGAACGTGTTCGTAAGGAAATGGAGAAGCAACGAGAACAAGATGAAGTCCGCCGTCGTCTTGAGGAGGAACGACTGCTACAAGAACGCTTGGAGCGAGAGAAGGAAGAACGTGAAGAGAAACTTAAGGAGAAGGACAGTCCACGTCCGGTGCCTAGAAAACGTTCTGTCAAGTGGGAACAAGGCTCGTTTGTTTGTCATGATGATGAGGTCCTGAAAACCAGCAGCACCAAGACACAGAACATACAAACACAGAGTGATTTAGTTCGCAGGAGTGTTGACCAAGTTACCCAAACCACAGAACCAAGAACTTCGGCTCATACACAACCAAAATCACTACTCACAGAGGAGGTGTCAGGTCCACACTCCTTCGCCCCTGTCCTCCCCCCTGATATTTTCCTAGGGTTAACATTTACACGTGATGGAGGTCAGAATCTTGACAACGAAAACGAGGCTATAACAGAACCTCAAGTCGAGGGTAATAAGGAAAGTGGCGTTGGAAAGGAAAGTACGAGACAGTTTGTAAGTGTGGCAGATATTGATAGTGAACTGTGGAATAAGATTCGCAGTGGGAACAAGATGACCGATAAACAAAAACATCATGGCCATCAAGTGCGAGAAGTTGAAGAAAGTGAAGATGAGGATGCCCCTCAAGAAGAGGAACAAGTTCCATCAAAGGAATCGTCTGTTGTATCTCATGATCTCAATGAAGATGAGGAAGAACGTTCCAAACAATTTGACCCTTTGACAGTAAAGATGATGGAATCCTTCGAATCACCCAAGGCTCAGTAAGTGAATCATACAAAATATATATTGATAAATGTGGTGATGATAATGATGATTAAGACGAGAACGATATGATGATAATGATCTTGTTCATGTTGTTATCGGTGTAAAAAGACAGTAATACACAGCACCAGTCAAAAGCTGCGTTTCGGTTGGTCCCCTAATACAGTACCGCTATTGTTTGGTTAGGTTTAGGGAAATTGTTTGGAAAGACTCTATTGTTTTTTAAACCAATCCTAACGATGTTTCGATTTGGTACTGACTGTCCCCCCTAATACAGTACCGCTATTGTTTGGTTAGATTTAGGGCAATTGTTTGGAAAGACTATTGTTTTTTAAACCAATCGTAAACAATGTTTCGATTTGGTGCTGACTGTCCCAAAAAGGTGATAACAGTGATGAAAATAAATGGTAATATTAATAACTATGACAATTGTAGTATGTACACTATGTTCATATACAGTCAATTCAAAAAACATTGTCGTCAATAGGCTTCGACTCTACGCGACTAGACCGAAAGGTAGCATGGGTAGAAATCACCTAAGCGGATAAAAGCACACAGTATCTAATGCAATAGATATAATATCACGCTCAGTCAATCAAATACTGATTAGTTGATTGAGTGAGCGTGATATTGCATTAAATACTGTGTGTATTTATCCGCTTCGGTGATTTCTACCCATGCTACCTTTCGGTCTAGTCGCGTAGATTTGAAGCCTATTGACGACAATGTTTTTTGAATTGACTGTATGTACATAAATGGTTCAAATGATATTATATACTGTACTGAATAAGGTGTTTTCACAAATTCTATAGGCGACTAACAAGACCTCCAATGACAAGCTCTGGTGACGCCCAAAGTATTTCCAAGCAGCGGTTATCCACTCGATTAGAAGAAATGAACGAACGGTTTGAAGCCATTGAGAAGATTACACAGAATATGGACAGGGAATTTCACAGTTCGAACGTGGTAATAAAACTCGTTATTTACTAGTTTCCTCCCCTTCGTCACTTCCTTTGTTTGTTCGTTCTTTCCTTCGTCCATTCCTTCCTTCATACCTTCCTTCCTTCCTTCATACCTTCCTTCCTTCGTCCATTCCTTTCTTCCTTCCTTCCTTCGTCCATTCCTTCCTTCCTTCGTCCATTCCTTTCTTCCTTCCTTCGTCCCTTCCTTCCTTCCTTCCTTCCTTCATCCCTTCCTTCCTTCGTCCCTTCCTTCCTTCATCCCTTCCTTCCTTCCTTCATCCCTTCCTTCCTTCGTCCCTTCCTTCCTTCGTCCATTCCTTCCTTCCTTCCTTCCTTTATCCCTTCCTTCCTTTATCCCTTCCTTCCTTCGTCCATTTCTTCCTTCCTTTGCTCCTTCCTTTCTTCCTCCCTCCCTTTCTTCCTCCCTCCCTTCCTTCGTCCATTCTTTCATACCTTCATACCTTTCTTCCTTCGTCCATTCCTTCCTTCTGTTTCACCTTCCTTTCTTTCTTCCTCCCTTTCTTCTTTCCTTCATTCCTTCTTTACGTCCATTCTCTTTCCCTTCTTTCTTATATTTTCCCACTCTTCTGTCTTTCCTGTCATAAAGTTTGTTGTTATTATGTCCACAGCTGCTCAACGCGATAGATAGTATCGGTGACATCATGTATCCATCAACCGAGAAACCTGCACCAACCCACTCCAAAAAACCTAACAAGCTGTCCCGAGGACAACGAATTTCATCCCGCGGGAAGCGGGACACTGCCCCGTGGCGGCGTGATGGACCAGCTATAGCAAGTAATTTAGAAACACGGCAATCTCAACTGAATGATACTGAAGAGCTGAATACTAGAGAGACGAAAGTTTCTTTCCAAGACACAAATGAACCCGAAGACCGCCACTATGACTCCATCGATGAAGAGTTATCTTTAGAGGGAGAAAGAACACTTGGAAACGACGACGAGGGAAGAGACAGTGAGAAAGACGAATATAGAGACAGTGAAAGCAGTCGCGATGCTACACCAACTGAAGAAATACAGACACGTGACCAAACCAAAACACGTGACCGTAACGAATCACGTGACACTTCTGAAAGTAATTCACCACCTGAATCACATGACCATGTTAAAACTGGTACTGCGCAGAAGCAGCAAGAGAGATTAATAGACGAAGAGAAGTCGGACAAAGACCCACTAAAGGACGTGGCGATGATGTCTTCTGATAAACTAAAAGAGATATTTTCAGACAGTTACGACTCCTCGAAAAGGTATGATAACACTACTAAAGAGGGCGATAGTTTGAATTCGTATTGATCAAACATACATCTTTTGTAATGAACATGGACTAATAATAGTGATAAAGAGAATTATATTGATGGTGAAGATGATGATTGTGTAATAGTGATGATGATTACAATGATGATGATATAATGGTGATGCAATGATGGGCTGATGATTGTGATAATGACGACAATGGTGGTGATGATGATGATTATGATAAAGATGATGATTATGATGGCGATGATGATTATGATAAAGGTGAAGATGATGGCAATTATGGTGGCGATGATGGTGATGATAAGAGGGATATGTTTATATATATTTACATTCTTGTTGATGAAACACACATCGTTTGTTATGATAGTGAAGATGAACTTTTGGTAGTGCTTGAGAATTAATCGATGATGATGATGATGGTGACAATTGCAGATGATGATGATGATGATGATATTGATGATGATGATCACGACGATGCTTGTGATGATGATGTTAATTATTTATTTCCACAGGACCAGTCAGCGTTCTGCTGAAAAGAGGAAAAAGGTACAGAACTGGATGGCTGAAAAACGTAAAGAGAGACACACAGAGTGGAAGAACCAAATAGACGAACTACGATCTACAGAGTATAAACCATTCACAACCACTAACGAGGTAACATATATCATCATCATAACCACCACCATTATCAACATTATTATCACTACCACCATCATCATGATGAACATCATCATTATCATCATTGTCGTCAGCATCATAATCATCATCACTTTTTTCATCATCATCACCACCATCATCATTATTATTATCACTACCACCACCACCATCATCATTATCGTCGTCATCATAATCATCATCACTGTTTTCATCATCATCATCACCACCATCACCATTATTATTATCACTACCACCACCACCATCATCATTATCGTTGTCATCATAATCATCATCACTGTTTTCATCATCATCATCACCACCATCATCATTATCATCATTATTGCTACCACCACCATCATCATTATTGTCGTCATCATAATCATCATCACTGTTTTCATCATCATAACCACCATCATCATCATCATTATTATCACTAACACCAACATCATCATTATCGTCGTCACCATAATCATCATCACTGTTTTCATCATAATCATCATCACGATCATTACTACCACCATCATTACTACCATCACCATCACTGTTATCAGCAGCAGCAGAATCCTAGTCATTGTTACCATCATAAATGTTTTCATCATCATCATAACCACCATCATTACTACCATCACCATCACTGTTATCATCATCAACAGAATCCTAGTCATTGTTACCATCATAAATGTTTTCATCATCATCATAACCACCATCATTACTACCATCACCATCACTGTTATCATCATCATCATAACCACCATCATTACTACCATCACCATCACTGTTATCATCATCAACAGAATCCTAGTCATTGTTAACATCATAAATGTTTTCATCATTATCATAACCACCATCATTACTACCATCACCATCACTGTTATCATCATCATCATAACCACCATCATTACTACTATCACCATCACTGTTATCATCATCAACAGAATCCTAGTCATTGTTACCATCATAAATGTTTTCATTATCATCATCATAACCACCATTATTACTACCATCACCATCACTGTTATCATCATCATCATAACCACCATTATTACTACCATCACCATCACTGTTATCATCATCATCATAACCACCATCATTACTACCATCACCATCACTGTTATCATCATCATCATAACCACCATTATTACTACCATCACCATCACTGTTATCATCATCATCATAACCACCATTATTACTACCATCACCATCACTGTTATCATCATCAACAGAATCCTAGTCATTGTTAACATCATAAATGTTTTCATCATCATCATCATAACCACCATCATTACTACCATCACCATCACACATCATCATCATCATAACCACCATCATTACTACCATCACCATCACTGTTATCATCATCAACAGAATCCTAGTCATTGTTAACATCATAAATGTTATCATCATCATCATAACCACCATCATTACTACCATCACCATCACTGTTATCATCATCATCATAACCATCATCATTACTACCATCACCATCACTGTTATCATCATCAGCAGAATCCTAGTCATTGTTAACATCATAAATGTTTTCATCATTATCATAACCACCATCATTACTACCATCACCATCACTGTTATCATCATCATCATAACCACCATCATTACTACCATCACCATCACTGTTATCATCATCAGCAGAATCCTAGTCATTGTTAACATCATAGAGCTTGTGTTCTTAACCCTGCTGATGTAATATTTCATTCCCAGGGCCCATCGACCCTCAAGAAAATCAAATTAGCCGAAAAGGAACGAGAAACTAAAAGAAGGTATTGCACAGTTGATTGTACTTTTGATTCACGATTATCGCTCGACTTTATCATTACCAATGCCGCCATTAGTTATAGTCATCATTATCATCATCAGCATCACATGTCCATGCATATTGCAGTCAATGTACTCTGTAGAGAGTGCAGAAATATTCACTATAAACAAAGAATGTCAACTCTTGTTGTAATCTTGTCCTCTTGATCTTTCCATCATTGTTACCGTCATTGTTTACATTGTTGATCACTCCTTCTAGAACTCGTCAGGAAACTCAAATTGATATTGTAATTGTTAGCATTGATAATCACTCCTTCTAGAACTCGTCAGGAAACTCAAATTGATATTGTAATTGTTAGCATTGATAATCACTCCTTCTAGAACTCGTCAGGAAACTCAAATTGATATTGTAATTGTTAACACGATTATTGATCACTCCTTCTAGAACTCGCCAGGAAACTCAAATTGATATTGTAATTGTTAACATTGATAATCACTCCTTCTAGAACTCGCCAGAAAACAATTGATATTTTATTGTTAACATTGTTGATCATTCCTTCTAGAACTCGCCAGGAAACTCAAATTGACAGTCGCATCAAAGAAGCGTCAAACCTTATAAACGAGATGCTGGCTGAACCAGTGCCTAAATCCAACACTCTACAAAACCTACACCACGCACCACCACCCCCTAAGTCAAAGCATAACAATAACCTTCACTACGCACGACCACCCCCTAAGTCGAAACATAACAATAGATACAATACTAAAGCATCAACCGAGAAACCGAGCAAGAGGACTGGATCTGCGAGTATACTACACAGGGATCCCATCGATACACCTTTGACTAGCAGTCCTCTGTATCCAAATATGGACAATGGGAATTTTGATCGTTTTGATGCACAAATAAATACTAATCGATACGGCGTCGAAACACCTAATAGTCAGTTCGCCGTCGGAGCTCGTTCGGTTACTCCGAGTGGTTCCGACTTTGTAACGACCAAAACGTACCGAATGCACGAGAAAGACAAACTCCGACGATCACAGGAGTTGGAGAAGGAACTGGGGCATAGACAACAGCCAAATATGGATATGAATGGATTGTACAATACTTCCGGTTCTATAGACATTGATGTTCTTATGGACCAAATACCCGACGGGTCGACGATTGATGAAGATGGGCTCGATGATTTGATTAGTGATGATAGTGAACTGAAAGAACTACTTTCTGATGTACTTGGTACTAGGAAGGGTGCTAGGGGTAAGGGTGTGGTCAAGAAAAGCGGCTCAGCCTTGATGGGTACTGTCACTTTAAGTAAGGTAAGGATACAAAAACTTTCATCATTGTCATCATCATCATCGCCGCCACCATATTAGTTATCATCGTCGTCATGGTCACCACCACCATGATAATTGTCATCATCATCATTGCCGCCACCATGATCATTGTCATCAATACTAGTTTCCGTCGTTTTTATCCAGGATTCAAGGAAACCAGCAAAACAAATCGCCAAGACAACATCCAAAACTACAAGAAACACCCCAAAAGGTTGGTTTTAATTATAATTTCTCTATGACTCTTAACAAACTTAGTTTCAATTATTTTACTCTACCTCTTTGCAAAGCCACCTCTTTGATTAATAATTGTTCGTGTACTTAAGTAGGTCCCCAGCAGAAACAGCAGCCAACATCGCGAATATCTCAAAACAAAAGCTCGATGAGAAAACCTCTAGACAACCGACCTACAACGACAAACCGGTTGCTTAACAGCAGCAACAACAAGGCAACTAAGTCACGTGGTGTAAGTGCGACTGGAGGAAAGGCTGGTAAAACCTCTAAAGATCCTGAAAGGCGATTGGATGGTTTTGACAACAACAAGTCAGCCAAGTCACGTGGTATTAGTGCGACTGGAGGAAAGGCTAGTAAAACCTCCAAATATCCTGAAAGGCGATTGGATGGTATTGATGATGTCAGTCCGTGGAATACTGGGGATGGTTTGAAAATGTCTGACGACGTTGCCCAGCTGTTGGTATGCTTGATTTATAATCATTAACACCATCATTATGCAACCATTATTAGCATTGCCATCATCACCATTATTATTATTATTGTCGTCACCATCACCATCATCAATGTCGTCTTTATCATCGCCATCATAATCATCATGATCATTATTATCATTAATTAAAGTTATTCCATTTGAAAAATAATTTTAAGTTAAAATAGACCAATTTGACTGATTCTCCTATCTCTGTTTCAGGCCGAGGCTAAAGAGGCGATAGGAGACGACATATCCGAAAGCAGCGGTAGCATTATGAGTAACATTGACTGGGACGCAGTGGACAAAATCATGAATGACATGTAATCATACTGGTCAGTGGTTCATCCCATGAGAGATTGAGCCAGCGATTCGTTTGACCAGCTGATTCACGTGACGTGAAATAGAGTCCGAGAGTCTATTTCGTAATTCGCAAAATATCGAAATCTTATTTAATATTCTAAAATGAAAACTAGTTGTATATATAAATGATTATTTATGAATTCTTAAATTTCCATAAACCATTTTTAAAGAAAACACTGTTTTTACTCTATTATGTCGGTATATATGAACTAATTTATCGGGAAAAAACCTATAAAGACAAAGAAGTTAAAAGAACTATACATAACATAAAATATACATCAACTCTGTTTTATAACTTTAAAATATACTTAAAATCTAACATAAACTGAAAATTATCAAATATTTCTATTTATAGCTTAGTGTTGGATAAAGTCCCAGCAAGTCCGATCGTAGGTTTTATTTTCTCCAAAAATAACATCACATGGACGGAAATGCTCTTATCATCGCTCGTGGGCTGGTATTTCCGACATGGGCTCCCTGTGTCGCGAGGTACTGATTTAGTCCATTTAAGAAGCGATTAAGAAAAATAATTCTCAGTCACCCCTCATTAACAGGGCAGAAAAGCTATATAAAAATCATTATATGTATATAGTGTATGTATATAGTTCTCCCTCGTCTTTCATTGCAACTTCTCAATAATTGCAAAGACATTTGGCAAAGTAGTTTAACTCTATTTTGACAGTAGTTTATCACAGGGGGTGTTTGCAAGGGTTACGCAAACTGAGAGAGTTGCTTTCAGCATAAGGGGAAGAAAGCATAAAAATACCATCCTTTCCTTATCGTATATATCCCCATGGCACAAATACAGTATTTATACTTTTGCTTTGCACTGTTTGAGCAATGATTGCACAAACTAAACTTCCGGTCATTCTCTTTCAGGATAAGCAGAAAAAAGGCATACTTATAGCAGCATTGCCTGAGTTGGTTACCTCACCCTTCCCCGCTTTACCACACAAAACAAACACAACTCTATCACCAGTTGGGAAAGTATCTTTATTAGATTGACATAATTTTCAGCATTACAGCACCAGTCGAAAGCTGCGTTTTCGTTGCCCCCCTAATACAGTACCGCTATTTTTTGGTTAGGTTTAGGGCAAATGTTTGGAAATGCTATTGCTTTTTAAACCAATCCTTAACGATGTTTCGATTTGGTGCTGACTGTCCCTAATTTTTCCACGGTTTTTGAGCATCCGTGACTCCATTATGCGTTGACAATTAATGCGTTCACGAGAAAAATGTCATCAAGGCTGCAGACTTATCCTGCCGTTTCCTTTTACCTCTCCCGCTATGCTATAAACATAACTATTGTTGAAGGCATTTCCTACACGCTAATACAACACACTAGGCTGCAGACAGGAATGCCAACCCTCTTTAACCTTGAGGTATACTAGGCTGGCTTGAACACAAAACTACAATAATCTAGGTATCAAAATAAATGATGTCTTTACAATACAATTCTCTGGGTCATACAAAACCTCTAGGTCGTTAAATACTGAATCGCCAAAAACGCAACCTTTCAAATGTTTTTTAAAACGAGCAAGTGAACGTTGTCTGTTTATTGACATTGGCTTTCGTCCTTGATAATGGAGTCAAGATGGCTTCGTAACATGCGTTTTTTGTACTTTTATTTGTCTCTTTTAACGAGAATACGGCGCTTAATGTAAATGACTATAAGTACGTCGTACGCCGAGGCGTTTTAAATTCCGAGACTCGGTTGATTTTAAAAATCCGAGACCGAGACTTTCATTTCTCAAAATCTAAAAAAAAATCGAGACTCTGGGACGCAAAAATGCGAATGAAAAACGAGACTCGAGCGTACACAGGGCGAGATTCCGAGACTTGGACAATTTTTCCGAGACTTTTAATTTCTGGGGGAACCATTCGCTACCCCTATTAGTCACTATCAAAGATTTTGTCTAGTGATGTTGCAACGATTATTGTTTCCTTTGTATTTAATTTTTCTGGTTTGATGGTAACTAACCTTATTGACAAAGAAATATAAATATTAGTTAATAATTTCATTAACTATTCCGTGGTTGTGATGAGTGTGCTCCACTTTACACTACTTGTATCAAATATGCTCGTTAATTTCATTTATTATTAACAGCTCAAAACAATTTTTGCGCATATCATTAGTATTATTCATCTGAAATGTGCACTTTGGTAATTGTATGGTATTGGTACTTGTTTATGGGTAGTTTTACATTTCTATTCTGATTGAAAAAGGTGATCAAGATTTAAAAACAATTTGAGAATTTCATCATTGTCTTCAAGTCTCGTTTTGTGCACATTTCTAGTCTAACCGCGCCGATTCTATCAAAACGTGCAGTTTGAAGACTAATGATCTGTGTCAATACCACAGTCTAGGGCCATGTTTATGGGCAGTTTTCAGTTAATTAAATAGTTTTGTGCACATCTTTAGTCTTACTGATTCAACCAAAACGTGCAGTTTGATGATCTCTGTCACTACCATAGTCTAGGGCCATGTTTATGGGCAGTTTTCAGTTAATTAAATAGTTTTGTGCACATCTTTAGTCTTACTGATTCAACCAAAACATGCAGTTTGATGATCTCTGTCACTACCATAGTCTAGAGCCATGTTTATGGGCAGTTTTCAAAAGGTGATCAAGGTTTTAAAAACAATTTGAGACTTTCATCATTGTCTTTGAGCCTCGTTTTGTGCACATCTCTAGTTAGTCTCACCGATTCTATCAAAACGTGCAGTTTGAAAATGATCTGTGTCAATACCACAGTCTAGGGCCATGTTTATGGGCAGTTTTCAGTTTAATTAAAAAGTGCTGATATATAGTGTTTTTAGCAACGTCCATTATAATTACCATGTGTTTACCATTAGTGAATCGTGCGAGGAACCATGAGTGCTGCAGGACTGTTTGTTTTCTTTACAGTTATTGCTTCTGTTATAAAAACAAAAATTAATTAGATTTGATTTTCTGTAACTTCCGAGTTCAATTTGCCATCGATCTTATTGGTGAATCGCCATGCACCTACTGTGAATTAATGAGATATTGATGGCGGTAATATAGTGTTGTGATTGGATAATACCCGTGTAGATAATGGTTCACTAAAAGCCGTATCAATGTGAAAAATATTAAAGGTGTCGTATAGCTTACTTTAATGTATATTTCGGATGATGTTTTAGATAGCGTCTTCTGATTGGCTGTCAAGCGTGCAATAATGCTTTAGTAAAAAGCCATATCGTAACTGACATTCACTAAAAGCCGTATCAATGTGGAAAATATTCAAGGTGTCATATAGCTTACTTTAATGTAAATTTCGGATGATGTTTTAGATAGCAACTTCTGATTGGCTGTCAAGCGTGCAACAATGCTTTAGTAAAAGCCATATATCGTAACTGACCTAAAGTAAATATCAATATCTACCTTTTGTTAATTGTTACTATATTGTCATGATATGGTGCAATTAGTGGTGATCATTTGACTTTTGATGGGGTGGGAAGATTTTGAAAATAAATATCATGCAGCCCTCTGAGCAAGGAAAAAAAATCGTACAGTACAAGTTCTGGGGGGGAAATATCCTGCAGCCTCTGAGCAAGGAAAAAAAATCGTACAGTACAAGTTCTGGGGGGGAAATATCCTGCAGCCTCTGAGCAAGGAAAAAAAATCGTACAGTACAAGTTCTGGGGGGGGGGATATCCTGCAGCCCTCTGAGCAAGGTGAAAAAATCGTACAGTACAAGTTCTGGGGGGGGGGATATCCTGCAGCCTCTGAGCAAGGAAAAAAAATCGTACAGTACAAGTTCTGGGCCGGGGGGGATATCCTGCAGCCCTCTGAGCAAGGTGAAAAAATCGTACAGTACAAGTTCTGGGGGGGGGGATATCCTGCAGCCTCTGAGCAAGGAAAAAAAATCGTACAGTACAAGTTCTGGGGGGGGGGGGGATATCCTGCAGCCCTCTGAGCAAGGTGAAAAAATCGTACAGTACAAGATCTGGGGAAAAAATATGCAAACAAAATGTGACAAATAAAAAAGGTCACTTGTGATCGTATCGTTGGTTCATTTAGTAGGCTGTTATTAACATTGTCCTCGGCCATCACTTCTTAATTACAGCATTATTGTATCTGTTTCTCCCTCGTTTAGTTACTCGTTGGTTGTTTGTTCATGACAAGTCTTGTTTTTAGATCTTTAGAGAAAGATTGTTGAATTTTTCAATTATTTCAACACTTTAAGAAATATTATCGATATCCGCATGCCTTTGCAGCCCGAATAACATCAAGTTAGATATACAATCCTCTTTTACTCCGACGAAGGGCTAAAGCTCGAAACGTCATTAAAGTTATAAGTCAACATTTTTTTCCGGTGTTACAAATTTCATTATAGTACCTATCGTTTATGTCAAACACCGACACAGCTTATACTAGTTTACTCGCTAGTTTCCATTTAGATATAAGCTGATAGCTAGATTACAATGAGCGTTATTTAGTTACTTACAGTATAAATATAAACACATCATGGCTTAATGCACGATAAATCGATCCAAATTACTTAAACAATTGTTAATAAGGAGTGGCTTTTTTCATATCGCAATCGTTAATGAAGGGCGTCGCTCAATCTTTATTCTTATCAGTAATGCCAAATATTGTACAATAAACAACTGTACCTGCAATATCAACTGCTACTTGCTATAGATTAATTAATTAAGATATGACTTTATATGCACGCTAAATCAATTCACGATCAATAAGTGCAGAGCGTAATGTTTACAAGTGTTGTAATATTGTGACCTGACTTATTTGCCAACCATTTTCATAGTATATATCGTTTATTTCCTTTGTTCTAATAAATGACAAGGATTGGTTGGCAAAACCATAACAAAATACGTCACTGTACGTCCACCTATTCGCAATTGATAATGGGGGTCAAGAACCACTCGCTATACGTAAAACATCTTAATATTTCTACCGGTTGATATTCATCGCCAATCAGTTACAATTGTACAGTAAACAACTGTACCTGCAATCAACTGCTTGCCATATTAATTAAGATATGACTTTATCCACGCTAAATCAATTTATAATGGGCATCATTAATCACTCGCTTCACGTTAAACATAACTTATAACATAATAATAACCAAATAGAGGGTAAAACACGAAACAGTTTACACTGATGAACTTGTGGCCCTCCATATTACTTTAATAATCTTTCTAAATTGATATTAATCGCCAATTATAATTGTACAGTAAACAACTGTACCTGCAATTAACTGCTTGTCATATTAATTAATCAAGATATGACTTAATGCACGCGATTCACGTTATATCAGTCAGTAGAGCTTAAATTTGTTTTTGTCGCAATTGATGATGGGCGTCAATAATCACTCACGCTAATCATATTTTCATCTTTCTTCATTGATACATCGCCAATTATTGTACAATAAACAATGTATTTCAATTAGCTGCTTATAAATATCAAAATATCATTACTCAATGCATTGTGGCATGTTCTAAAGCTGAGAAATTCATCAATATTTTCCACAAATCGTTTCAAACTTTCAAATCACGCGTTTTCAACATCGAACATCCTAAAATATCCACAGGTTGTCGACACTGACTTAGTAATGAGCGTCACTGTGGGCCAAAAACTATTACACCATAACCTAAAGCCGGCTTATAGCTATAATGGTAGGGCGGTGTCCTTTGTAGACTTGTGCTACTACAACCACCACTAAGCACGCTCAGTTGAACGACCATCTTTAATGGCAGTATTCCTTACTGGATATGTATTGCTTTATTTCTGTTAGACTTCTATATGTTTCCAAATGATCGCTCACGATCGCCGGATCGCTGAAAATGATGCCAGCAGCGATTATATGGAAACACATTTCCGCGATCTAAAGCCTATAAAGTTTCCGTGGGGTGTACTATATAAAATAATCCGCATGCAGGCTTGCTCGCTTCGTAGATTTGATAACTATTACAACCACAAAGCCGCTTTAATTCTCTATAATGACAAGGGCGTATACCTAAGTAGTTTTACATCACAGTGATACATAGTCTATGGAAGAGCGTGAACAAAGTCATGTAAGAAGCCGCGTTTATTTATTGCAAGGGGGAATATCTAAGTAGTTTTACATCACAATGATACATAGTCTATGGGAGAGCGTGAACAAAGTCATGTAAGAAGCCGCGTTTATTTATTGCAAGGGGGAATATCTAAGTAGTTTTACATCACAATGATACATAGTCTATGGAAGAGCGTGAACAAAGTCATGTAAGAAGCCGTGTTTATTTATTACAAGGGGGAATATCTAAGTAGTTTTACATCACAGTGATACATAGTCTATGGAAGAGCGTGAACAAAGTCATGTAAGAAGCCGCGTTTATTTATTGCAAGGGGGAATATCTAAGTAGTTTTACATCACAGTGATCCATAGTCTATGGAAGAGCGTGAACAAAGTCTAAGTAGTTTTACATCACAATGATTCATAGTCCGTGCGTATATAACGTCATGTAAGAAGCCGCGCGCGTTTATTTATTGCAAGGAAGTAAACGATCTTATTGGGCAATACTAAGTAGTTTTACATCACAGTGATCCATAGTATATGGATGTGCATGAATAAAGTCATGTAACAAGCCGCGTCTATTTATTACCCATTATATCATCTACTTCCTTGTTTATTTCTTGATATTGGTCTTTGTTTGCTAGACGTGAATAAATCACCACAGGGGTCATAGTGTGTCAAGTGCATGAGCTAAGAATAACTGCATTGAGTGGACTGTTTTTAGTAGAGACTAGAGTGGCTGATAAAGAATAAACTGCGCAATCGAGCTTTTATAGCCAATGCAATTAAGTCGTCTTTACATTAGAATATTTAAGAAGAATTAAGATATAGAACTAGAAATATTGACAGTTAATTTTCCCAACTGAGACTAGAATCTTATGTTCGAACTAGCTCTTTCACGATTTCAAAGTTGACATTTTTTCCAAAGAATATAATTACCCTAATGTTTGAAATAGAAATAGAAACTAGCGAGTAAACTAGTATATAGGCTGCGTCGGTGTTTGATATAAACGATAGGTAATGTAATGAAATGTCTGTTTGAAACGTCAGTAAGTAACGCTCTTATTTACCGTACGTAAGTTACCATGTTTACACCAATTAACGCCCGAAACATCAATAAGAAACACCTGCTAAAGTGACCATTTTAACTTTAACTGTTACAATAAAGCACCAAATTAGGTTTGAATCTCACAAATGTTTCATTCTTCCATGACGATACAACAACGCAAATCCGACTCCGTTTATTCACAAATCATTACCTCTAAAAGTATCCGCTCAAGAAACACGCACATTCTAAGGCCATATTTTCACGTGAATATCTGCAATAATTGCCCTACTATTGACGTCATAGCAGTGGATTTGACATTCCTTTCTGCCGTTACATTGTAGAATAACCCTTGTATAGTTATGTACCCTTTGGCTATATAAACATGAACTTGGCTAGACCATGTGGTTCTATAGGTCAAACGGACGGATTAGGTGCGTACCGTGGACGAACAAGTTTACTAATGTCCTTTAATTAGGTGGGGGAATTGACATCATAGACGTATCGGCAGTGAAATCTTGAACACTTTTTCAGATCTTTTATAGGTTTTTCATGGGCTTTTCATGGACTTTTCATAGGCTTTTTCATAGGCTTTTCATAGGCTTTTCATAGGATGTTCATAGACTTTTCATAGGCTTTTTCATAGGTTTTTCATAGGTTTTCCATGCATAGGCTTTTTCATAGGCTTTTCATAGGGCTTTCATAGGCTTTTTCATAGGCTTTTCATAGGGCTTTCATAGGCTTTTTCATAAGGCTTTCATAGGCTTTTTCATAGGCTTTTCATAGGGTGTTCATAGGCTTTTTCATGGGCTTTTTCATAGGCTTTTTCATAGGGTGTTCATAGGGTATTCATATAGGCTTTTCTTCTTTTGTTCTCTTCTATCTATCTTTTATTTACTTCTTCCTTTTATTGTTCTACCTTCCTTTTCTTTCTTTCTTTCCTTCCATCCACTTCCCTTCGCGTTCTTTATCTCTCTCCCTGTTTTAAATCCATAATCACCATTACCGTATATAGAACGCTTCTCAGTGTTTCTCGTTATTATCACTGTTGCCATCATTAGTAAGCGAGCATGTTGTAGCGAGACTAAAGTCTCCAGCAGTTCGAACAGAGCAACCTGCAGTGATTGTCATCCAAACTATGTATTAATGCTTTGTATAATGTTTTAATGTATGTTATTAATTGACTTGCACAATTGGCACGGATAACCCTTGCTCCTGCTTCCTTCCTTCCTATTCATTTATTCCATTGTAATTACATTTGTAGACTTTGTAGTTCGAATTTCAATTCATGAAAGGAACTTTCTCACTTAGCAGCTAATCGACCTAATCATATTCAATCATATATCTTACTTATTGTGCTTTCGTTTTATTAAGCCAAAGCAAAGCTTGGCGGTCATTTGTAAATGATTAGCTGCTTCGTTTGAATAGTCTATTGAAGGTTGGAGTGTAATCTATCGTTTGATAGTTTCCTTCCTTCCTTTTGTAGTATATCTCCTTCCTTCCTCTCCTTTCTATATTGTTGTATTTCTTTGTTATCTATTGTTACAGTCATTACTCCTTCCCTTTGTAGAATATCTTCCTTCCTGCCTGGCCTTATACTATTGTTGTATTTCTTTGTTATCTATTCGGTCACACCGATAACTCCAAAGTTTCCTACCTTCCTTTTGTAGAATATCTCCCTTCCTTCCTCTCCTTTCTATATTGTTGTATTTCTTTGTTATCTATTGTTACAGTCATTACTCATTCCCTTTGTAGAATATCTTCCTTCCTGCCTGGCCTTATACTATTGTTGTATTCTTTGTTATCTATTGTTACATTTATTACTCGAAAGATTCCTTTCTTTCTTGGTTAAGGTTGTAGTATTTTCCTTGCATACGTTTGTCTAGCTAGCTCTTCAATTTGTAATTTCAGTAATAAAAAATAATAAAATCTTTTAAACTAAGGTACACGAAATAAGTGTAAAAACACTAATATATGTTATCTGTTTGTTAGTAGTGAAGAATTCTTGGCAACAAATCCAGGGTTCATGGATGAAACCACAAACACTAGTGTTATGTATGTCAAAGATTAAATGTGCGCGAACAAGTAGTACCATATTTAGTACATATTCTATTTATAGAAAAATCAAGGCTTTAAATCCAGTAGCTATATATACAATCATTGGGTATAATTGATAAATTATTAGAATCACATGGCTCCCACAATGCACCAGAACTATCAATTGGATTTTAGTGTCATTAATTTATTAATTGATTGAATATTTTAGAGGATAGGTACGTAATATAATGAAATTTGTAACACCGTAAACTTTACTGACATTTCGTTTTTTACGGTGTTACAAATTTCATTCTATTACCTATCGTTTATATCAAACACCGACACAGCCTATACTCGTTTACTCGCTTGTTTCCAATAATATTTCTGAGGTTATCATAATAACCAAAATAATATTTATACATCCATTGTTCGTGTCCAAAATACCTTGCAATCTTCCCACAATGCACCGAAGTTATCCTATATAAATTTGTGACATAACTTTTCCAAACGCTGTACCTGAATTCTTTCCGTGTTATCACAGTATCCAAACAAAACCATTTAAGCTAGGTTGTTTGAATGTGATATGTTTCTGTTGCAAAGAGATTAGGCGGGCTTTCCAAATATACTGCATTTTAAATCCCATCACTAGCCCGCAGGGTTTGTCATTAACATGACTCCACGTACAGCGTGTCTTGGATGAAGTCGGACCAAGCCTGTCATCGTGGTTATACATCGGTGAAATGTACATACGGAAACCAAAACATATTGATTCTATAATGATCAGGGACTAGTCAAAGGTGTACATTACTAGCCTTGGTGTACGTGAATTGCCGCAGACGTTGGTGGAAATATATTCAGAGTCAATATGGTTCCAACATTCGAATTAGTAACAAGTAGCAATCGCCGTAATCGTGATAACAGAACTAAGAAGTTATAACATGATCATCTATTCGAGAACTCTTAATCAGCATGGTTCCATATGGTTCGATTACAAGTCAACTGCCCTGAAGAGGTGGAAGAACTTACAAGACAAAACAGGCTAAAAACACATATAGACAGCATAACAAGAAAAACATACCATTTAATTGATGAATAAGAATAATAATCAATCAGAAACTGTATAGCCTAAAGAAAATAGTGTATTATTCTGTCTCAGTCATTGTTATTAATAAGATATGGGAACGCAACTCCGACCGGAGCCTTCTCCGGCACGAAGTAGCGGAGGGCAAAATAGTCTGCCCCTGCACCCCGGCTGAACTCTGGGCGGGAGGGTGGGCGCGATGTCCACTTCGGTCTTCGACTGATTGACCAAGTAATGCATGCAAGGCGTCGTTTTAATTTATACCCACCCCGAACCAATCAGAGTCGTTTATTTTCCCGCCAGAGACCATTTCTTCGTGGGAATGTGTTATAAATAACATTCCTTCAACATAATATACATATTCAATGACTTTGCATAGTGTATTATTCTGTCTCAGTCATTGTTATTAATAAGATATGGGAACGCAACTCCGACCGGAGCCTTCTCCGGCACGAAGTAGCGGAGGGCAAAATAGTCTGCCCCTGCACCCCGGCTGAACTCTGGGCGGGAGGGTGGGCGCGATGTCCACTTCGGTCTTCGACTGATTGACCAAGTAATGCATGCAAGGCGTCGTTTTAATTTATACCCACCCCGAACCAATCAGAGTCGTTTATTTTCCCGCCAGAGACCATTTCTTCGTGGGAATGTGTTATAAATAACATTCCTTCAACATAATATACATATTCAATGACTTTGCATAGTGTATTATTCTGTCTCAGTCATTGTTATTAATAAGATATGGGAACGCAACTCCTCCCTTCGTTCTCTCACCCTTAGGACGCAAAGACATGACTAATCCTCAATGAACACAATACTTATTTATTTATTTATCACTTGAATTATATCGTAATCACCCTTGTTCTTCCCAATCCTTATACATCAAAATCCCCGTAAATCAAACCAGCCTAGCTAAGGAAATGCCCTTGCAAAACCCTTTAACTGGTCCATAAATCTATATCCAAAACCCACACTACTGTCCAAGTTAGCCAGTTTGGCTGTCGGTCCTGCAGGATTAACCACTTGTCCTACCTTTATATAATGCAATGCTGTCTTACTACTTTTCCAGCCCACATGGTCCTTAATTACACCAACTAATGCCATTGAAATGGCTGCTCCGCTCCTAAAGCCATGCAGGGTGAATTTGTTCATTAGATAGAGAACCCTTTATATCTGTCACGTAAGCATTTAACCTAGCCTGCGCTGCCAGTGGTTCAAGCGCTCTTGTGGTTATCAAACCCTCCTTCGATAACGCAAAGTACCCCGTCAAAACATCCACTGACAAAGATCTACAAATGTTGAAATATAAATCTAAACCGCGTGAACTGGGTATACAATACTGTTTGAGCCCATCTTAAGTGCAAAAACATTTGAGTTGCCAATCAAACAGAAGGGTGGAAAACATATGGATTACACAGGTCCAGGCATTCGATCTTGAAGGCACAACTACGTAGACAACTCAGGAACGTTACCCTTAGACAGTATATCCTCTACGGGCAAGAAGGTAGCACCTCCCCCCGGACAGGGATCCCATCCATAGATAACATATGGTCAAAGTTACGATCAGCAAACTCCCATTGAGTAATCATAAACCTGGGGCAAACCTCTACTCGACGTCGTTTGCTCTATATAATGGAACAAAGAAAAACTAATCACTATCACTAATCCCGTGATAAAACACTGAAATGCCCCCCAAAAGGATGGGATCCCTGACCAGGAGGGAGTAACCACCACGCCCACGTGAAAGCGGAACGCAACACAAGCAGCCCAGATGAGAGGCGAGCCTATGCGAGTTACTCTCCCTAATCCAGGACGAAAAAAGTTATCAACCCGAAGATAAAACAAATAAAATAACAACCGAAAGAAGTTAATTTAATAACATTCAAACAATTCAGCTAGAAGCAAACCATTCATTGATTTCAATTTTTTACAAATCCGATGAAATAAGACAGTCTATCGGCGAGGGCCCTGTCCCCTTGCTTGCCCTCTTCCTTGCTCCCCTCTCATGCGAGCATAACAGTTCCTCTGGTAATGGCCAAAACCATTGCAATAATAGCATTAAGCTTGAACTCTGATATGGCTTCAATCTTATCATTCCCCGCGATGAGTCACGATCCCTTTTAGCCAGAGTTGCCTTGTCAACCTGTGACAACCTCTTGAAGACCTCCTCTTGGTCTTTATTCCCAAGCAAACCCGCTATAAAATACTTGAACTGTTCGTCAGGGACGGTCATTTTCTCTCTGATAAACGTTAGTCACGCTCACGGACTCTTTCAATTATACTTTCCAACAAAAAACAAAAAACCATAAACTACAGTCACGTTCACGGACTCCTTTATTTATGCTTTTAAACAAACCCGTAAGCATTTCGCTTTACATACCATAAACTATACAGTCACGCTCACGGACTACTTCAATGATACTTTCCAACAAAAACCGTAAGCATTTTACTTTACAGACCATCAACCACAGTCACGTTCACGTTCACGGACTACTTCCTTTATACTTTTAGACAAGCACCATAATCATTTCGCTTTACATACCATAAACTACAGTCACGTTCACGGACTACTTCATTTATACTTTTAGACAAGCACCATAATCATTTCGCTTTAAATACCATAAACTACAGTCACGTTCACGGACTACTTCATTTATACTTTTAGACAAGCACCATAATCATTTCGCTTTACATACCATAAACTACAGTCACGTTCACGGACTACTTCATTTATACTTTTAAACAAGCACCATAATCATTTCGCTTTACAGACCATAAACCACAGTCACGTTCACGGACTACTTCATTTATACTTTTAAACAAGCACCATAATCATTTCGCTTTACATACCATAAACTACAGTCACGTTCACGGACTACTTCATTTATATACTTTCAAACAAACACCATAATCATTTCGCTTTGTACAAATCATTAACTACAGTCACGTTCACGGACTCCTTTATTTTTACTTTCGACAAACAAACCCGTAAGCATTTTACTTTAAACTCCATAAAACTGCAGTCACGTTCACGGCCTCTTCCCTTTAGACTTTTAAACAAAAAACACAACCGCGAAAAAAAACAATTATCCTAAACTAAGCATCAAATGAAAGATCACTTCGTCTAAACTTACTTCGGGTCGAGCCTCAGCATGCTCGCCTCAACCTCTGGAGGAATCACTGCAGGATTTTGAGCTTGAACTGGCGGATTCGCATTAACTAAAGCTTCAACAGCGCCAGGATCCGGCAAAGGAACTTGGTTATCATCCATCTCAAAAACGTTCAGCCGGGGTGCAGAAAACAACACTTGAGCGATGTCCACTTCGGTCTTCGACTGATTGACCAAGTAATGCATGCAAGGCGTCGTTTTAATTTATACCCACCCCGAACCAATCAGAGTCGTTTATTTTCCCGCCAGAGACCATTTCTTCGTGGGAATGTGTTATAAATAACATTCCTTCAACATAATATACATATTCAATGACTTTGCATAGTTTACAAGGGAAGTTGATGAAACTGGGTGAACACGAAAATTAATTTCCTTTACTATCGGTTTACTTATGGGAGTAGGGTGGGGCTATACAATTTCTATATGTAAAAAAGACATTTTGTATTGTCCGAAATATAGCCTAAAGAAAATAGTTAACAAGGGAAGTTGAAACTCCACAAGGTAAACGCGAACATTAATTTCCTTCGCTATCGGTTTACTTAGGCCGAAAGGGTTTTCTCCACAATGTTTATATGTCAAAAAGAAATTTTGTCTTGTCCGAAATATCCCGATAATTATTTTAATCTCGTGTTTTTTAAATGAAGACATTTTTGGTATCCATCTGTTGTCTGCTACGTATATAAGCGACATGTCTGCGGTGTCTTTAATGTGGCACTATGTAACTATACTGAAAACACAAGGAATTGTTAAACTGACTGATGCAAGATAGTTTCTTCGCGCGTGAAAAGTATAGCTTTTTAGCAAAATAGCTTTGCCCACGTGGAGTGAATGTTCTTATATACATCGCAGAGAAAAGATTTTTGCATTGTATTTCAACTGGAAGATTATATAAAGAACACATTCTTCTTGGTAATATTGCTGTATATACTTTGATACTCAGTGCAAAACGAGCTCTTAAACAGCCGTCTGAGAATTTGTGTTACTTGTGAAACCGACAAAAACCGCACGGCTCTGTTACGGCACGATATGATTGCCGCAAGAAGCTGTAATCGTCACTACGGACATGCTATGGCACGCACGAATGGCGGCGCGCGGTCTAGGCCCGTGCCATACTTATCAAAGCCATAATAAGCCTTTTTTTTTACTCCCACGAAGGGCAACATTTTCGACGGTGTTACAAATTTCATTCTATTACCTATCATTTATATCAAAAAACGACGCAGCCTATACTAGTTTACTCGCTAGTTTCTATTTCTATTTTTTACGGTGTTACAAATTTCATTCTATTACCTATCATTTATATCAAAAAACGACGCAGCCTATACTAGTTTACTCGCTAGTTTCTATTTAATTAGCCATAATAAGGGACCGACCATCAGCCGGATATTTGAGTGGGATTGGGTATGTTTTGGTGCAGTATGTTTTCGTCCTCGAGGCTGTCCAAGATTCCTTTTTCTGCTTTGAACGATATTTTGTTTAATTGTTGTGCACGATATATCTAACATAATAGTTCGTCCCAAAAATAGACTTATAATAATAATAATAATGATTTATAAAGCTCTATATTGCAGTGAAACAACTGAAATTAACGAACTATTTACAATATCTAAAGCTAATATATTTAATATATAATATTTAAAAACTATTTATCGTCAAAATGATTATAACAGTGAATGTCCTCAGGTCTCAGTACTGTATTCTTTAAGCATTATTGTAAGACATGGCTAAGTACGTAGTATATCTTTATTGAATGAATTTATTCTAAAAACACGTGCACTAAAAGCTAGAAACACTTTCGCAGGACTATAGTACACTATGTATTGTCTGTGATTCAAGGTTGTTTTTTATTTTTATTTTTTTTGGTATTCGATGTATTAGTCCTACGACTTTCAACTCTTCATTAATACTCATACTTAGTATGATAAAAGTTATTAACACTAGCACAGGACTATAGGCCGTACATGTGTTGCGATTCAAGGTTTTTTAATTATTTTTGGTATTCGATGTATTTTGTAATGTCCTGTACTGAGAATACAGAACTACGTGCACTGAAAGTTAGAAACACTATAACGCAGGACTATAATACACTTTTTTATTGTCTGTGATGCAAGGTTGTTTTAATTTTTTTGGTATTCAATGTATTTTATTATTATTGTCTGTGATGCAAGGTTGTTTTTTTTTGGTATTCAATGTATTTTATTATTATTGTCTGTGATTCAAGGTTTTTTTTTTTTTGGTATTCGATGTATTTTATTATAATTGTCTGTGATGCAAGGTTGTTTTTTTTGGTATTCAATGTATTTTATTATAATTGTCTGTGATGCAAGGTTGTTTTTTTTTTGGTATTCAATGTATTTTATTATAATTGTCTGTGATTCAAGGTTTTTTTTTTTTGGGTATTCGATGTATTTTGTAATGTACTGTAAAGAATATTAGTGTGTACATCGATGATAGACAGATCACTCGCCGACGACGATACATCGCAAGTACTATGTTGACAACACTACCCCAGATAATTTTCTTAAATGCCATTGCACTAAATCATACCTAAGCATTGTAAAGACGACTGAGAGCTTAGGAATCCATCCTCGTTACACCATCTTAGATACAACTGGTTGTAATCCCTTCTAACTTAGTTTTATGGTATTTAGATGCGTGAGCCATCGCGATTAGTTCATGCAAAGTCGCATTTACCCGTACTGTAAGTACTGTCGGCGGTCACTGGTCATTGGCCTCGTTACCTTGTGTCCCCTTGTAGATAAAGCACTTGGCCTAGAATAGATATACGACGATTCTAGATGATTAACAACCTTGGCGGGTCCAAAGCCGTTTATGCTAACAGGTGATACGACTAGCTTAATTGACTACATCGATGTCTGCATGTCGGAGGACAGTTGAAAAACATGTGAGATAAATAGTGAAAAGTGCGTCAGTATTTTAAAGAAACTATGCCAATCAGAAATTGGAGTTAAATGAACAAACCAGCGGTCAAACTAGTGTGGACTGCGTCAGTGTTTCTGTGGAAGCAATTGGAGTAAAAATGTACGATAACTAGCAGCTAAACTGTAATTGTAGACTGTGTCGATGTTTCTAAGGAAACAATTGGAGTAAAATGAATGTACGATAACTAGCGGTTACACTAGTGTAGACTGCGTCAGTGTTTCTGTGGAAACAATTGGAGTAAAAATTTACGATAACTAGCGGCTAAACTATAATTATAGACTGCGTCGGTGTTTCTAAGGAAAGAATTGGAGTAAAATAGTGCAGACAACGTACTTGTTACTTAAAAACAGTTGCGGAAAGGTCGCTGTGACATATGTTTAAATTTAACGGTTTAAATGTAGATAAATTATGTACAATTGAACATGGTTATCGTTTATGCTAAAGCTTGAAAACTGGAATGCTCATTACTAGACATTGAATGTTATTAATGAGAGAACATATGACAGATATTACATGCAGTAGCGTGAGGTTGCCCTATTATTAATATCATAAAAAATGTGTCTGTTCATATAAGCACCATTTGAATCAGTAATTCTAAAAATGGCAAGAATTCAGACACATTTGAGCCAATTATATATAACATCGCCGTCAGAAATCATTCATCCAAAAAAATAAAAATAAGTAAACAGAAAATCCACATAAGCATGAAAAAAATGAGAATGCTAATCGATATTTCAACCAGGAGCTTTACTGATAAGTGTTCATAAAAAAATATTTTTTGTTAAAAAAATGAATGAACTTTTTTTACAGACTTTAAAAAACTGATAATTGATTCAGTACAACTTAGGAGTTTTAATTTCAATTGGTATCTTTTAAATCATTTAAAAACATAGAAAAACCCTAAATATATATCACAGAAAAATTGATAAAAAAATATATATATTTCAGAATATCCAAAATTGTGTTGTAAGTTGGTTCATGCATAATTTGTTAAAAATAAATTTTGTTGTTTGACATTTGCTTTAGCCTTTTAACAACGAGAATAGCATAAATTACATTCAAAGCAGGTTTGGAATTTATAGGAATTTCACCATTTTTAAAAAGTCCTTGCAGCCTCAAGTGGCATGTCTGATATACTTGTATCTTTTGCCCTCAAGACTTGTACCTGGAAAGTGACAAAAAAAATATCACAGATCAGATGAGCATTCGCATGCAGGAGTTCTAAAACTAAATGAATTACACGTGGTCAACGTTCTAGAAGGTTTATTTTCTGTGTTCTAAGCTGCATGGTTCGCCGTTTCGCTGCTAAATCCCGGAAATTAGTGATTTGCTTCTATTTTTAGTTTTTAAACTTAAAAGCTTTTGAAAAATGTATTAGTTTTCCTTCCCTTATTAGCACAGCGTTGCATGCTGTTATACAATTGCAGTTTTGTTTCAGTTATTGGCATTATTTAATTGCCATTTACAACCGGGTCTCCTAGCCTTCTCCTTCTCCTTCTCCTTCTCCTTCTCCTTCTCCTTCTCCTTCTCCTTCTCCTTCTCCTTCTCCTTCTCCTTCTCCTTCTCCTTCTCCTTCTCCTTCTCCTTCTCCTTCTCCTTCTCCCCCAATTCCTTGTGACCTTGGCCAGTTTTACCTTGGATCGCAGCAACGTTATATTAGCCACTAAACATCGCTAAACATTTCCTCAATAATCCTTTATCTGTCTTCTCATCCGATGTTTAAAATACACCAGAACCAACATGACATGACGACAACTGAAGTGGACGGCTGCGTTGGTGTTTCTACGGAAACCATCCCAGAAAAAAAGCTATACGCCTAAGCTACATGCACACATCAAATTACTAGAAATGAATGTTATAATATTAACTGATATCAATCTCTCAGCAAAAATGGCAACTTTTCATATTTTTAAGCAAATGGTAAAAATAAACCACGACTTACTGACATTCAGAACATTAATCCTTCTTTGAAGTAAAAGAACTCTACGGCCGGTGACCTTGACCGAGTGTCTCCGCAAAATCGACGAACGAGGGCGTTAGGCGGTTCCCAGTTCCTCCGCGGATGCTCCCCGAGAGTTTAATTGGTTGCAAATTTCGCTAAGCGGTAATGTAATCTAATTGGCTCGTTATAGATGTAATACAGGGCATTCATGGATGATTTTGCGGTCCAGTCACTGCAAAACCGCAGCCCCGTCTCGCAGTTAAACTAGCGCACGAGTTAGTCTAGCGGAGAGATAACCAGACAACAATCATTCCGACAATCCTTTTCGAGTTATAGCCTGGTTTGTTGCCAGCTTTGAAGCTTTGAAAAGACTAGACAATCTGTGAAACAAGTATAATGGAAACTAGCGAGTAAACTAGTATAGGCGGCGTCGGTGTTTTATATAAACGATAGGTAATAGAATAAAAATTGTAACACCGTAAAAAAAATGTTAACTTAACGTAACTTTACTGACGTTTCGAGTTTCAGCCCTTCGTCGGAGTGGCAATGTGCGAGTGATATTTTCACGTAATCCTTGGCTCGTTGAGTTATCTTCATTTGTATCATCAATTGGTATAATTTGGTATTTGAACTTTTGTGGTTTGCTATCCTATCAATAAAGCAATAAGTACTTGAATAATACTCATTTTAAGTGACAATCACGATTTTAATGACATCAAGATAATCATTATAAGAGTTTCCATGTATTTGCCAACAAATTCTTTTTCAATTTTTTTTGTTTGAATTGTTAGAATTAATTGTTGCCAGCCTGTATATCTACCGCTTGTTCTCATTATATTTCCTTTGTATTTACAATCTGTCCTGCTTGTGATACCGTTTGTTTTATTGTGCAATTGTGTCCTCTTTTGGTCAATTCTTGTGCAATAGTGTCCTCTTTCGGATACTTGATTTCTTTCTATATATACTTAGTATTCTATTTTTATTCTCAGATTTCTAAGGTTTGTTCTTTTCTTAATATGTTCAATTCAATTCAATTCAATCGTTTTATTTGTGCATTTTTTACATATATAAGTTTACAATATATATATTTTTTTACAATCATAGTATTGGTATTTTGTATTTTTGTCTTCGGCTATTTTAGTATTTTTTAGATGCCTCTTAGAGACCCTAAATAAACATATGGTTTTCGAGTTAGGGCCTATGTGTTTGCATCTTAGACTTTCATAGCTATACGAGCATACATACCATATTAGTAACTCCACAGTATTTTATATTCTACGGATTTTAGGAGACACTTTATCACTTAGTACAGTATCTGGGCATCGTTGAGAGCACACGCTCTTCACCTTAACTGAACCATCAATGTTTTCTTTACAAAAGCCATGAACTAGTCTATCTTACTATCTTGTTGAATGTCTGTCTTTTCAATTTCTGTCGGTAGAACAGTTCCCGCCTACTGTTCTTTTTCGGTGTCTATCAAATACTAAAGAAACGACGATTGAAAAAGGTTGACTTCTCAACACCTTGTCGCTAAACGTTAATCTGCATGTATCGTTATCGAGGAAATCAACACTTGGGAGCGAAATCAAAAATCACGTACTGTTTGTTGATATAAAATCCGTCTAGAAAATGACGGACTTTGGTTATTAACAGGGTATAAATATAGTTTGCTAACCATAGACTACATTGTTATAATCTGCATGTATCGTTATCGAGGAAATCAACACTTGGGAGCGAAATCAAAAATCATGTACTGTTTGTTGATATAAAATCCGCCTAGAAAATGAAAGAGTTTGCTTATCAATAGGGTATAAATATAGCATGATAGAAAATGACGGACTTTGCTTATTTACGGGGTATAAATATGGTATGCTAATCATAGATTGTTATAACTGTCATGTGATTTTATCGGAATCAATATCAAGTTTATTGGAAGCAAGTTTTTTCTATTCTATTTGTTCATTTATCAGTTGGTTTGTTGTATTTTGTTTAGCCGGTTGTTTATGTGTTTTCTTTTTGTTAACCGGTTTGTGCTTTTATTTCTTCATTTGTTTAGTTGATTGGTTGTTTGTTTATTGATTGTTTGTTTGTTTGTTTGTTGTTAATGTTTTTATTTTGTTGTTTGTTTGTTTGTTTTTAGTTGTTTTTTTTTAATATTTGTTCATTCATTATTTGGTTGGTTGTGTTTTTTATGTTTGTTTGGTGTTGTTTTTTGTTGCCGATAATGTTTTTATTTTCTTATAATTGTTTGTTTTTAGGTAGAGTACAAACACTAAAAGTGTGCAACATAAATACCACTAAATACTGCTAAATTATGCAAATTCTTTTGTTCTCTATTGTTTAATCAACACTATTTAGTGGTAAATAGTACAAAGTATTGCACACTTTTAGTGTTTGTACTCTATATTTTTATTTTGTTTTTTTTGTTTTAGCTATCTTAAAATATGTGGTTTAATGAATCCAAACCACTTATGCACGGCCATTAATTTGTTATCACCAAAGTTGTTATAGAACTAATTACTGATCTAATTGCACTGAGTTTACTAGAAGAACCTGCCTGAGTACAACAATTATTTACTCACGTTCATCGGCTATATATGGATATATGAAGTCACAATCGCTTCATTCCTCTTAAAGATAAGACATAAATATCTATATATATCAAGCATCGGATCGGTAAACAAAACAACTGGAATATCATGCAATTCAAAAATAGTTCATGTCTTAAGGTAGTGATTAAAGTGAAGAAGAATCGGTTTGGGATGTTTTACTGATGCAAGTGCTTCGCTTCACGATCGGTGTCTCTACCATGAAGAACCAATTAAACCATCACTGTTCCGTGTTTATTGAACATAAGAGATCTTTGCATTGTCTGATTAATATCACTCATAGGCGTAACCAATACTTATCAATAAACGTGATACTCGATGAGCCCCTCTAAATATGACATACCAAATCAACTCTACCAGCCAATCACACAGCGTGTTGAATCTCTATATTTAGTATCGTGTTCCTATATGCGTAACTCGCCGTCACGGATCAGTATAAAAGCTGGAACACTCGATCGATAACCCCAGAGAACCATATTAAATCAATGAGTGCGGTACTGAGTGCGGTTCCAAGTACGGACAACAGAACCACCAAGACAAACAAACTCCCAACAGTGTTCATTACACATTGTGACAACATGAGAGCTGATTTGAAGAAGTTTTGGGGGATTATTAGCGGAAAACAAACGACTGAAAAACCTCAACCTAAACCAAGATTGCGATCGACTTCTCTTCCCCGCATCACGTCATATGGCTTGATTGGATTCGGGACGTACGAAGCCGTACAGCCGAAGGAAGATAAATGTACTCCAATGTGGTATGAATACGATCTAGGGAAGAAGTGTAATACTTTCCCAAGACGATCTATGAAGCAGAAAAGGAGACCCAAAATTGCTGGTCGTGACAGGAGTTCTTCTGTTAGTGTTGAAGTAAATCCTGAACACTCTGAAAGTCCCCAATACCAACGCCGTGGATCAGCGACACGGCATCTTAAAGTAGACATTGATGCTACTATAAAAGAAGAGGAGACTTTAGATGTCAGTAAATTGAAAAGGAAAGGTTTTGAAGACGTGAAAAAGAAGAAGGACAAAAACGGGCGGTCGACACAGACAACAGTGTTGTGCTCGACGGAACTGTGAAAGCTCTTAAACTAAGAAAATGAGTGATGATCAGAGCACGCTGCTGATGCTGAAAAAGAGCGAGTTGGTAAAGTGTTCACCAAAGTGGAATAGAAGGGGACAGAACGAACGCAGAACGACAGCAGCCCAACGCTCAACAAATCGGTGTAACCAGAGCCGTGTGTTGTGGTCAGTCAGGATTGCGAGGTATTATGACATGTCTCGTGATTTAGACGGCAATTATGGTTTTGTTTCTTGGCTGGCTTGTCAACAGAAGAACACAAGTCACGAAACAACAATTCAACCAACATATCACCGACGAGACAGTGAATTCGCAACCAAAAACCCTCACCGTCTTGAGCTAGTGAAGTCGTGCATCATTAACTTCAGTTGTATCACATCTTATGCAGGACGATAATACTTAATGAACTCGAACGACCTTACGTAAAACCGATTAAAAACGATGCAAAGCGGAAAAACCAACGAACCGTAAAACTAAAACGGGCTGGAATGAGAACTTCCTTGATGAAATGCACCGAAAATAATGTAGGAAATGCAGCTGGAAAGGCAGTTTCCAGTGACATTGATTCAGTAGCGCAGAGAACAGTTGTTAAAGGGTAGACTACATTGTCTTGTTAGAAATCTAGGACTCTGGAAATGAAACAATTTCCAATGGTGTAAAGCTAATTTTTCAATATCAGATACAGTGGAATAACGAATTTTTGCATTTCAAGTTGGAAGGAATTGACGGTAATTTTGTCAATTGGGGAGAACCTTTTAGAGATTTTTTACTAATTGAAAACAAAGGTGCAATTTTTTTAAACTGGGGTTAAACTTACCAGAACCTAAAATTTTCCTGCAGAGTTTGGGGTGCAAAAAAACGATATTTCAGTGTAACTATGCTCACCAAAACTTCTTGTTTAGAATCAAAGCAACAAACTTAGTTAATTGGGAAAGCTTAGATTTTGTAGTATCCCGTCAGTTAAGCCGTGTCACATACCCGATGGTTGGATGAAGAGCTTCGTTTTCACAGCAGTAAATGTTTCCAAACAAAATAGACGGTGCCTCTTCCCAATGCCAGACAAAAGGCAAAGGATACTTCAAAAACTAAGCTTTCTCAAAACTATTACCCCAAAATCCTCACATGTATATATATTTATTGAGGTAAAAAGATTATATTTCATAAGTATTTGTAAATTAAACATCTCCACGTATATGAACCTCACGTATCATTTTTTCTGTACTTAAAAACACAGTGGGAATTTCTCGATTGACGTCCTGCTCGAGCTGAATGTCTACATTCCTTGACCTTTCTGTATGCAAAGAAATTCTTTGGGAAAACTACTGACATTTGGAATCTTGCAGCTCATCTTTCTGTTTTTATTCTGTCAGTGCCTGCGAAGTATGCCGGTATTGGCAGGATATATTTCAAGTAACTTTATTTCCCGGGATAAGACACTCTAGAACTGAAATTCCAAGAAATTCCGGGGACATTTTTCGAGACCTTTTTCTAGGGACTTTTCCTGTTTTCATTCCCCAATTAACAAATTAAATGATGATACACTTAAAGTTTTTGAGGTCAGGTCTATTGCTTCTAAAACATCAAAGCGATTTTCCGTGTAGCACTTGAAATTCGGGGAAATTCGGGACAATTGGGTGGACTTTTCCAAAATTAATAGGGCTGTTTTCGTTCTCTAGAAAGCTAACTAATTAATAGCTAATATAAATGATTTCTTTTTTTTTTATTTGTTTTCTTGGTTGAGCGAATTGCCGTATGTAACAAAAAAGTGTGTTTCCACCATTCAAAACATACACGCAAACCTTGGAAACAGCGGCTATTTTGGAACACTTCCTGTGTGGACATCACAAAAATGGACGAAATATGTTTGTACTCTTGCAACATCTTAATTTTTTTGCATTGGTTTTGCTATCAGAAGTCGTTTATGACCTGAAGAGCTTCAAGTAATATTCACGTTGTTGAATGGTGTAGAGTATCAGACTATTTGCAGTTATTGGTGCCACAATGTCTACTGTAAACTGAAACCCAATTGCGTCGCGATACCGTATTCCCTCCGACACAAATCTGTTGAGCTCCTTTGCATTCAGCTTTCAAAATGCATTAATTAAAACACCAAGAGGTTACAGTAATCGTTTCAGGCATAATTTGTTCAATTAGGAAAGGATATATTGCATTTAAGTCATGTTGGAAGTTGTTATTCCTGTTGATTTGATCGTTTAATGTATTTGACCTTTCTTGGCTGAGCACCAGTGTCTCTAAGTATCACGGAATAGTGCACCATCATACATTTACATAAATTTAACTCATATTCAACAAATGCACATTGTGACCATGTTTATTAATCATTATCAACAAATATTCGCATAAAGAGCCTTCGTACAGCTAGAAGTCATCTTTTTCATCTGCCACCAATGACATATACCAATGAAATACAGCCATGCTCATTTGTCATATATTTGTTTATATTTATATTTTTGTTTATATTTTTTTGGCATTCTAACTTTTATTTTGCCGTTCACTGGCACGTCGAGTTTTATGTGGGCAGTCACCTCTCCTATCCGAGCTATCTCTTTGCATAACCGACCAGTCCAACCGTCCACCAAATGTCCGCATTGGGGCCCTCTTTTACTCGGGCAGCCGGTTTAACGATCATTCATAACCTGTACAACCCGGTCATTTGTTCTGATTTATACATAACAGTTTTACAAATTTTGGATGAGATCGTACATTTCGGATGTGATGTACTTGTTCTTCAATGTAGCTCACTATTTCTGGAGAATGGAGTACCTCACTATATCGACCCCTTTGTTTTCATCTCCATCAGCTAATCCAGGTGTTTTCGATTAACTCTACACTGAACTAAATTCAGTCCAATCTTCGATAAAGTAAAAAGTTGTTTTTTTTCACAGAAGACGGTGGAACGTTCTAGAACATTTAAAGGTAATTGATTCCTTTTTACAAGAGTCTGATGGGGAAAGAAAGCAAAATGCGGAGATCACAAAGAAATCAAGTACTTGACCCTTCAAGAGTTGCTTGACAAGAGATACAACATCTAGAATACAGCGATAGATGGAAATATATCTCATCTTAGAATCAAGCATATTGCCGTTGTAAGTGGTCTAGATAACGTTGATATCTACTTGCCATTATGGTAGAGCTTTCCCTGCAGCACAAGTACATTTGTGTTTATCTTGTAGACAGATATAACAAGAGGACCCAAGCAGAAGGGTGTTTGGTGATGTTTATATTAACCAGAAATTTAAATACAAGAAAGGAGTATTTACATATATTGTGAAAAGCTGTTTTTGTTCCCTCTTCGATATCTTCTGTATCCTAGCTACTCCTCGCTCGCTCACTCATATTATTTTGCAATATTTTTCATGGTACTTATGTTGATACATGCTTATGTTATTCTTGCTTTTCTAGTTTTTCTTCTCACTGATCCAACCCATCCTCCTCCTGCTCCCTCTTCTTCCTCCCTCTTCCTCCCTCTTCCTCCTCCCTCTTCTTCCTCCCTCTTCCTCCTCCTTCTTCCTCCTCCCTCTTCCTCCTTCCTCTTCCTCCTCCCTCTTCCTCCTCCCTCTTCCTCCTCCCTCTTCCTCCTTCCTCTTCCTCCTCCTTCTTTCTCCTCCCTCTTCCTCCTCCTCCTCCTCTTCCTCTTCCTTCTCTTCCTCCTTATTCTCCTTCTAAATGTAACACTTCACCCTTACCGTACCGCCACACCCTCAACTGTCACAAGCTATCGAATGTATTTCTAGAATCGGTTACATTCGCTGTACGCCTGTTATGTTGTGTCCTGCACTATATCATCTATTATGTAAATTAGTAATCGCGTGATTAACACATGCAATAGATCATCCTCGGGAACCCAGGGGTAATCTTCTATCGCTTTATTCTGGAAGCGTGAAACGAGCGACAGAAGATTACCCCTGGGTTCCCGAGGATGGCAATAGATAGACCAGGAGAGAATAAAGATGGATTCAGACACTCAGCATGTGCTCGTCTTATTCTAGTTATTTACGATACAACATTCACTCGGTACGCAACAACGCCATCAGCCACCCACAACACTAAAAAACAGGTGGTTAGCGTCTGGAAATAACTCTTTTTCTTAGGCCTCAAAGGTCTTTGTGTATTTATATCCCCCGCCCAGAAACAATTCCTAGTTGCATGAAGAAAAAATGAAGTCAAGTGATGCGTAGAAGGAACACAAGAGTACAGCAGATTAGACCTTACCCTTCCTTAAGTGTAAAACTGTCAAAAAAGCTTTTAAGCGATCTACCTTTGAGGAATAATAGGATTATCTTAATTCCAGCTGCATCGACTTAGATATGAAGTGAAAAGATCATACAATTTGTCTGGAGCGTACCCTCTTCATACTATCTACCAAAGCCACTAAAACCTGTAGAAAAAAACGCTCCAGTTAGCTGTCTCAGAAAATAGAGCTTGATCTTATCACCTTAAATAATGATGATAATGATAATAATAATAATAAAAGGTTCTTAGAACGCATATAAAAATCTCTGTGCGTTTACAAAATTATCAATAAAATAAAATATGAAAAGGTATGTACAAAATCATGTTAAGAAAAATATGACTTAAAAAGAAATGTTTTCAATTTTGATTTAAATGTACTTGTAAGTCTCTGACATGCGAATGTATGTGGGGATGGAGTTCCAAATCTTTGGTGCAGAATGTTTAAAACCTTTCTTGAAGAGTAATAGGTTTTTACTTAGCGTTCTCAATTTATTATGACTGACTTCAGCTATCATAATATTCGAAAAACTTAAAGGGATATACATACAAACGAAACGAACTGGTCTTGAAAGAAAAGGAAATTGCCCTTGGTTAAACCTTGTTGAAACTTATTGAGCTAAAAGGGTCACAACATTTTCTTAAAACAAAAACATGAGTTATGAAAGCTTTGCTAAATATTGCGAGGTATTTAAAAGTACAGACGCGCAATTCAGTGGTCCTAAATTGCATGCGTACCCTTCGGAAAGCGTACCTCTAAGCATGCGTACGCCTCGGCACATGTGTACCCTTCCGCACATGCGCACCCTTCCGCATATGCGTACGCTTCGGAATGTATACCCTTCGGCACATTGGTACCGTTCGGAATGCGTACTCCTCGGAATGCGTACCCTGCGGCACATGCAAACCCTGCGGCACATTCGTAGCCTTCGGCACATATGTACCCTTCGATATGCGTTTACCCCTCGGCATGCGTACCCTTCAGCACATTAGTACCCTTCGGCACATGCGTACCCCTCAGTATGCGTACCCTTCGGCACATATGTACCCTTCGAAATGCGTACCCCTCGGCACGTGCGCACCATTCCGCATATGCGTACGCTTCGGAATGCGTACCCTCCGGCTTGTGTACCCTTCCGGCACATTCGTACTCTTCGGCACATACGTACCCTTCGGAATGCGTACCCTTCGGCACATGCATACCCTTCGGCAAACTAAACTAAGTTTTCAACCAAGCTTAGCCGAAGAAAGTTTGAAAAGATTCTATGATCTTAATTAAAATAGAATGAATAATCTCGCCCAATTCTAAACACTTTTATAGAGTCTTTCATCTAAGCTAAGCTGAAGTACAAAGGTTCACAAATCAGTCCCAGAATAGAAAGGTTAATCTGTAAAGCCAGGAGTATTCTTTACAAGTTGTTGAAGTCGAGTATAGACATTTTATCTCTACTATAATGCCTTTATAACATAATACAGTTACTGAACTCTGAGAGCCTTTGTACTCTGTGAAAAGCTTGAATATTTAATAACAATTGCCATCACTGCGGCAGAGGAAAGTAGCTGCGATCAAACTTTGCTGGTGGGGATTGAGCTCTTACAAGGGAGGTTGGCGTAAGGGTGGGTTGGAAACTGCACAAAAATATTGACAAAAACCGCATAATCGCACCAAAATTTGCTAAAAACAGCAACCGCAAGATTTTATAACCGCAAAACCGCAAATATCAATGAAAAAAAAACACCAAAATCACACCAAAAATAACGCAAAACTGCAGACCCTTAGGCCCCCTTTTACAAGACCAGACTTTAATGTCATGCACCCTCTCAGAAGTAAACACACTTTTGGTTGTCAAATGTGTTTCTCCAACTGAGTCTCATCACCTTTTGTCACGTAAAAGTGTTTCATATTAAAACCCATTATCAAATTTTAATGGCTCCATGGCAGACTGAAACTAGTTGAAACCTCAATATTGCTGTGAACACCTTTATAATGTACAGTCGACAGTATTTCTGAGGAGGACCTACACAATGCACTGGCATTTTAGACTGGAGACTTCAACATTAATGCTTATAGGTGGCTTTTACAATGTACAGGCATTTTAGTTTGGAAACCTCAATGTTGTCGAAGTGACCTACACAATGCATAGGCAAGTTTCAGACTTGAAACCTTAACATTACTATGGGGGCCTTCACAATGTACAGGCATTTTTGACTGACTGGAAACCACAACATTGCTTTGGGGACCTACACAATGTACAGGCATTTCAGACTGGAAACCTCGACATTGTTTTTGGGTTTAGAATGTACAGGCAAGTTTTAAGAATACCCCTGCTCATTGAAGTTATTGATAAAATGTTCCGTTATATTTATGTCCCCTGATGTTATCAATACGCAGATGAATATACAAAATCGCACGTGCTTATTGGTTAGGGAACTTCGGACTACTTCAATTCGATAATCACCTACACGAATTCGCGCGCCATTAGAAATCAGAAATATACAGTTTTTCTTTAAAGTGGCTGTTTTTATTTTTTTGAAATTTTCACCAGTATTTCTACTGTTTACCATACCATACTATACAGATTTGTTGGCTGGCTAGCTTCGTGTTCATGCTGGAACACAATAGAGTTTTAACATGTATGAGAGGCTAGCCAGTCAAGAACAATAGTTGTTCAAATTGGTCGCCATATTTCGATTCGGTGTATGGCAATGTGCTATACTATAATATATACAATGTGTACTGATCAATGCATAATACGATAATTATTCTCCTCAGGCTCGATGAATATCGGTAAAAAATAACCTCGACTTTGTCTCGATTAGTATTCGTCGATATTCACCTCGCTTGAGGTAAATAGTTGTTAAATACTCAAGTCTTAAACTAAACCAAACAACCATCGAGAGCCCCTTAGTGACAAACGAGTCGTTTAAATAGGTGCATAATTTGTCTAAGCACTTCCTCTATCGATAAGATTGCACCAGATATCGTTAAAGTTTATAAATAATCCGTATTATGATAACAGAACTGCGTCGTAAACACGAAAAGGTATTAAAGGAACGTTCCATTAGATAACTGATGGGGGGAGGGGGGGAGGGGATTCCGAAAAAAATATCAAAAACAGCCTAGCCTTAAAATATAATATTGTGCAGAACAACAAAAACTGAAAACAAATATCGTGCAAAGCAGAAAAAAATATTCTAAGTAAGTAAGGGACCGGGCACAAAGTTTCAACATTTGCTTCAATATCCGTTCGATTTTGTTGAAAGGCAATGTTTAAACCCTTTTAAACTCGTTCAACATTATTGAAACGTGTTGAATCGATGTTTAATTGATGTTGAAAGAGTTTGAAAGCGTTTAAACATTGCCATTCAACAAAATCGAACGGATGTTGAAGCAAATGTTGAAGCCGTTTGCCCGGGCCCTAAGCGTCTTTATCTAATGAGGGTTAACATAGTTACTGGTTGCCCAGCTGAGTTTTCACTAATTCTGCTCAGCCTCGAGGGAAAGAAGAATATCCTGCAGCGAAAAATTACCCAACACCCCCATCAAATATCTAATGGTCCGTCCCTAATTGCCTTAAGTTCTATTTCTCAGTGTGTACGTGCCCTGGATAAGAGGTGGATATAAGACAGTGTTTACTTCTCGTATCTTTTAATGAAATAGCATCACGAATCAATAATTCTAAATATTCACCTCTGAGGGAATGTACTTCCAAATTGACCGATAGTTGTTTTTTTAATTACAAAAAACAAATTGTGTATGATTGTGCTCGTCGCTGAATATTTGGCAATTACATGTAATTCCAATCATAGAAGCCCGAAAAAATTTCGGGAATTCAAATAATCAATTGCAAATCGATCGCAAAGTATATTTGATTCAGTGTACATGTATGAGTGATTAGACAGTCCAGAACAATAGTTATTCAAATTGGTCAACATATTTCAATTCAGTGTACATGTATGAGAGGCTAGTCAGTCCAGAGCAATAGTTATTCAAATTGGTCAACATATTTCAATTCAGTGTACATGTATGAGAGGCTAGTCAGTCCAGAGCAATAGTTATTCAAATTGGTCAACATATTTCAATTCAGTGTACATGTATGAGAGGCTAGTTTTTTTGTCAGAATTATAAAATATTTGAGATACTACACGCGCTGTGATTGGCTGGCTACCATGTTTATATCAGACCCGCTCAGCCTTGTATACTTTATACTAATAACAGCAAGGAAATGTAGAGCACTCGAGTAGTCGAAGAAACATGCACTCGCCTACGCCTCGTGTTTCTTTACGACTTCTCTCTTGCTGTACAGTTCCCAGCGTGTTTATATCACAGTATATGGACACACGCGCTGTTTTATATTCCTTAAAGAAAAAGAGTTATATATGGATTGCATGCAATTACATGTAATGACTATTAAGATAACATACTTATGCCCTCTTTTTATCGCTATACAAATAAACCTCGATGTCACATTGGTCTAACAGAAATATTTTTCTTTTTTACGTCACGAGTGGCAGGACACAAATAGTTTCATGATAAGGGTCTTACAAGATATTTTTAATATGTGAGGACGTGACTAGTTACAGGAGTACATGCTAAAAGGTGAATATTTTACAATATTTATCCTCGTTAACCCATTAATTGAGTTCGTTTATATTTATTATCACTAGTTTTATCAAAGAGCAAAGACATCTCAACCGTGAAATATAGTCAAGCACGTTACTACCTAATAGTATTTATTTAATGACTATTAGTCACTATCGTTCAATCAAATGCAATGGAAACTGAATGCCGCCATCGTAGCAATTTTTTTTTTTTCATGGATATAGTGCTTGCTCTCTTTTACACAATAGCACTTTCAATTGATTATACAGTGGTACCTCTTTTAAGCGGTCACCCTCGGAACTTTCCAAAGTGGCCGCTTAATAGAGGTTGACAGCTGAATAGAGGTATAGAATAGGGTTAGTGTTTGTGCTCTATTCCACAGTATCAATTTTATTATATTTCATGGATATAGTGTTTGCGCTCTATTCCACAGTATCAATTTTATTATATTTCATGGATACAGTGTTTGCACTCTATTCCACAGTAGCAATCTGATTCTATTTCATAGATATAGTGTTTGTGCTCTATTCCACAGTAGCAATTTTATTATACTTCATGGATATAGTGTTTGCAGTCTATTATTATAAAAAAAAAATACGTGCTTCCTTTTGAGATCTCACTTAGTGAACACTTCATAATATTTACCCCTCTTAGTTCGTGTGGTAGGTAAATATGTCTAAGGATTGACCTTGTGATAAATATTTCCCCATATCGACCCCTTTTGATATGAGGGCAATATCGCACATAAAAAGAACAAGCCAAGTGCGTCGGTGTTTCTAAGAAAACATTCAACAAAAAGAGGTAACCCTACACCGTGCTCTGCGACAGAGTTACTAAGAAAAGAGAACAAAAAACAGTAAATTATACTGATACACCTAATAATGAGAAGTAACAAGAAAAATACGTCGGTGCTTCGAAGAAAGCAAAAAGTGGTAACTCTACACCGTAAACTGTGAAAGTGTTACTAAGAAAAGAGAACACAAATATATATACCTAATAATGAAAAGTAACAAGAAAAAAAAAGCAAAAAGTGGTAACTCTACACCGTAAACTGTGAAAGTGTTACTAAGAAAAGAGAACACAAATATATACACCTAATAATGAAAAGTAATAAGAAAAATACGTGATGCTTCGATCGACGAAAACAACTATACTATAAAAAACAGTAACCCTAAATTCGAAAATGGTAAATAAAAACAGATTAAAGTATCCCAATTGATATTTTTTAAATTCTTTTTGTTTGTGCTTTAAATATAAGTTATATAAGTTAATGAAGAGCTGAGTGATGTCTGACGTCAGTTCAGCATATATTACGCTATTGCGGATCCACGCGTCTTGTTTTAGACATATCATGTCTATTTATCACACAAACATTGCACGTAGTTTTGAGCGAAATACCACATGTACGTCAGAGTATGTTGACTGATTACATTAGCCGAAGCATGGCTCTTTCCGTAACCTATCAGCAGCCTAAGAACCTATGACGTAAGGAGAATGTTGTTTATCACAGTTTGTATAGGGGAGGGGAGGGGAGGGAAGAATAAACCTTATGACGTATAGAGACTGTCTGAGTTGTTTCAGTCACAGTTTGTATAGGGGGAGGGGAGGGTTGTGAAGTTTAAACCTATTGATAATAATTTCATTCAGTGACCACCAAGGATAGTAATTGAAGTGCAAATGTACCATAACTAGTGGTCAGTATAATCAAAAATTTAAATGTTTGATAGCAAGAGGTTTTTAAAACTGCATTTCGTATAAACAGACAAGTGATTATAGTAAATCGCGCGCGGTGATTGGTCGAGAAATTCACACTATTTCTCGTGCGATAATTCGACCTACAGTGTTTCGCGCGCTTTTTCTTTAAAAAGAGCTGGTTATTTTTACTTTTTGAAATAATCCCTTTTGTGCGTAATCATATTAAAACAATTATCCACCTCAGGCTCAGTGAATATCGGTGAATAATAATTTTGACTCTGTCTCGGTTATTATTCAACGATATTCACGGCGAAAAATTGTCAATTAGTAAACAAACAGTTAAAAATCTATTGTATTCTTAATGCAAAGTCTATACTCAAAGTTCCCTCGCTATAAAGCGTTGAAACTGAGAAAACTTTAATAATGGACAAAGTTACCCGGAGGAAGGGGGATACTTCCCTTGTCCAAAAGGTAGGGGCTACAACAAGTGATACGTGGTTCTTTCAATTGTTTCAGTTGAAATTTATACTGTATATTCTATACTATATGATGAGTAACAATGGACATGATATCTATGTTACAAGTAATGCTAGTATCAAGCATTTTAGAACAAACTTATGTGCATGGTGTCACGTGACATTTCTTTTAGTGTTAACGTCTTCTCTTGGCCAGGACAATGTTAATGACGTTGACTGTATAAACTTATTTCAAAATTCGTTGTCGCGGATTAAGCAACAAGCACTCAGCCAAGACCGAAATGAATGTTGGTTTTTCGCTGGTATTGTATCAGACTTGTTTTCTAAAGAATTTGAAGGAATACCAAACTGTGGGCTCTTTGTCGGTGTATCATTTCCTGAATTTAAGGAGACTATATAGAACGTACAGAACGCATAGAACGTACGATATCATATATATCATATATATATATATATATATATATATATATATATATAGTCTCCTTAAATTCAGGAAATGATACACTGAGAAAGAGCCAAACTGTGTTATTGTATTACAATCAATTTTGTTGATAACAAGTGTAGTTTCAATATATTACCAGCACATAACCTGCATTCATTTCGGTCTTGGCGTGATGCTCGTTGCTTAAAATGCATCTCACACCTAATACAACTAGACGCACTTAGTGCGTTTACTCAGGCTACGTCATAGAGTACTATTTGATAGGTGGTTTAACTGTGGCATTACGTCATGCAAGTGTAATCTCGTAACAACGATAGACCCATAGATAGAAAAGGTAAACCTAGACTCAGGCCCCCCTGCGGGGTAGCCTGAGTAATAATTTCTGTATCGATTCTACATGAAGTGAATAGTGAAGAATAGTATTAGGGGTGAGATGCACTTCAGGCGAGATAAAGTATAGGGGGCTTTCATTTATTAGTATATGGGGAGTCGGCAATACAAAGGAGGGTCGCGTTATTTTCGGAAGCTATATAGGGGGAGGGGGGTTGTCACAAATTGTAAGCAGCTTTAGTAATAAACTGGGCAAATATAGGGGGAGTTATGATATTTTTTGCCAACCAGGAAGGAGGGGTATTATTTATTTTGCCGCGACCCCCCCTCCCCCCCCCCCCTATACACTAATAAATGAATGCCCCCTTTAACAAGTGAATATTCTCCCATACTTTATACTAAGGGCCAGTCGGCTTCTCACATATGAAGGTCCTCTCCTCGTCGCATTTCCTAGTCATCCACTTTCCATTTCTATCCATTGCAACACAGCTCGGTGTAGTTGGTACTTCGTCGGGTTGGTAGATAGTAAAAGGGATGTATTGACCATTAGGTGTACCATCAGACCATCTTACCTTCGTGATGTCCGTCAGATTACCTCTTAGGCCAAGCCATGGTCCTTCCTTTATGGAGTCTGTAGTAAGATAAACACTTTGGTTGGCCAACTACTCATTCATCGTGTATTCATGTATTCATTGATGTATTGATGTATCCATCCATCCATCCATCCATCCATCCATCCATCCATCCATCCATCCATCCATCCATCCATTCAATCAATCAAAGCCTTTTAAGGACGAGAATAAATGTATTCATTCAATTATTTATTCATTCATTCATCGATATACCCATCCAATCATCCATTGATTAATTCATTTATAATTCATTTATTATTTTTTTATTCATCCACCAATTTATTCATTCATTCATTCATCTATTCATTCATCCATTCATTCACTTATTCATCCATATATCTATTCATTCATCCATTCATTCACTTATTCATCCATATATCTATTCATTCATCCATTCATCCACTTATTCATCCATATATCTATTCATTCATCCATTCATCCACTTATTCATCCACTTATTCATCCATATATCTATTCATTCATCCATTCATCCACTTATTCATCCATATATCTATTCATTCATCCATTCATTCACTTATTCATCCATATATCTATTCATTCATCCATTCATCCACTTATTCATCCATATATCTATTCATTCATCCATTCATTCACTTATTCATCCATATATCTATTCATTCATCCATTCATCCACTTATTCATCCATATATCTATTCATTCATCCATTCATTCACTTATTCATCCATATATCTATTCATTCATCCATTCATCCACTTATTCATCCATATATCTATTCATTCATCCATTCATTCACTTATTTATCCATATATCTATTCATTTATTGATTATTATCTATCATTTATTCATTCATTCATTTATGCATTGATTAATTAATTAATTCAATGAACTATTTATCTAATCATTATCCATCCATTCACTGTCATATTTCAACTATCTCTGTGAAGGAAGGATAGGTACTAAATATTCCGATATCGAAATCACGATTAAAAGAACCAGAATCCATTTTATATAGTGGAATAGGGCAAGCGTTGCAAACAGACGTCACCTAGTCACATGTTCATTTCGTCGCGCACTGAAGGCATTGTTTCAAAGCATATAGCATGATTAATGAAAACATATTTATTTGCAACGCTAACCCTATATCACCGTACAAAAATGGTTCTTGGTTCTTTTAATCGTGATTTCGATATCGGAATTGTATTTAGCACCTATCCTTCTTCTAGAGACGACCACAAAAAATTTCATGTCATATGCACTTTAAATAATAGTTATAGATTTCTAAATGAATATTAAGTCACGCCTACCCTTCATTTGCTGGATTTTTTTAGTGACAAGGTCATCGTTAAACAGCATGAGGTCTTTGATATGTCCTTTGAAGTTGAGCTGGCTACTTTGCCAGTTGTTCATGGCAACACCAAGCTGGTAGTAAGTGCGTGGTTTAGGTGAAGGGGGTGGATGTTTGACCGATAGCTTTTCTACATCTTTGCCATCGATCAGTATTTTTATTTCAAACTCTGTCGCTTTCTTGAATTTGAATTTCACTGCAAGATGCGTCCAGATGTTTGGAGTCACGGTCTCACTAACAACAGAAATGCAAGGTTTAAAAACTTTTTCCAAATTCATGACTAATTAATATATATATGCAACACAGCGGTCAAACGACTACGCATGCGCGAAAAAAACAAGTAAAATGATCCAGCCACAACCTCGTTCCCAGGCTTTAGCACGGACTCTATATAAAACGATGGATTGGACGACTTTCATCGCTTTTTTCTCAAAATATAAACAAAAATAGAAAAGTATAGACTCATGGTAGCTTTAAAATATAACAAAGGTTATGCACACGAAACTTCAAGCTTATATATTCAGGGAATTTCTTATAAATCGACTTCAAATACTTTTACAATCCAAAATTTAGCGCTGTGAAAATTTTGCCACGCATGCGTAGTCGTTTGACCACTGTGTTTATATATGCCTCATTTATATAGCGCTATATCTCTCGAATAGCTCATAGCGCTTTACAATCAACTATGGAGGACTTATCGGACTGCTGAAAATCAGCAGTTTACAACCATGAGTGTTGTTAGTGAATGCCCCCGAGGCCTGACTGTTGTACCGGGAGACAATCCCCTACTCTTTGCGAACATAGCACAACAGGATCTTTAACGTCCACCTTATATAGGATTAGAGTGAAAGCAGATGGGACCTCCGGCTTTACGTCCTTATCCGAGAAGACGAGGCACATAGAGAGTAAAGCGTCTTGCCCAAGGACACAACTCAACCGCCCGGGCCGGGAATCGAACCCAGACCAGCAGGCCCAGAATCAGATCCACTGACCACTAGACCATCACGCCTCTCACAATTGATGAGCACAAAACAAAGTAAATCACTGCTGTAACGGCGGTCTCTCTCTCCCCCAGGCCCCCTCTTCCTCCGTTTCCCTCCCCCTTCCCCCTCCCCCTTCCCCCTCCCCCTTCCCCCTCCCCCTAGAGAGCCGCTACGTAGGCTATGATATGGGGTAATGATTAATATTAAATTTGGACAGCAGATTTTGTACTAGAACTACCCATGTGCTTCAGAAATAGTGTTTATCCAAAATAAAAAGGCACTTCCATGGCGGTTAAAAAAACTCGCCTTCGCCTCGTTTTTTGAACCCGCTTCTCGGTGTTTTGATATCGGATGAAAAGGCAGTCTTCCCCGTGTTTGATCTATTACAAGTTCAAAACAGACACTTGAGAATTCGGATTATTTTAAATTATTTCAAAAGGAAGAGAACAAATGAATGACATCTATTTTAAAAGTTATATCGATTTATTTTCATTTTCAAAACTTTGATTATTTGACACCTTGACACGCCTTGGAAACCCTTTTTGAAATGGATGTTTATCTATAATTAATTCTATAAATATAAAAAAATATAAAAAATTTATAACTATACCTTTTGGTGTTTAGTTTGACCATTGAGTTGGAGGCATTTACTACAACTTCGATATAATTCGTGAGACCGCCATATTCTCGGACATACATCAGCATAAATGAATTCCATGTTGTTTGCATGTCACTGAATATTACGGACCGCTGGTTTGGACTTGAATGGATTTTAACCCACATCATCATGGTGTAGGCTGCACCGTTAAACAGCGTAGAGGCAGGTGGTACGTCAGCATAGCTATATTCACCAGTAAGATACAAAACGTTCCTGCCTTCCAGGTAAACGTACTTTGCTGTCTTGTTAGGGTGTTTCTGAGAGTTAAGGCTGTGGATTGGTTTGAAATGAATTGTATTCGTTATTCAGTATCATCATCATCATGGTCGCCATCAATATCATCATTTTCATCATCATCATTCATTATCATCATTATTATCAGGGTCGTCAATATTATAATCATAATAGTAATCATTATCATCATTATCATTATTATCATCATCACCATCATTTTCATCATCATCATCATTTTCATCATCAACATTATCATCACAGTCATCACCACCATCATCATCGTCGTCGTCGGCAACATCATCATCATCTTTATCATCATCATCACGTACATCATTATCATTATCATCATCATCATTATCATCATCATCATTATCATCACAATCATCGTCTGCGTAGTCAAAAACAGCATCATCATCATTATCATCCCCATCACGTGCATCATAATCATCATTATCATCACAATTTTCACTATCATCATCATATGCATCCTTACCACCATCATCATCATTATCATCAGATAGATACTGGTAGAAATATCGATTTAAATCACCATAAGGAATGCTTTTCTACTTACACGATGTCGTTATCTGTCCCATCTAGTGCCCAGTACAACCCGTCAGAAGGCAATTCAGACATTGTAGCTAAAAATAAATATTGAAAAATACATAAAAATAAATATTTAGGAATCGATAATATTTATGAATAAGAGAAAATGCAAAAAAAAAACTAAAATGATAAATGCATGTAAAAGCAAAAAGATAAGATTGATCATACCAGGGATGGAACTTGTTGACTGAGAAATACTGATAAAAAAGGGACGATTCTTCCGAGACATTCTATGAAGCTGGAGCATGGAATCGATTTAACGTGTAGGATGAAGATTTCGGCCCCATCCGCGCTATCTCAATAGAAAACCTAACGTCGCGCTACTCAAAAGACCATGGAGGAAGGGAGAGAACCAGCCCCTACACTATAAACGGTTAACCCCTTTACTCTAACTAAGCAACCATCGATTAAATAACAATCGAAAAACTTCAATCGTCATTCATTCGCATTGTCAACGTCGTTCCCAGGGCCCTCTCCCTTTGCTTTTGAAGCCAAGGGAGAGGGCCCTGGGAACGAGGTTGCTATTGATTTGTAAATTTGCGTATTTTTGTGGAGCATGTTGTTACAGTGCGAATCATTAACCCGTGGGCACCCCGAAATATTTTAGAAATTCTTTATTGTTCGTTGAACAACTCACAAACAACTATATCACCGCAACAAGTTTGACTGATGTGTAGTATGATAAACTTTTTGTAGTTAGAGTGCTTTGGTCCCGCTTAGGGTGATAATGACGAGAATGCCCACCAGCTGAGTTTTGTGGTCGCTTTTAGGGTATAATATCAACAACAATGTTACTTTTCAAATATTGATTTTAATTTTAAACCTCTTTCCGGTCCCTCTTCGGGGTGAAATTTCATCCCTGCCACGCCCATCATCTCAAAATACAGGTCCCTTTTAGGGGTCATTTTCAGAATTTCCAACGAGGACCCCCGCCCCCTTTAATAAGGGTGTCCCCCCGGCTATTATGACACATTGAGCTCAATGCAAGTGCTGTATGTATCTACAAGAAAATTACCTTTAGTTAGTACATGATAGATGAAGCTATCTTTATAAGAGTCTGATATGGACACGAGATTGGCCCCAAGAGATTTACATTTTGCATCTGCCTCTACCCAGTTCTTCTTTTCGGTGATCAACTTTAGACTCGCGAAATTGAGACGAAACCAGCCATCAGCTAGTACTGGAAGAAATTAAAAACCACATGTTAATTAATTTCTAACAATATTTACTATTCTCGGTTTTCATTGACGTCATCAAAACGCTATAAAATCTAAACAAGAAATCGCAGAAGGCTGTTCCACGCATGTGTAGTCGTTTGACCGCTATGTTAACTATCTGCTTATTATTGGAAAAGGAAAAAGGAAAAGTACTATTATTTAGCGTCGGTAGTTCCTTCAGCTAGAAGTAAGCTGGTCTCCCAGGAAGCCGACGGTGCGCTCTTTTCCCCCCTCTCCCATCAATGCTCCGTTTTCAGACGGGTATTTAAAGCTACCCAAAGCTACACTGATTGGAAAGAAGTCGAAACAAGTGTGAGGCCACAACCAACTTAGCTACACTTGTTCCTAATTGTTGGTACTTACTCTTTTTGATCTTTTTTACGCATGTTTTGCAGAAGGCGATCTTGGTGTCATTAATGTCCTGTAAATGTCATATACGTTTTTCATGAGTATAATGATTATCGATATTTGCTACCTGAGGTAGTTTAAACTAATCAAAGTCAGGTAACCTATATACAAAAATTCAGGGCCGTAGCACTCTCAAAATGATTGGGGGGGGGGGGGGGGGGCTCACCCATTGATTTCTGAAAATAGCCCTGAAAATTACTACCACTCAATACACTCAAATCATGCTTTATTTTCTTTACTGCCCCTCCACGTTTATGGTAATTTATCTATATCTATTGTAATATTGACTGTAAATTTTCACGAGCTCGTTTCTGCCTCTCACACTGGCTTTTTTGACCAAAATTTGTAATTTATTCAAAACTAGCTAACTGACTTGTTTACCTTTATGGTTATTTCAGTTAGTATGTTCTAAATTAAGTTTTTTAATTAATTTATGTTAATTACTTTGTACAAAATTAATACTAAATAAATTATTGACATTGTCATTGTTATTGTCTGTAAACTTACCGCCATCTCGTAGTAGTCAGATTCTTGTGTGCGTACCAGGTTAGCGGTGTCCACCTTGCTCGAGTTATTCAAATCGCATTCAAACAGAATACCGTCATAGACTAGGCGTGCGTTGATCGAGAAACACCATGGCAACCACATACACTCGTCCCAGCACAATGCCACAAAATTGCGAGTGATAGTCTTGATCACGTGATTAATTAGCTTAAAGCCTTCAGTTTTGTCAAATTTGTAAGCTGAACAGGATTGCGCGAGAGTATAGGGAGCAGTGATAGCCAAGACAATGACTACACAAGCTACGAAAGCTGTTTTGATCATCGTGAGAAAGACGTCCTCTTATTAACTAGAGAGAAATGAGAACAAATTGTTTTAGAATGTCGCCGGAAACCTTGAAAAGCCTTATGAACATATAGTTATCAAACCAATAAAGTCTACAATACGGTGTTTGAAATTTGCGTTTTAACAGATACAATCATGTGCAAAATTGTTGGGACATTGTCACATTTTTATGAGCGTTTTTGTTTGAGTGTTCACAAGCGCGAGTTTGCATCGCCTTAAGGAAATCGTCTTAAAAATCGCACCTCACATTGCCGCAAAAATCGCCCGTGTGAACTGGTCTTTAGAAGGTAAACAGACTTTTCCTTAAGAAACCCCTCCCCCGAAATCAATGTTTTTTGGCCTTCAAAATGTACAGGCTTTTCTGACTTGAAATCCCATCATTGCCGAATGGGAGAAAAGTGAAAAGCGAAGTTTGACCCCCCAAAAAAATCGCCACAAAATTTCCAGTAATGTAAACGATAAACTGTAGTTTATTCTTTGGCCTTCACAATCTACGTGGAATCCCATCATTGCCGAATGGGAGAAAGTGGAAAAGCTATCTTTCACATCTTAAAAAAACGCAAAATTTCCAGCTAATGCAAACAATAAACCTTTTTTTCCCCTTCCTCCAAATCAATGTTGATTGGCCTGGTATAGGTTTTTCTGACTTGAAATCCCATCTTTGCTGAAGGGGGAGAAAGGGGAAAAGCGGAGTTTCAACCCTAAAAAACGCCGCAAAAGTTATGAAAGTGACAAAACTGTATCTTTTTTTCTTCCCTATTGCCCTATTGAATATTAAGTATGCTATGCTATAGCGACTACAATAATATTTTATGAAATCTCCCTTTTTGTTGATTTTCGTTTCAAACTTAGTTAAGTTGAATTACAAATTTTTAACACAACATGACTTCAGAAATAGAATTTGTCGTATTTTGTAATAAATACTTGTATAAATTTGTCTGAACATTTCCTTGTCATAAAATATTAGTCAAATAATGTGTTTTTTTTTTAAGTAAAATTACTCAAAGAACATACCTTCGCGCTGTGTTTATTTTCGTTGACCGCTTTTTGAGTTCGCCAGCTCAGTGGTAAAAATTGTTTTTTGATATTCTTTTGTATTGTTTGGGGGTTTTTCTTCTTCACCTTAATAAATATTTCATGGTCGGAGTCCTGCAAAGGATTTTGGTAATTTGATTTATTTGTAATTTGTATAATTTAAAAACTTTTGGATTTACCTTTAAATGGAATACCTAAACATTTATGATTTTATTCTTTCGTTTGTGTTTTCTGTTTTCGCTCAGTTTTCTGTATATAATAATAGCATTATCTAATCAACCTTAGATAAAAATATCAACGGTGGATTTACAATAAATACATGAATAAAACATAAAATATAATAAAGTTTGTGGCCTGTGGTATGAAAGAGTTCAACCTCTTCTGGCCTACTTCTTCAACTGCCAACTTACCGAACTGAAACCTATGGTGCTCGATCTTTCTCTGTTGCTGCTGCCTCTCTTTGGAACACTTTTCCTGCTGATCTCAGGAACATTAAACTGTTATCCTCCTTCAAAAACAAGTTAAAAACTTTTCTTTTATACTCATAGTAATTTTTCATTTTTCGATTTATTTTTGTAAAGCGCACCGAGATTTAATGGGGCGCGCTATATAAGAAATGTATTATTATTATTATTATATGTCTTTGAGTTCCTGATCTTGGTATTCTTATTTCTGATTTATTCCGTTGAGTAGATCTCAGATTATAGGTTTCATGTAGATTAACATTACAAAAATTTGATTTGGATGATTTTCTGTGTGGATGACAGTATTACATAATTCACGTGCTGGCTTGCCCGCTGTGTTCAAATACTCGTTGCATAATATTCGTTCAAATAATATATTGTACAAAATTACTCGATTCTGATTGGACGAGACGAGTACAATTAAATCGTAAATTGCACTCTGCAGAGTACCAATTAGTTTTTCAGTATATTATAAATAAAACATCGCACGATCTTCTCGTACAATTTGCAATTAATAGATACTCGTGATGTTTTAAAAGTTATCAAATTGGACTCGCCTATAAAAAGATCTAAACTCGTCAAATTTTGAAAACTTTCCAAACATCACTCGTACCTATTAATTACGAATTGTACTCAAGATCGTGCGATTTCCTATACAAATAATAGTTACATAATCTGAAAGAGATATACAAGTTCTAAAAACAACTGGAAAACACAGATAAACTTAGATAAAGTTTAATATTTTAACGTATAAACTTTGATCAGCAAATCCTGCACAAAGTATACTACATGAACACTTACATTGTGAATTGATAAACCAGCAATAGGAAGAGAGTTACCGTTTTTGCCCGGGGGGCGGACTCCCAGGTAAAAATATCGGGGATGCTCGTCGTATCTTTTAGAGATTAGAATGTACGATTTGGTATCTTTTCTACCGAAATTGAAATTTAAAATCTCACCATTACTTTGGTATCTTTTAGGGTACCGTAGAAGAAAAGTAATTCATATTGAATATACGTAATATTCACAGATAACTACTGAGCATGTCAAGAGTATTACAATCAAACAGTGCGATATATTGCATCTAGTATCTTTTACGGATTTAAAATCATCATTTATAAAGTTTTCGGCATCTTTTAGGGGTATTTTTTAAATTTACATACTGACTCAAAATTAGAAAGAGAGAAAACCTGACAAAAACAAGATATTAATTGTGTGCGCAATTAACTCGTTGCCACCCAATTCAAAACCTCTGGGAATAATAACATTTGTTCCAAAAAGCCTCCGCATGATATTGAAAGACTACGACAAATAACTTTATTCCCAAACGATTTGAATTGGGTGGAAACATATAATATATATATAGCAAAGCGTTAGACGATTTGAACGTTTAGAATGTATATTTGAAATTTTGAAATTGTATAAACTAATCTAGAGAAGTATACGATCCGATTATCTGTTCCACATACATCAATTAACACTATCAATTATTCAAATATTGGAAAGCTCCTAGCATGTCATTCTTCTGAGAAACACTTTTAAACTCTGTGGGGCCACTTTTTTATTATTTTTCTTTACAGCTGCTAAGCAATAAGTTAATAAACAAAACTTTGGCTAAGAATCTGCTCGAAACAAAACTGTAAATTGTATATACGTGATAGTTCTTAATCCGGCCACAGTTTAAATTGTTCCAAAAACATTTACTATTTTAATCTGGAAAATATTTCAACCAATCAGATGACACTGAATTATGACTTATAACCAGAGCTGCACTGCTTATTTTCCACAAATAAATCAAATGAAAAGAATAATTGTTGATCCATTGATTGGGCTTTCAGACTCACTGTGTAATGTTTGTGTACTACGTTTCGTACTACATTACACAGTGAGTCTGAAAGCCCAATCAATGGATCAACAATCAATAACCAACTCACAGAGAAGAGTTTCAGATCAACAAGAAAAGAATAATATTTAAAATATATATTTTGTAGACTTTATCATGCTTTTAACCTTCAGTTTTAAATTTCCAAACCAATATTTTGATAATCCTGTGTGGTCCTGTTCTGTCTGTCCGTCTTCTTTCTCATGTTGTGTGTGATCATACAGTATACATCCGATTTCAAAAATCGGTGTCGCAATCAAAGCTACAGTCCACACTCTGAAGCCTGCTAAGGATGTCGGTAATATCAACATAATTTGAGATTTATTAGACGTATTTTCAAGAATATTTGTTTCATCATCTACCACTGCAACAACTTGTTATGGTCGTATAACACAAACACGTACAACCTAAATATGCTATGAATAAATCGATAACAAGAGAAGAAATACCGACATCCTTTGTAGACTTTAAAGTGTGGACTGTAGCTTTGATTACGACAACGATTTTTGAAATAGGTGTACAGTGGCGGATCTAGGGGTGGTGAATAGGGTGGCTAGCCAATCCCCATTTTTGCTCCGTTTTCTGCTTTTTTTATTGTGTTTTATTTGATGAGTAACATATGAACAATGCACAAATACCAAAATATACGCTTCACATTCACCCCCCTAAAATATTCCTAGATCCGCCACTGGGTGTAGTTCCCTGACACCATATCAAAAGCTTCAACTCAGTCAAGAACTCAGTTCTATATAAAATCTCTTGTATATTGTATTTTATTTCATTTAACTTTGTTTATTAAATTATTTGTTGTTCTTTAATATATTTTGTTACACGAGTTCTAAAATTTAAAAATCTTTCAGGACATCCTCGTTCCCAGGCCGACTCAGACCCTTTCTCAGTTCTAAGTGGCGCTTCAAGCGAAAGAAAAAGGCCTGAGGACGAAGTAAGTTCTGATTGTGTTCACAGTTTTATCTAAAATCTCTTGTATATTGTATTTTATTTTATTTAAATTTGTTAAAATTTATAAATCTTTCAGGACATCCTCGTTTCCAGAACTCAGTCCCATTACAAAGTGGTGCTTCAAGCGAAAGAAAAAGGCCTGGAGACGAAGTTAATTCTGATTATGTTTGGTATGGAGTACGTTTCACATACTGTGTTTTTTTTTGTTTTTTTTTTGCATTGTCGTGTAAACTCCATGTACTGTTCGCAGTTTACCCAAACAAACGCGCTTTTGGAATGTGTATACACTGGCACTGAAGTGGCATTCTGACTGAGAAGTTTTCAGATGTTTATTCCTGAAAAACGTCCCGTCAATTTGACCAAACCACTACCATTATCCCGTGAGCTTGCAACCATGCAGCATGCATTTTGTATTCTACAATATATGGTGTTATAGTTATTGACCATGAACACGAGAGGAAAACATATTTCTTTCACTGTTCTCTCTGACCAGGAAATACCAGTATTATCCAGGAAGACAATCTCTATCAAGTGTTTTCCAAGTCATTCACACCAGCTTAGTTATGTTGCTGGTTTGAATCACGTGATCAGTGGGGATAAGTCACGTGATAATATCACGTTATTGATTCTATTAGTATCATCGAGTTGATTTACAATGTGATTTTGCTGCTTAAATCATTGTGATGCTATCACAGATCAATCCTTGATCATCGTAGTGACGTCATTACTTAAATTATTGTTGGATATAAGTGACGTAATGTACGCTTCAATATTACAGAATCATCGTAGCGAAAGTGACGTCATGATCAGCTTAGCCAAAGTGACGTCATGAGTAGGTTAACGAAAATGACGTCACGATTCGTCTAACGGAGGTGACGTCATTATTACATATAACAATTGTGCTGCTATTTCAGAATCATCGTAGCAGAAGATTTTCAGTCAATCATCGTAACGGATATGACGTCTGAATATCATAGAATCATCGTAGTGGGAGTGACGTCATGAATATCATAGAATCATCGTAGTGGGAGTGACGTCACGAATATCATAGAATCATCGTAACGGATATGACGTCATGAATATCATAGAGTCATCGTAGTGGAAGTGACGTCATACCTAGGCGTACTCTGAGTGATCGTCATACCTTATATGGCAGCATAAACAAGTAGCACATATAATACCCATCAACTGAATGACGGCTATCCATATCCCAAACCCACTGATCACGTGTAGATTGTTTGATAAATACTTCTTGACGTATATATAGCACCCTCGTCTATATATCTTGGTAGGGTCTTCTTGTACTCCCTCGTTACATTTACCATCAGAAAGATCCTTACAACAACTCTTAGGAACGGTGTTTTTATTCTGCTGACCCCAACGAGTCTTAAACCAATCTTTGTAGTCATAGTTACCGCAGCATTTGAAGTCTCGGTGAATTTCATCGATTGCCTTAGTAACCGCGTCATGACCCGGTAATCGATATTCGTTCATAGTTTCTCGAATGTCTGATCGAAGATTCTTTTCAATGCGTCCCCTGTAAATATAGGCCAGTGATATAGCTGTGATCTCAAGACAGAATATTGCTACGACAAGACCAAAGTACGCTGCCAGCATGCACTGGTTTTCCTTCAAAGCACCACAACATGCAAGGAAAGCAACGATGACTGTTACAATGCCAATAACTATACATAGTATAGGCGCGGTCTTGTAGTTAATGGTGCCGGTAAGCCGACCATAATCCCCTGCGACTTCGTCCTTGTTGCTGACTATCCAGACACCAATACCAAAAATAGCAACTCCAGCCAGGAAGAACAGTAGATTGAAGAAGAAAACCATGAATTTGATACATCGGAATCCTATATCCTTTGCCATGGTTACCGCTTAAAAATACACCGAGGTGCCCCCTTAATTTATCTTAATTAATCCATTCAGTTGATCCCTATTAAAAATGTGGAAGCATTTAGCAAATAGCAAATGAATATTGTGAATATTTTCCTTTGAGCTGCCGTTGTGTCCTATATAGTCTCTGATCCTTGAACAAATAATAATAATAATAACATCACATTAAGCCAGCTCCAGCCTTGTCCTCTTCAAATTTCACCCTTGTCCCTCATAAACGCTGTTTCCTTTCCTTGTTCCCTTGAATGAAGTTAAAACGGCGATGATTTTCCTTGCTGGTTTAGTTTTTTCTCGTTCCGTGAGTGCAATTTAATAACAAAGTCCTTTTGCTTGTTTAGCTGCTGAAATCTCGTCGACAGAAAAACAGAAATATCACCAAGAAATCCTTGAACCATTCACTTTATCTTTCAGTGTTTTCCAGTAATAAAACGGTGTATCTTGGACTAAAAATGACGGCTAAAAGTATCGAAGTCTTGAGGAGTTAATGCATGAGTTAACAATAGCTCTTTTACGTTGAAATAAGATATTAATTATTGATAATAAACTTTTTTGGTACGTGTAGTGGGAGATAGGTTGCCACCATGTAAAACACTTGACCTAGACTGGTGCCTCTATTGATTAGCCGACATGTAAACAACATGGCTGAAAGCACAGTAAACGGACTAACAATCCGTCAGACAGTCAGTCAAATGACTCAGTGAACACCCAGTCATAGCAAAACAACTTTGAAAGAAAAAAAAACGACTTCTTAACCAAAATATCGACTATCAAACATTTGGAGTTTGGGGAGGAAAACTGACAACAAAATACTGATTTCATTTTTGAAGAGCAATAAGCTTGCTTTTAGTTTATTATGTTAATTAGTACACGAATGACTTTGAAAAACACATCCTACCAGGAGCTCCTTCATCCTACACTTAAAGTAACAATTATTTTATTTAACGAATTATGATTATTTGTTTGATTATATTATATTTTCAAGGCGACTTTTATAGACTACTTTCTCAAGGCGATATAAATCATCACGCGATACCTTAAAAATAATAACAGGAAGAAAAATAAAGAAAAAGAAAAAATAGTTTTTGAATCTAGAATATTTGTTATTGAAAAAAAAATAAAACCTTTCCTCCAAAAAAATATCTGTGACGTTATTACTTCATTTTTATTCTTTTATAGGATTAAAGTTTAAAAAAAATACATATAAATAGAATAAAATCACTAATTTTAATATTTATAAGATCTCAATTTCCTTCCCTTTCCTTCCATCCTCTTTTTTCTTTCTTTCTTTCTAATATTATAATAATATTTTTCCTCCCTCCCCTCCCTCATTGAAATATTAGACCGCCGGTCCCAATCTCCGCTCATTTACCATAACAACAAGATGGCGTCCCAGCTTATATTTATTACAGACATGTGGATGAAGTTTGTCGTTATTTTATCAGGTAAACTATATTAGAAGTAATTAAAAGTATTTGTTTATATTATTTAATTTATTAACATTTAATATCTTTTAGTTCTACAAGTTTTGAGCTCCAAAAAGATTGAATTTGAGGACTTGACAAGCTTACAACTTACTTCGCGACACAAGAATTCTGCATTCGAAGATGTACCTTTTTGTGTTGTTTTTAAAGTTTCTTCTCAAGAAACACAAATTGAGAAGGCATTACGTGAATTGCTTGTGAAATTGGACGATTGGAGTTTCTATAACAGGTGGAATTTTGCTGCTATTAATACGAAAAAGGTATTGTTTTATGTTATTAAGTACCGCTGTACTATTTGACAAAGAGCACAATTTTTCACATGCATAGCACAGAAAATATTTATGCTATACAATAGAAAATGCATTTAAAGTTGCTCTGAAATGAGGCTATCCCTGTGCAAATGTACCTTTTGTCAAATAGTGCAGCGGTACGTGCTAGGTATAACTTCCAAGGTTCTGGAGTATGTATATATTATGAGTTATACAATAAACTATATTTATTAGGTTTCAAACTTACTCAAAGGTACTCCCTTTGTCCAAATGACCCCTAAAAGGTAGGCATAAATTCTGCGAACTGTCAAACCCTGTCAAAGACTTTTAAGCACTAACCCGAAAAGGACCCGAAAAGGTACACGCAGGGAAGATTTTCAAACCTAAAAGTCCTGAGCACCCCTACCACTTGGACAAGGGAGTACCCCCGGGTTTTAAATAAACAATTATTATGAATTGTCATGTATGGTTTCAGCATATCATCCCTCCATCCATTCATCCTGGTACAGGAACAGTTATGCGGTGCTACACAAGTCATTCAAGTCATCTAGAATATAGACAAATAAAACCTTCTATTAAATCTCTTAAGAAATGGCTTAGATCTGTGGTAAGTACATTTACATTATTTCAGTTGCTTCTCGATGTGTACAACATTCCTTACACTTTGATTATAATGAGCTGTGTTACAATAGAGATTAATAGACCAAATCATCTAATACATTGCTATGTATGTTTTCACCCAATTCACAACCACTGGGAATAAAAACGTTTGTTCCAAAAAAATTTCCATGTGATATCAGAAAACATACAAGACAAAGAATCTTATTACTCAGGCTACCCCACAGGCTTATCTTTTCTATCTACAAATGTATGGGTCTATCATTGTGTCAAGATTACACATGATGTAATGCCACAGGTAAACCACCTATCAATTACTACTCTATGAAGTAGCCTGAGTAAATGCTCTAAGTGCGTCTAGATCCTAAAAGATTTGAATTGGATGGAAATGTACATAGCAACACCTTAGCCAATGTGGTACAATTTTAGAGAATTGAGAACTAGGTAAATCGTTTGTAACCGAGCCTGCATGGCAAACCACAACATCTGTTAGCATTGAGCCAGTGCATATCTGCAAATGTAGTACCATGCAAAAAGTACAGAGTACACCAAATAACTTTGCCCTAAAAACAGAGTAATCTTTAAAGCTTGTGTCAAGTACCATCAAATGGTCTATTAATACCTTAAGTCAAACTCTAAAGAATAACATATTAGTAATAAACACCATGCGCGAGGCTGAGTTTAGATCACAAGAACCATAGTCTATTGTAATGTTTGAGCGGCCTTGTTGTATAAGCAGATACAATCACAATACAACACAGGTACGAATGTTGTAAACAACTTAAAAAAACATCTAGCTTGTAGCTCTTTCATATTTACCAAAATTTAAGATAAAAATAAATCTACCCGAGAAATTTCAAGTTAAAACTTATGCAAATCAGGATATACTCTTCATGAGTTTTGAAGATGTAATGAAGATGTTAGTCTTACTCCATTGTTGAACTGTCTTTTTCAGGAGAAAGCATTTATGAAAAGGATAACATCAGTCACATCAGAAAGTATGAACAGCCTAATATCAGACCATTATGGCTTGACTGTGATTGGTATTCCAGGATATCTTTTCCAGGCATATTTGGAAGATTTACTAAAGGAGGTCAGTTACTGTCTAACTTATAGCTTGCCTTTACTCACTGTTACAAGATTACTTCTGTTATTACTGTTACTTCAGGGGCAGAAATTTGTCAGGGGGGTCTCCTAATTGCAAATTAATGGCTCTTAAGGTGTTAGGGGGTGTCCATTCCCTAAATGTCTTGAATAAAATAGGGTTAATTGCGGCGCTAGGGGGGTGTCTGGTGCCATTTACTCACTGGTTACTTACCATTTACTTACTTCAGGGGCAGATCCTGAAATTTGTCAGGGGGGTCTCCCAATTGCAAATTAATGGGTCTAAGGGGGTGTCCAGTCCCTAAATGTCTTAAATAAAAGAGGGGTAAATAATGGCAGGGCTAGGGAGTTGTCTGGTGCCAGAAGGGACACCCCCTATAGATCCATACCTGTGCTTCCTGTGATTGGCTAGTTGGTTTGTATATGTAGTGTTTACGACATGAGGAGCCGTATTATATTGTCAGATACAATCATAAGCCAAAGGCACTATAGCGATTTCACACAGATGCAAATGTTGTAAATGAATTATAAAACCTCTAGATAAGTTCATTCATAATTATTTTACCAAACTTTTCGAGGTCAAAGTAAATCTTGCCGAAAAATTTGAAGTTTTAACTTGTGCAAATCAGGACATACATGTACAACACTAGTGTTGTATCAGACATATAATTTCCTTGGCATTTGTGATTTCTTTTGTAAATTTCTCATGAATTATTAATATTTTTATTTCTGTGTTATAGGTCAGAAAGGAGTGGAAAGACACTGTACAGGTTGCCATGGTACCAGCATTATCTGACAATGAAAAGTAACTTCATTTATCCATTCATTCATCCACATATTTATTCATCCATTCATTCATCCACATATTTATTCATCGATTCATTCATCTACTTATTTATTCATCCATTCATTCATCCACATATTTATTCATCGATTCATTCATCTACTTATTTGTTCATCCATTCATTTATTCTATAATCGCTTGGACAAGCTGGGCTTGACTCCCTGAGACAATGCAGTGTTTCAATAGATTTGACATGTAGCATGATCAGCATGTAAAAATCTCAATGTGTTTTACCAACTACAGAGATAACTATGTCCCTGCTTTTCAAACAATTACGATTTGACTTATTGGTCTTGCTCATAACTTTTCCAGTTACAGTGTTCAAATTTACCTAAGAGAAATCTCGCTGGGACCCCCACAGTTACCCCACACTACATTGCCCAGCTGCGTATCCAGCGTGGTTGGTCCTTGTAGTGTAGTGGTAACATGTCGTAACTAATTAAACTACCCAGAATGACACCAAATAAATTTAACAACACAGGATTGAAATATGTTCAAATTTATTTCAATAAAAAATACAGATTTTTTCCTTACATATCTCTACTGTAAAAGTGAATTGCTTGGGCCGCCTGTGATTAAGTACATGTCAATTCTATTGCATGACGTACCTTTATTCATTACTGAATCTCAAATATACAATTACACAATCATTCATCATTCATTTTATATTATTCAATATTTATTTTCACTTTCAGTGATGTTTGTCAATCTTATGCAGTCCATGATTTCCCCGCCATATTGGTTTTTGACAAACAAGGTAAATATACTGGCAATTTATTTACATAGCAATCCTTTCTTACAAGGATGAGACACATGTCATTGTCAGGTTTTCATAGTCCTTTCATAGGCTTTTCATAGGCTTTTCATAGGCTTTTCATATTCTTTCATTAAGGCTTTTCATAGGCCTTTCAAAGGGATTTCAGACATTTGTTAAAATGTTTTCATACATTTTAGGGTAATCCATAGGGTATTTCATAAGGTTTTTACAGGGTTTTCAGAGCATGTTTTATAAGGTTTTTATATGCTTTTCATATATATTATGATTTAAAACATAATTATTTTGGAAATATTTCCATGTTCATATTTTCATAGAAGGTTTGTGTTTTGTTTTAGAGTGGGATGAGAGAAAGCGTCCTGTTACAGTCATCCAGGGACAACTCAGTACTGGTATTGATCAGGTTAGACTAGAGCTGACAGTTAGAAACAGTTTCCACACAGTACTGAACCTGGTAAGTTACTCTTTAAGAGAATTGTCAATATTTGGGCTCCCTGTGTTAGACCCTTGTGGTGAAACAAGAATTATGTTGAAGCTATGAATGGATATATTGATGAAATGAACTGAATGATTGATCAGATTAATGAATCAATCAATGGACAAACCAAATAAATGAATAAGTAGATAAATATATGATAAAGTGAGTTATTGACCAAATTATTGAACTAATGAATGATAGGTATTATAATGAAATTTGTAACACTGTAAAAAATGTTGAATTAACTTAAAATGTTGACTTAACTTTTAGTAAAGTTAAGGCAACATTTTTTACAGTGTTACAAATTTCATTATATTCCTATCATTTATATCAAACACCAACGCCGCCTATATATTAGTTTATTCGCTAGTTCCCATGAACTAATGAATAAATGAATCTTTGTAATGTGTAATGAATGAATGAACAAACAAACAAACTTGTAAGTGAATGAATGAGTGAATGGGATGAATAAATCAATCAATAAATGAGTGAATAAATATATGAATGGATGAACAAACAAACAAGTAAATGGATGAATGGATGAGTGAATGGTTATACAATTAACTTGAAGAATGAGTAGTCAAGAAAAAGGACAGGTTAAACAATATTGTTGTTTGAACAAATAAATGAATGAATGGATAGATGTAGATAAATGGCAGTTACATGTTTTTTGTATTAAATGAATGAATGTCTGAAAGAGAAACTTAATAGCTTGATAAAAGGGCACATGAATGTGTGCCTAAAGAAAAAGTAAACAAAGGAATATACAAACAGTGTTTCGATTTGCTTTACAGGCAAACTTTGAGAAAGAAGTCCTCAACACAGGGACCCCAACATCACCAATAGCTATTACCTTCTACTCTCATAATAATCCAAGGTCATTAGGCTATATGGATGTTCTTGTAGAAACTATTGATGACTTTACAAGGATAGATACATCATTTAGATTTGGTACAGTAAACCTGGCTACAAGTAGAGAAGGTAGGTGTTACAATACAGCGTGGTACGTATTGTTTACAATATGAGCGGCTGTGTTGTATCGGCATATACAATCTCAAACTGAAGGCGCGAAACAACACAAGTGCGAATGTTGTAAATGACTTAAAAAAACGTCTAGATGAGTTCTTTCAAATTTTACCAAAACTTTCAAGATTACAGTTGATCTCCAAAAGGAATTTCAAGTTAAAACTTATGCAAATCAGGATATACAACACTAGTGTTGTATCAAATATACAAAAGTAACAGCATTAGTATAAATTTGCAGGATTTGTTTGATAAGTTTTTTATGTATATACAGTGGAATCCATCTATACTGCACCCTCAATGAACCAGAATTCTTTCTAAACCCAAATTATCCAAAAGCTGCAGAAAAAAACCTCAATAAACCGGAACCCCCACTAAAAGGGACATTTTTCCTTAGCCTAGAGCTGTCCTATGTAGCGGGGTTTCGTTGTATATTAATTGTAACCACTCTATCAAAACTGGAAAGTTAATATGTTAATATTTTAATCTTCCAGTTGTTACCAGATATGTAAATGCATCACTGGCTACATCAATTCCATTCATAGTGGTTTTCTGGCAAGAGAAACATCACACTGAATCAAGTAAGATTACACATTTCTTTAATTCTTTTATCATTTATTCATTCATTCATTTATTTGTTCATTCTTTTTTTATTCATTCATTCCTTCATTCATTTATTATTTTCTTCATTCACATATTCTATAAATTATTTAAAGATATTTATTTATTTATCTCTTCATTCATTCATCCATCCATTCTTTTCTTTTCTTCATTCTCATATTCTTTCATTCATTTATTTAGTCATTCATCTAGCCATTCATTCTACCATTTATTTTTTTCATTTATCTGTTTGTTCATCCATCCATTCATTTATTCATCCATCCAACCATCCATTTATTTAATGATTTATTCCAATGACAATTTGTATTTGATATTCTTTCCATAGCCTTCATTATCAAGCAAGCATTGTTCACCACAGGGATCCCAACAGTGTACTATCTATACAACTTTCTGCTATCCCATAATATACCATTACTAGTGGATGAAGAAGCAGATTTATCTTGGCTGGATAGAAAGGTAGCGTGATCAAGGCTTCAATCAACTTCCATAACAATGATAATAATAAATATTTTATTATTATTTTTAGTTAGTTTGTATAGTTATTTTTATAGTCTATTTGTTTGTTTCTATTTTGTTACTCTGTCTTCAGGTTTTCTTCTTCTTCTTGTGTTTGCCTGTTTGTTTGTAATTCCTTTTTTTTTTTTCTTGTCTATTTTATTCTTGTCTGTCTGTCTTCTAGCTCTGTCTGTTTGTATCTTTTTTCTTTTGTTTGTTTGTTGCTGTCTCTTCAGGTTTTCTTGTGCTTGCCTGTTTGTTTGTATTTAGTTTGTTTTCTTGTCTTTAATTTTTATTCTTTGTCTGTCTGTCTTCTAGCTCTGTCTGTTTGTATCTTTTTTGTTTGTTTGTTTGTTGCTGTCTCTTCAGGTTTTCTTGTGCTTGCCTGTTTGTTTGTAATTAGTTTGTTTTCTTGTCTATTTTACTCTTTGTCTGTCTGTCTGTCTTCTGTCTGTTTGTATCTTTTTCATGTGTTTGTTCGTTTGTTTGTCATAAGGTTCTACATATATACAATGTTATGATCTATTTCTTTTGGCTGTTTGTTTTTGAGATTTGCTAACTCCCTTGAATGTGTTTTTAGGAGCTGAGCTGTGGTACAGTGGAGCCAGTTGACAACAGATGTAAAGTGCATGATAATATAACACTGTCTGATGTCAAGGTTTTTGGACCTGAATTAGCACCACCAGAATGGACAGATGTCAAGGTATGATATTTTGTTGATAGTGGTGATAATGATGATGATGATTATTATTATTATTATAATTTATGATGATAGTGGTGATATTGATAGTGATGATGATGATGAATTAATTGTGATGATGATGATGATGACAATTAATAAAGATGATCATGATATTGATTGTGATGATGATGACAATGATGATGAAGATGATGATGGTGATAGTGGTGATATTGATTGTATTAATGATTGTAATGAGGATGATGATGATGATGATGGTGATGACAAGGATAATGATGGTGATGATAACAGTTTTTATGATTGTGATGTTTAAAAATGATAATGATGATAGTGAAAGTGGAGATGACGATGATCAAAAAGAATGAAAGATACAGAATCGTCAATAATAATACTAGTAATGTGTATTGCATTCTCGCGTTGCTTGTAGTATTTTCCATCAACCAATGACAGCCAATCAGATCCAATACCATTAGTAACAGACAAGACATGGGCATCTAAGATAGAACAGTCAGTCAAACCTACGTCATCATATGGACTACCTGTGGTAAATCAACCATACTCCAAGTCATACCATGTCTCATTGGTGAGTATATTAATGATGCAATTACATAGTAACTCAATCATACTTAGACTGCAAAACAGTCCCTACTTTTATGTGAAAACTCTGAGGAAACGAGTTGAAAATTATTGCCGAAAGAGAATGAGTGGAGGATTAAATGAGCAGGGAGTGAGGTACGTGAGAGAGGAGAGATGCAAGAGATACCACTCTCCCCTCTCACCTCACTCACCACTCGTTCGTTTTGCATAAAAGTAAGGACAGTTTTGCCGTCTATTTATTGAATAGATAATTTTTCTCCCTGTAATGTAAAGATATTTTCAAATAAAATGTTATGTTCTCATTCAGGTTGTGTTTGTTAAAGAGAGCTGTGGATACTGTAGTAAAGTTATGCCAGTGTTGCAAGATATAGCCAAGAAAGTCCACATTATTGGTAATGATAATAGATATGAAAAAACATCACCTTTGTCATATCATCATTATCATCATCATTCACAGTACCATCATCAATGATTACATCACATCACTTTACATCACATCACATCACATCACATCACATCACATCACATCACATCACATCACATCACATCACATCACATCACATCATCAAATTACATCACATCCCATTACATTACATCATCATTAAATTACATCACAGTACAGTACATCACATTACATCATCATTGCTGTCATCATTATAACTATTACTGTAATCACCGTCATCATCATCATCACCATCATCATCATTACTATCATAATCATCATCATCATCATTACTATCATAATTATCATCATCATCATTACTATCATAACCACCATCATCATCATTTCTATCATTGTCATTATCATTACTATCATCATCATCATTACTATCATAACCACCATCATCATCATTTCTATCATCGTCATTATCATCACCATCATTTCTATTATAATCATCAACATCATCATTACTATCATCATCATCATCATTACTATCATAATCATCATTACTATCATAACCACCATCATCATCATTTCTATCATTTCTATCATCATCACCATCATTTCTATTATAATCATCATCTCCATATACAAATCAATGTTTCAGGTGCTACGATGTACCTAATGAACTGCTCCACCGACCCAGTCCACTGCCGGCAACATGGTGTCACAGGGTTCCCAACACTGACTGCTTTCCGTAGTCTAAGTTGGTCGTTAGCTGAGCATTGCTTTCCATCAGGTCAGCAGTCTCACTACATCAGGGTTGACTATCACGGGGCAATAATGGTAAGAACGTACAACTGTTTCATAAAGGTTGTCAAAACTCAAATGTTTCATGACAGAAAGGAATTATGGGTATACTTCTAAACAATATAAATTAAGTTTCATCGTCAAGAAACAATTAGATATCTGATAACGTCGATTTATTTCTGAAAATGTTGGTCATAAGCAACTCTTCCTTAATTCATGTCTTAAACAACCCCTTTGGCTGATGGGATATTAATGGTTTAGTCAAAACCTCCACGTTCTTGACAGAAGTGACTTATCATTGAAACACCTTAGTAATCCGTTTTTTGATTTATGCCCAAAGCTCCATCTTCCAATGACCTGTTTCTCGTTTTGTTTATGTAAGTATAATAGACTTTATTTATGATGATATATTTGTTGTTTTCAGCAATCGTTAGTTCTTGATTGGTTGTCGAATATCAACACACCAGCTGTGAACAAGAACTACATGGATGACCATCTACCCAAGGACTTGGTAGGGACAATGGATATTATCATCATCAACATGCATTTATATTGTCATCATAACCATCATCATTATCATCATAATCATCATCATCATTACCCAACGCTTGGTAGGGACAATGGACATTATCATCATCAACATGCATTTATATTGTCATCATAACCATCATCATTATCATCATCATCATTACACAAGGCTTGGTAGGGACAATGGACATTATCATCAACAACATGCATTTGTACTTTCATCACCATCATCATTATCATCATTATCATCATTACCCAAGGCTTGGTAGGAACAGTGCATTATACTGTAGCATTGGCATTATCAGCAACAACATGCATTTATATCATCATCACCACCACCACCACCACCACCATCATCATCATTCATTATGATGATCATCATCATCATTAATATCGTTGATCATCATCCTTGTATAACGTCCTATAATTATCGACATACCATACTACTAGACATACTTGATAAAATGAACTTGTTTACCTCCTATCCTAGGACAATGATGTGTACTTGGTAGCTACCCTATATTCACGGTCTTTAGCCCGTCAGTATTTATCATCAAGACTGGTTGATAAATGGTATTCCTATCAGTGCTATACACTAGTATGTGAACTCTTATACGGACTGGTACCTTGTTATGCACAGTACACTCGTGACGTAGTGGATCGCGTGGGAGGGACAAGGAATGATCTAGTTGTCTCAAAGGTAAGCTGAATGATTGAATGAATGGATGATATGATTGAATGAATGGTTGATTGAATGAATAATTGATTGATTGAATGAATGGTTAATTGAATGAATAATTGATTGATTGAATGAATGGTTAATTGAATGAATAATTGATTGATTGAATGAATGGTTAATTGAATGAATAATTGATTGATTGAATGAATGGTTAATTGAATGAATAATTGATTGATTGAATGAATGGTTAATTGAATGAATAATTGATTGATTGAATGAATGGTTAATTGAATGAATAATTGATTGATTGAATGAATGGTTAATTGAATGAATAATTGATTGATTGAATGAATAAATGAATGAATGAATGAATGAATGAATGAATGAATGAATGAATGAATGAATGAATGAATGAATGAATGAATAAAAGAATAACTGAATGAATATTGTAATCAATGTGAGTAAAAAACACCACAAAATCTATTGTTTTGTATTATCCAGCTATCAATTCAACGTAGAGATGGTGTCCGTGCCACCATATTTGAGCTTGGTTACAACCTTGCCTTCACTCTCAGTCAGGACAGTGACTCAAGATTACATACTTTTCATCAACCACACAGGTACTGCACTATCTTCATCACTATCTTCATCACAATAGATGGATTGCAACCATTCCCAGGAAAGTGAATTGAACAAACGAAACTGCAGCCATGCTGGTGATCTTGACAAAAGAAAACCATCACCGTGAAAAAAAAGTGAACAAAAAAGTGAGATAACAGACGTTCTTTCGCTCCTCTTCACCCCGCGAATTTTCTCAGGCTAACACAAAGATAGAACAATGAGTTTCATAACCATCTCTGATTAACTTTGTTTTGATCGTTATTGTTTGTAGGTATGACGTCCCTGATAACTTCAAATGTGAAGACGATCACCGGAAGTGCACAGACTACGTTGTACAGTTTGTACGAGACCATAGACGACTTCCTGTTACCCAGATCACCACCGACATCTTCCATACAAAGACTGGGTAAGAATGATTACCATATAAGGTACTGAATGATATAACACTAATAACACAGGAATCCCGTATTACTATTACAGGCTTCAAGACACAAGTGACGTATTCACACAAGACCTTCCCGTCATGCTTATCCTGGCGCATGGCCAAAACATATCACGTGATAGTAGCTTTAACAAGGTGAGTGAGGCATTATGGTATATATGTTACTTAGGCAACAAGCGTTGGTGTCACTGTAGCGATGTTCAAATCAACAACTTAAAATGATAATTCGACGATTGGGTCGAGTTAATCCCGCAAAGGCGCTTGGGATCGTTACATGGAACGCCGACGATATTGTGCTAGCTTTCTCGTTTATATTACATCCCATGTTACAATCCCAAGCGCCTTTGCGGGACTTAAGTCGCCCCGTGTTGAATGTTGATTCTGCAGGAGTTTGCAAATTCGACAAAAGTTTAAATATTATTTGTCTCAATATAGTTCCCTTCACAATTCCCTTCGCCATCTTGAAAGGTAGCCGGGCCTTTGCATCGAAGCGAGCTTGCAATGATAGAGACCTTTTAACACCTTGCAGGACAATTATTCACGTGTCTCTATCATTGCAAGCTCAACGTTTGTCTCGCTTCGACGCAAAGGCCCGGCTACCTTTCAAGATGGCGCAGGAAACTGTGAAGGGAACTATTATTCAAGTTTGTAATGTACTTTTTTCATGTTGATTTGACAGGAGCTGACAATAGCAGCGTATACATTGTACCAGGACATGGTGTTTGCTACTGTTAATGTAGATGAGTTCTCGTACTGGGCTAGTAAGTTTGTACCTAAGAACTATGGAACCAAGTATGCCTTAGGTAAGAATCAACTGGAACGTTTACTCATCATCATCAACCACACCACCACCACCACCACCACCACCACCACCACCACCACCACCACCATCATCATTACTGATCATACATTCATATCTAAAGATATCAACTTCAACGTTTACTCTGATTAATACTATTATGGTAATCATCACCATCATCATCATTATTATGATTAGTATTATTATCAAGCATTTATTTGGCAAGTATAGCATACAAACAACTGTACTGATAATGTTATTGCTATGACTTACGTTCATCATTATAATTATCATCCTTGGCAACACCATCGTGTTGTCATCAAATCCATCATTATCATCAACGTCGTCATCATCATCGTGATCATCACCATCATTTTGACCACCATCATCATTATCATCGTGATCATCACCATCACCATCATCGTGATCATCACCATCATTTTGACCACCATCATCATTATCATCGTGATCATCACCATCACCATCATTTTGACCACCATTCACCATTACTACCACAATTATCATCACTATCGTCATTATTACTAACCATGTTTCTCGTCCAACTAGACACATCTTTCTCTCCTTCTCTCTACCACTATCCTCGCCTGTGCATAGTTCGCTGGCACGACCACCAGCACGCAGCACTTTACCCAGCCGTGGATGAAATGGAAAGACTGGGAACTAGAGCCCAGGAACGGCTCAATAACATCGACTCGCAGCAAATCATAAAGTTCGCACAGGACTTTTTGAATAATCCTGACAAGGCTGTCATACGAACTGAAATGTTTTAGGAATTTAGAATTGGATTGGAACGGAAGATAGATGAAAAACAGTCACAGAATATATGAATACTGAGGGATTTGAAACTGGTTAGACTTGAGAGACTGGGAAGTCACAGAATGAACGGAGTAAAAAAGTAAACATTTACTTCGTTTTCAAAGGCACAGGCATGAATTTCGTCATATTTCATGCCATGGCTGGATGAAAGACGTTTACGACCTCATAAAATGCACTAAAGTTGTTTTGGACATGACAGCATGCCTCGCAAGCAGTGTTTTTCTTTCAAGTGTTCATTTTAAGAGAGAAACGTGCGTCTTTTAAGGCATGATAAGGAAAAATGCGCAAAACAAATAGAGTTTTCTTTTATATCAGCATGCGACGTATAAAATAATGCCCATAATCAATACAAAGGAAATAATATAAGTAATGGAAGTAATTTAGGAATGTACAATTAGATGGTTATTAGAATGGCACAGTACACAAACGTGTTACACTCTCACAATCGCACCTTCCTCACGATAGCATTATGGCTGCTCCTCAATTAGCCGTAGTCACAAAAACTATTTAAAATGCAGTTATTTATCTATTACAAAATTTTTCCAAGAAAGGCTTCAAGCACGTTCTATATAAATAATCGAATAATTCGTCTTAACGAATTATGTAGTAGTTTCTCAATCAAGACATACTTTTTGAGGGAGGCAATTTTTGTAATTAAATAGGTGTACAGTTTGCAATTGTAAATAGAATTCTTGTATAAATACTTTTTACGAAATCGTTGTGTTAACGCTGTGATGGTGATGTCTTATAGTAATGATGATGGTGACTAATGATGATGATTGTAATTAGCAATCAAACTAGACAACTTTCTGAGGCAGGACATTTGTGTATCTATATAGGTTTACAATTTAAATAGAATTCTTGTATTAATACTTTTTACGAAATAGTTTTGATAACGTTGTGATGATGATGATGTCTTATAGTAATGATGATGGTGACTGTTAGCGATCACGTAACTGTATATTGTCAATAATATAAATACTTTTTTTAACGTCTCGATCTTCTAGCTGGAAACATGAAATCATGTGCCCTACTAATCGGGGAGACTCACTCACTACCTCTATACGTTTAATATTTTGCACACAACTCGGCTCACATGTTCATTTTTGCATGTTCGTTAATATAAACAAACAACCCCTGTACTCTATAAAATATATATTTATTTGTCATAAAGTGTATATACACAATCAAGCAGTTCCCATATCTTGCATAAATGTTTTCCCGTATTTTATAAATATGTATATAATAACAACCATAGAAATATCTTAGCTAAATGCTAAAGAAAACAGCGTAAAAACACATCGCAATAATCTCATGTACAACAAATATTATTATGTTACAAATTACAACTCTTGAATGACTTCCCAGCATGCTTCACTGGCGTAAACATATTTTTAGATATAGTATTAAGACCGTCTCCACAATTATAAATTGCAGTATTAATTAGTATTATTGCTCTCAATCTTCTAAGAACTTCGTTGGTCTGTCTTTATTATCTTATTGTAAATAATGGATTGATATAGAAAAACATTGGATCCTTATTCGCCTAGAAAACCGTAAACTGCTGCATTCTTATTAACTTTCTCTCTTCAATTTCTGACTCAAGAATACTCTAGTTTCACGTTATGTAACACCGCTGTACGTTTTAACAAAAGGCGCATTTGTACAGGCTAAGCCTTGATTTGTTGTTAACATAAGATTCCAAGCAAAGCACGGGAAAACGCTATCGCTTCATCGGAAAACACGTGTTAACATTTGGTCAGCTATAGACCCACTATGTTTTCCGATGACAACAGAAATCACATTTCAATTTTCGCTGAATCGAGGTTATCCCTGTGCAAATGTGCCTTTTGTACAAACAGTACAGCGTTGCTAGATAATACAAAACTGGAGTATTGACCATTTGCACGTCATTTTACTACCAGTACCAGAATGCTCTACGAATTTTCTTTCTTCAGAGTTATATTCTCTTGAGAATACTAGAACAATTGACACAAACAGAAGAAAGTAGGCAACGCGTTCTGGTGCTGCTATGTGCTATAATCCAAATAGCCCATTAAAAGTATACGTCAAGAACATTCGTAGAATGTTGTTTTTTCTTTAACTTTTATAAATCGTGGATAAAAATGATGTACTCCAATGGTACTTTTAAACTAGTGGACTGTAAGAATAAAGGCGCCCTGTTATTTTATGTGCAACTCGTGGATGACAAGGCGCGTTGCTGTCCATTAAAACTCGTGGATCTCCTATCCACAAGTCTTTATACATTTAAAGTTCGAAGTCTAATTAATCTAATCATCAAATAAATAAGGATAATTTACACTGCATTGAACATGCGTCAACATAATATAAAGCTACATATAAAACATGTCCACATAATTAATTGTCCCACATTGGTTATTGAAGCTAATGAATTGACATGTTGTTCCACTTTGTTGGAGACTCTGGTAGCGCGTGCTTCAGTAGTCCTTTGGGTGGGGCGAGGCGTGCTGGTAGAGTAAGAGTGGAAACCAGTTGGCTGTGTTGTCGTTTCGATTTTCGGGCATCCTGTGTTGAATAGAAAAATAATTCATGTTAAATAACATTGTTTGAAGTCCGGGTTTTTGTATTACTTATGTACTACTTTTTCTTAAATTTATCCAGTTTTAATTCGTTTGTTTATTCCTTTTTGTCTGTTCATTGTTGTTTTTTTCTCTCAAGAGCTCGAGAGACAGTAAGAGACGCTTTATCCTGAGATGAATAACACTTCCAGCATGCATGTGGAAAAAAATAATTCCCTTTGACAACCTCTTAAAACAGTGTGTAATTCGATTGCTTACCTTCATAGTATATACATTCATAGACCTCTACTCTCATACAGATACTACCAGGGGTTTTCCAGGCAGTGGGCAGGAACCGTACAAATCGTGCCTGGATCTTGCTTTCCAGGTACTGTTTGCTTATGGTATCTGCATCCCAACTTCCATCAAATATCTGCATAAAAAATATATATACAATGTTATTACGTTCTAAGCTAATATTGGTAACTTGTGGGACAGTCGGCACCAAATCGAAACATCGTTTAGGATTGGTTTAAAAAACAATAGAGTCTTTCCAAACAATTGCCCTAAACCTAACCAAACAATAGCGGTACTTATTAGGGGGCCAACGACAACTCAGCTTTCGACTAGTGCTGTATTACGGGTTACAGTAGTCTCTATTGATTGTCAGGAGAACTAAGAACTAGGCAAAGTGCATGAATCGTACAAAACTTTCTCGATTTTTTCCGAGATTTTCGAAAAAGAGGACAACCTTTTTCTGCAATTTTGGTTTCCATTTGTTTGAGTTGAAAGGAAAACGACCTAATTATGTTTCTGTCACTGATAGGACATTGTTTGAATCTAACTTTATTCTCAGGAGAGTAGTATCGAAATGTAAAGCAAAGTTATTTTGTTTCACCTTTGCCGTGTTGTTTGCGTTGTCTTTATATGTGTACCAGTCCTGCTCGTCCAAACTGTAGTTTATCTTGAACTTGGTAACCCAGCCTAGTGTGACCTCGCCTTGTGTAGCTACCGCTGATATCGTTCTGACTTTACCAAGGTCGATCTACAACAAATACACATCTTTATTATTTATCGCTATAAACAATACAATATACTTTAGTAAGGGTGACGTAAAAAGTTATAACCGGTTTCGTAAACCTGTTTTACCTGTAAGTACTTGTTTACTTTGGTAGTACACTATGCTATCCAAGTAACAAGTTACAACCGGTACCGGTTTCGTAAACCTGTTTTACCTGTAAGTACTGCTGCTTGTTTACTTTGGTAGTACACCAGGCTCCCCAAGTAACATTCCCATTGACTATTTTCTTATTCATGTTCAGACGTCCATATGAAGGCAGGTGATTTTCTAAGAAAGATGATGCCGTCACTTGGTGGCTTTGTATTTTATTGTCTTCCATACCAACTGGAATGCTGCAGTCACTGAAACGATTATCTGCAAAAAACAACCAGAACAACATTAGAATGAGGATGACAATGGTGATCGATCGATCGAGTAGTTCAGCACTAATTTGACATTACGAATTTTGCTGGCTGTGGATATGTTGTGTTGATCCACTTGTTGAATTCAGCTTGGTCAGTAAACACGGTCTTTTGGAGCTGTTCAGTTAATATCTGGGTTTTTTTCAATTTCATATACGTTGTTGGACCTCGTTTTGGTTTTGCCGGTTCAGATGGTGACAGTGGTGGTAGTCATGATTATGGTCACTCTGATTATGAGATCTATGATATATTTGATGGTAGTGATGATGTTTATAATGACAATGTATTCGATGAAGATGCTGTTGGGGAAGATATTAATAAAGTTTGTGGTGTTCAATTCATAATGATGGTGATGACAATTTTCGTCAAGATGATGTTTTGATGAAGATGGTGGTGGTGGTTTTGATGGCTTTTGTGAAGATGATGGTGATTATGTTGGTGTTCATAATGACGATGATTGGTGAGGTTGGCAATGATGGTGGAGATGATGATGTTGGTTGTGAAGATGATGGTGACGATGTTGGTGATGAAGATGATGTTGATATTGGTGGTGAAGATGATGTTGCATTGATAATGATAGTGAAGATGGTGGTGATGTTGGCAATGATGGTGGAGATGATGGTGGTGATAATGACGATGTTGGTGATGATGTTGATATTGGTGGTGAAGATGATGTTGCATTGATAATGATAGTGAAGATGGTGGTGATGTTGGCAATGATGGTGGAGATGATGGTGGTGATAATGACGATGTTGGTGATGATGTTGATATTGGTGGTGAAGATGATGTTGCATTGATAATGATAGTGAAGATGGTGGTGATGTTGGTAATGATGGTGGAGATGATTGTGGTGATAATGACGATGGTGGTGAGGCAATACTGATGGTGGAGATGATGGTGGTGATGTTGGTAATGATGGTGGAGATGATGGTGGTGATGTTGGCAATGATAGTGGAGATGATTGTGGTGATAATGACGGTGGTGGTGATGAGGTTGGCAATACTGATGGTGGTGATGTTGGTAATGATAGTGGAGATGATGGTGGAGATGATGACGATGATGGTGGTGATGTTGGTAATGATAGTGATTAGATAAATGCAGCAAATACAACTACATCTACATGTCCCTGTAGCAAAGTGAGTATTTTACCTTGTTTAGTTTGGCAGCCATACATTTCAACTCTCATACAGGCAACACCGTAATGCTTCTTCTTCAATGGACGAAAACGAATCAGTCTCGCTATAATAGGACGCTTTAGGTCGTTTCTTTTGACGGTGGAATCGTCATTGTTGCCTATGAAAACCTTGAACAAGAAGAGACAATTTTATAATGATTGCCATGGACAATTATTATAGTGATTTTTTCACCTGTTTTTTGTTTGTTTGTTTGTTTGTTTGTTTGTTTGTTTGTTTGTTTGTTTGTTTGTCTTTGTTTCACTTGTTTATCTGCTTATTTAGTTACTTGCGTGCTCTAGTTCTTGCCTGCTTGTCTATCTGCCTGACTGTTTTCTTGCCTGTTTCCGTTTGATGTGAATTGTTTATCTGCTTACTTAGTTACTTGTGTTTTGGACATGATTTGTTAGTTACTTGTGTGCCTTCTATCTGCCTGGCTGTTTGTTTACATCTCTGCCTGTTTGTTTTCTGTGTGTTTCTAGTATAATTGATTGTCTATCAATGTCCTTTTCTGTTGTTGTTCTTAAATCTTTAGACTATCTTCTAAACCAGTCATTTATCTGATAGTTTCCTTATCTATTTTAAAGTCTCTACCTTTTGTTTGTCGTCTTCGTTATATACTGTCCAGCGGTAGCCATCACAACTATAATTCACAGCGTACTCTGTGACCCAGTTCCCTGTTGGATACGGTAGTCCTTGTGTTGCTAAGCCACGAACGACTGTTTCTGTTTGAAAGTCAATCTGTAAATATGCATCATTATCTGAATCGTCTGCACACCATCCACCAAAGTGCAGCTGGCCTTGGACCCTGGAATAGAAAAGACAAAATATATAATCAAGGTTTCATTTTTGAAGGTTGTTTTGAGTGGGAGACATTTCTTCCCAAAAAGGATAGGTCAACAACTTGATTGGAGGCACAAACTTCAGACATTATAAGTTGTGACTCCAGACATCGATTCTCTACCCTGGACCTCTACCCTCTATCCTGGACACAGACTGGACACCAGAGGCTCGACAAACTTTAATTATCAGCAAAAGTCATTGATGATAAATTGTCGCATCACTTAGGCTGGGTATTTTTTTATCTCAAAACTCCTGTATAGGCAGACTGGGAGCAGTCCCTACTTTTCCCTCCGGATTCCAAAAAATAGTTTTTAATAAAACGCAGACGAGCGGAGATTGGAGGCACTCCTCACCCTTTTCTCCCCAATCCCCGCTCATCCGCGTTTTATTAAAAGGCGCATTTTTCTCTCGCTTTCCTCGGAATCCGTAGGGAGAGTAGGGACTGCTTGCACTCTACTGTAAAGGTAGTGTGAAATTTGGGAAGCTCAAATTTCGGACTCTAAGGAATTGCGAAATGAGTGATCAATGGCTCTGTAGTGGTCCATCTAGGAATGGCCTCAAACTCCGGTATGGGTGTTGTATCTCGGACGTATGGTAATCGTACGTCAACACCGGACAGCCCGACCGTTCCAGAGGGCCACCTTAATGCAGTAGACAATTTGTGGCTGGATGCCAACAATCTTGGAGTTGATAGAAAAGTTTCCCATTACATCTTATTTAGCACTTTATCCTTCTTTGTTTTCTAGATCTGTTATGTTTTCTTATTACCGTATTTTATCGTACTTTATGTCGCGAGATTTTGAAGATGACCCCATAAGACATGAATAAGTCAAAGTTATTTGTAACTTTTGAACCTTAATTTGAGCTTTGATTTCTTTTGAGTTTGTGAGTCGAGACAAATAAACTCAACACTCCTTTACGTTTACCCCCTCCTTTTGTATTGGGCATCCTGGTGTAATTTATGTCGTAGTTTGTTGTAATTGCTAAGGAATTCAAAGCTTGAAAACTAAATCAACAACAAGATTTACTAATCGTTGATATAGAGCCTCTAATGCCAAGTGATTATCAAGTTTCCTGGGGTAAGCTTGGATAACGAGGCGTTATGACGGGTGAAAGGACCCACAAGAATGAAGATGATGAGATTCCACTTTATACAGTAATTGAAAATAATTCCTTTTGGAGGAAGAAAATACATGGCTTTAATCTCGTGTGGTTAGAGTGGTTGATTTTTGATGATTTTCTTCTGCAAATGTACCCTGTCTGCTTGCTTGTCTTTTTTTAAGCAAGAAAAGAACATGTCTTGTTGTTCTTCTCATGCAACATTCAAACTTTTAGGTAGTTATTACAATGCATTTTTCTTCATTCAGCAAAAATTTACACGTCAAAAATTGCATACTTATTTTTACGTTTCCATAAAAGCAATTTACAACGATGTTTAGCTTTGTGCATAAACTTCAAAATCATTTATCTGCCTTTCATGCTTTTGAAAAACTATGATACATATTTAGGACGATGTAAATTGTCCTTGCATTTTTCAGAAAGATCTTCTCAATTTTCCAACAATTCTTTTGAGAAATTGCTCATATTTGAGGAAAACGCTTCGCTTTGCCTCATGGTGAGAAAAAAACGCTGTTCTTACCATTTGTTCCGGAGTCTTGCTGTTTCGGGTTTTGTGAAGGACGAAAAAGAAGAAGAGGCTTTGATTTGGTGGTCTTTTATGGTACGAGATGTCATCCCAAGCGGAGACGAACAATCTGAAAAGGAAACAATATGGTGAATCAATGATTCCGAAAACAATATGGTGAATCAATGATTCCGACTTGGTACAATATACAACAAGAATCAAAATGGTGAAGCACTGGTTGGAACATCGTACAATATGAAGCAAGAATTAAAGTGATGAACCAGTACATTATAATTGTACCAAAAACAACATCCCTACATTTTCCAAATTTTGCGCGTGAGATAGCTACTTGCTTACACTCTAATGATAGAATTATAAGTTCTTCAATGGTTAAGTATTTGTGCGTCATAATTCGTATCAAGTTGGTATAAACTCCAACAACATGTTCATTGATTAAATCCTTAATATCTTTCTTACAAGCTTTAATATGTTAAAGCTTTCCACGTGAATCCCATAATGTGTGCCCTTTTTAAGTACGAAGAGAAATAAAGGGATAGTTTTTGTTGCTGATGGCTACAAAGTGTTAACCATTTCCACAGCCTCACACACTTCTGTAAATCATGTTCATTACCTAACTTTTCTTATGTCCAATATATTTCGTAATATTATTGGTTATAATTTAGTATTCATTCTTTTGTAATTAATTGTGTGTAAATAAACTTATCACTTGAATGGTTTCATTGTATCTGATATCACGACCATTTTTACCATCAGTTTCCTCCAGTTCCAATGCGAAAGTGTAGTTTAAACTGTATGAAACAGTACATTGTTCTTCTTCAGTTATACACTAGCCAATTCTGTTTTGGACTTGATACAGTCTAAGTCGTATGTTCTGAAGCTTCTCGTAAGGTAGGTAGGTTTTGATTAATTAAGGTGAACAAAATGGTGCTTGGTCCAAACACGACGATCTCTTCTATAAGTACGTTACATTACAGTACATTGTTCTGCTTCAGTTAAACTAGCCAATTCTTTTTTCGGACTGGAAACAGTCGTAGCCTTATGTTCAGAAGCAGCTCGAAAAGAAGGTTTTGAACTAAGGCGAATAAAATGTTGCTTGGCCCAAACACAACGATCTCTTCTGTAGTACATGTAGTCACCAATGAACTATCGAGGCGTTTGTCCGTGACACAACCTCAGCGTGTATTTCCGAAAGTAAAAACTTGAACTTCTAAATGTTTTTGAACTGCGATCTTAGGTCAGTTTTAACCATGTTATCCCTATGATCCCGCGAGGCAATTCAATTAAAGAACAGCGAGAGAGGAAGAGCTAGCTACAGACAGATGGTGGTTGGAAAAGTGTGAAACTACCACAAAAGGCGTTAATTACCCGCCACTTCAGCCATATTAACAATCAGAAGCCATGGATCACTTGTGTATGTTGTACAGAAAAAGGTATTTTAAATCAACATCGAGAAATTAAAAATGAAAAAGCTCTAGAATCATAATCGCGGCTTCTCCAAATAATGTTTACCTGGACGGAAAAAACGCATAATAATCTTACTTCAGTAACAGTAGTACGTACATCAGATGCCTCATTCATTGTTCATTTTGTTAAAGGAGTAGTATTTATCGGTATTGTGAAAACAAAATAGAAAGAAAATTGCTATACTTTTGATTCACAGTGTCCTCACCGAAAAAGTTGAAAAGCGAAAAGGCGTTGTTAGTTGAAAACGTATTTGGACGCTAAAAGTCCTTCCAGTTTGTTACCTAAGAAAACATAACAACAACCAAAGCGTGAGTTACTTGACTTTGCTGTTTTTAGCAATATTTTGAACTCTCAAAGGTCGAGACACCACAAGAAAGACAGAGTTTTTGCCATTTTTAGTTGTCGTGTTTTGACCTCGCGTGAATAATAATGGCGGCAACATCTTTTCTGGACGGCTGTTTGAGTACGTGGTAAACATCCCAATCTCAATGCACAGTCGTGGAGAATATCGTATTTTATTGGTTATTGAATTGTGCTTTTAATAAATCAAATTCATTTAGATTAGCAATAATAAAGAGTGTTTTTTCGTAGTCGATACTCAATGTATTTACGGCTCTATTTGTCTTGGCTCTTTACTTATTGTTTCTAAAGCTGACAATATATATATTTGTACAGCACAAACATTGAATTACTCTCTTTTCTTGTGGATAATTATCGGTAAATATGTTATCAATAAACTTCGTATATTTATAAGAGAAGGTTTCCTTTTTTAGCTGTGAATATGGTGAGAAACATTGCAAAAATTCTTGAGCTTCCGTTTCGCTTTGGCAGCTACTTTTCGCCGAACAAAAACCGTGATTTATAAAAGTTAATATTGTACTAATTATGATAAAAACACAGTTTAATAAATTAAAAGTAATATTTCTTTGTGAAAAGGCCGTAAGTAGTAAAGAGAAGCAATGTTTAGTTCTGTTTTAGACGCCGCCATTAGATAGTTCAACTATGGCCGCCATGTTTTTTTTGATTTCTACAAACACCAAGTTTTTCCCCTCAACAAAACATAAATTCTCAGTTATATAAATGAATAAACAAAGGAAAAACTTTAAAGTACATTGGAGCAGCGTATCTAAGTAGCTTTAGCTTTACAAATGCGAAGAAAACGACCGATTATTTCGTCATGAATGCAAAGAACTGTGATATCTTTTGAGAAACGCCATTGCAAAAACACGTTTCGGATTGGTCATGTTTTTTGACGTTTGCTGCTTACAAAGTAAGCAATAAAGCTTAAAAGTATTCGATGTAGTTTAGCTTTGATATATAACTTAGGTTTTCATCCACTAGAAGTGGGTTTTAGTCGTTTAACGGTCGTTAACAGCCTCGGATTTATCCTTCATAGCCATGGGTAATATCTTACAACGCCAATATGGCCACCATGATGAAACCAAACAAATCCTTCATTTTAAACAACTTTTAATGCACTTATCCTCTAGTCATGAAATAAACTTTGTTTGTTTATTTACTTAGAATTGTTTTTTTGGACCACAAGTGATTTTTCTCGGAGACAGAATTAACAAGAAGGATTAGTGGTTGATTGAAGAAAAAAACAAGATGGCGGCGTTAGTTGCTGCAGTCAACGGCCTCACTTAAACTCGAAAAAAGTCAACAATTTCGACTTATTTACCAATACTTATAATCAAAAAAAGATCAATAGTGTCTTATTTATTTAAAAACTTGGATAAATATAGTTTTTAATACGAAGAAAAGTTCTTAAGGACAAAATTGCTGAGTGACACGAAGCTGTCCATTTAGCATTCAAATTCGGGACGACTGGGCGTTTGAATAGATTTCTTTCTATCAATACTCATTCAGCTCAATTGATTGATTAACAAACTTCGTCTCAACAAAAAGGCAATACATTGTTCGCTATTTTTCAGCATTTAGTCAGCAGTTATCCAAAAATAAGCGTACTAATAAACCCTCGGAAGGTTTTTAATCTATAAGGAATCGTTTGGTTCTTCTCGCACGGAAACTCGTTGCCAAGAACGAGATGGATTTTACATACCTGCGCTGGAAAACTTGAAGATTGAAAAGACCAAAGTCGAAGAAAATAACCACAAACTCTGCATGTTCATGTCCCAAGCAAGAGAGCTACTCGTTTGAAGGTTTTCACAGCAATAGTGTATAATCCAAGTACGGTAATTATTTATTGTGAAAGACTTCCCTGAAAGAACTCTTCCAGGTAAAACAAACGAGGGATTTGTTAATCCGTGAACAACAAGTAACAGCCTAGCTTTGGAATGTATCAGTGTTTGCCAGTGTTGATGTACTAACTGTCCGTGATGAGTATGGGTACTATATTAAGTAATATCCCATTGTCCGTACCAGAAAACCATTAATTTTCTTTGACAGGTTAGTAGCTCTCATTACTCTCGACCTGGGCAGAGCATGGCGGACAAACCAGATCAGTTTTCTTTAGGAAGTCATAAATCTTCCTCTAAACCTTCACTGACAGGTGCTTCAAACCTAGCGCTCTTATCGACTCATGGCAACATAGTATATCGGGATTTATTGACCTTATTTACAGCTCATTATTTTTACTCTCTGACACGTCGCCGTGACGGTGGGGGACGTTTCCTTGTCGAATTGACCGCAAAACACGACTTCTGGATACTTACCGGCGTAAGTTGCTGTATGTGGAAAGGGACAATTTGGATGTTGATATGAACACAAAAGGCCTAGAGGTAATCTGTCGTGTAAGGTGCAAAGTTCTTCACAAAGCGTCGTTATGTCTTTTAGATGTGTCAATTATATGATTTATTATTATTTTATCCAATTAAACTAAATCAATTGGGAAACATTACAGAATAGTTCTTATAATAACACAATAAGCCTTTTTACTTAGATATGACTCATACTAATAGAAATGTGCTGATACCGAGTAAAATAAAAACCTTTATTGGGTTAGTGTATGTAAGAGGAGACAAAGGAGAATTCAGATTTTGCTGATGATGATGATTTCTAGCGTGAAATATATAAAAACTTGAACATGCAAATTAAAGTCATTTTGAGTACCAATTGCTTTCAAAGAAAATGTCAGATTAGTACAATCCTCACAAGTTTATTACAATCCTATTGAATTAGAGTTGACTTAGAAATATCCGATGGGAATTCAAACTCGCGCCATTGGTGCGAAAACCACTCATTCTCTCCCCTATTGTCGCACATCTAAAACACCCTCCTCTCAACGTTCTAAGTAACAATTGCTTTCAAAGAAAATGTCAGATTAGTATGTTTTTCACAAGTTTATAACAATCCTATTGACTTAGAAATATCCGATCGGAATTCAAACTCGCGCCATTAGTGTAAAACCCCTTATTCTCTCCCTGATTGTCGCACATCTTTATAAAACACCCTCTCTCAGCGTGGTTTCTCTCCCATTTAGCCGTGCCGTTCCATTACTTCAAGAGGGTTTCAGGGGAAGTGGTGCCCTTCTGAAGGGGTCTGCCACGTCGATGAGAAAGGTGTTTGTCAGTGCATTGAAATACCTCAGGGTTTGGTTTCAGTCTTTGACGGGTACTAACAAGGCGTCTAATCCAAGTGCTAATACGGTACTCAGAACGCACACAATATCAATTCTAAAATGATTGCAATGAAGCAGAGAAACGATGTATATACGCCCATATAACACACGATAATATCAATTCATATGAATCTAGCTGGACACTAAGTGGAAACTAGCGAGTAAACTATAGGTTGCGTCAGTGTTTGATATAAACGATAGGTAATATATAATGACATTTGTAACACCGTAAAAAATAGAAACTAGCTAGACTTAACTTTACTGACGTTTCGAACCTTTTTTTACTTCGACGAAGGGGCTAAAGCTCGAAACGTCAGTAAAGTTAAGTAAACATTTTTTACGGTGTTACAAATTTCATTATATTACCTAGCTGGACACTGATGACACCCCATTAATTCAACCATTATAGTATACTCTACGCGCAGCATCGACGCAGCGGTTAACAAACTTGTTGCGCCAATGCTCCCCTCACGAGACCTGCCATTAATTATTTTGCTGATTTCTCAAGTACGCCCTTTCTTGTGCGTATGCCCTTCTTGAACTGAAGCAACGAGACTCTTACCAAGTAGGTAAAGATCATTACAGGTAGTACAGTTGCGGCGCGCGTACGGGAAAAGTTAAACCTTCTGTTCCTCTTCATTTAAACGCATTCAGACCCCGTATAATGCGTTTAACAAGAACTTATTATTATTGTTATTCATATAAAACATTTCGCTTTCCACGCTTCGATTAAGAAATGGGCTGCCATATTGATGAATGCCCCGTCTTTCTGAACTTCCACAAGTGCGCGCATAGTGCGCTTCTCAAAATTGAGAAGGTTGAGGGGTTGAGCTACTGTTCAATGCGGCAAAGTTTTCTTATATAACTATTTACAAAAGATTCTAGAAATGTTCCAGCTAATGATACGTGCACTTTTGATATCCAAAGGTCTCAGCTGCGACCCACAATGGCTCTAGGAATTAGCGACCTTTCGAAGCGCGCAAATACTGTTCAAAGGTTCACTCGATTTAGTGGGTTCCAAAGCAATCAAAGTTCAATAAAGAGCGCATTTGAGAGGAGCAGTAAAGGTGAATACACTTGTTTCGTTTGTAAGGTTCTGTAATTGTAACATCTGCGGTCGGATGGTGAGTTCTAAACCTTACACTAAACCTTTGTGCTCTTTCTGCATGCACGAGCTTGACCTTGAAATACTAAAAACAATATCATCTCAATAAGGTCTACCATGGGTTAATTAGAAATGCGTTCTGGAGCGCTGACAAATGAAGCACTTGGCGTTTGCAATAAGCTTTTGTACATAAACAGAGAGATTGTTGTGAAATGCGAAGGCGCGCAAACAAATGCAGGCCCGGGCTTGCGTTCTCTGTGTGTATCGAAGTGAGCAGTTCTTGTTTCGATCGCGGTGTTTTTTAAAAGTTTCAAAGGTGTGATTTATATTGAATAGACCAGACTTAAATAATATAACAAAATTGAGCGTAATTAAGGAATTGCGCGCAAGAGTAGTATTTCAAAAAGTAGAAAAGTGTTGTATTATGAACGTTTTAACAAAAACGTAACATTTAGTCCTTGTTTATAGAGCGTATAGGGGCAGATAAGATGCGTGTTTTTTCTTGGTTTAACTTAATATCCCTTCAATTTAAAATATCTAATTTGTAATGCTTTAGAGTATTTCTATCATTCCTAAGCGTTTTTGAAACTAAAAACTTCAATTTAACGCCGCAGGAACAGCGATTTGTCGATCACGACGCTACGCGATCAACTTAAACAGTTTTTTGATGTACAAATGTCGTGTTCTATGGCCTCTTCGTCCGTTTACAAGCCTCTTTTCTGACCTAACAACTTACAATTGAAGAGAGTGGACGGCACCTTTAACACAATTTGAACAAACATTGATCTTTGATGAGTCAATAGCTTCGAGGGATGCCGGGAATTACTGAATAGGAAAGGCCAAAATAGTAGAATAGGGTATAACTTTATTCAGCTAGAAATAACGTTACATTCATTCAAAGTGAGTCGCCGTTGTCTGATCGGATTCATTTATAATGAAAACACTAAATAATTATTTCAAAAAGCCACAAGTGGAAGTTTTTTTCTGCATTAAAAAGGCTATACGAATTCAGAAATGTGTCCGTTCGCCGAGGGAAATTCCTAATGAAAAAGACCGTGCAGTGGGCGATTTTGTTTAAACTTTACACGTATTTCGCGTTTTATGTTAATGGTACTTTTTATTATTATTATACGGTTTTTATGTACTTGAATTTGTAAATCAACATACATATAGGCTAGAATGAGATATGACCGGTTTTGATGTACGATTTTTAACGGCTGTTTTTTGCTCTATGTTGTGACTTTATAATAACTAAAAACTACAATGTTTGATTTGTTGTTCATATTTTGTACGTATTATTTCGTAACTTTTCTTCTTGTAGCTTAACAATATTTTCTTTTTGAATGAGCGAGCCAATTCAAAACGGCTGTTTTTGTTCTATGTTGTAACTTTATAATTACTAAAAACTACAATGTTTGATTGGTTGTTCATATTTTGTACGTATTATTTCGTAACTTTTCTTCTTGTAGCTTAACAATATTTTCTTGTTGAATGAGCGAGCCAATTCAAAACGGCTATTTTTGCGATATGTTTGTTTAATCTAACTACAAAGTACAATTTAACAGTCTATTTAATAAGTTTTTATGCTTCTAAGCACGTTTTTGTACCTTTTGTGCTTTGATTTTTCTTTTGAACCGATAAGAATGCATATTTGTTTGATGAGCAAGGCGCAGTTTTGTTGCGTTATTTTTCAGGCGGCACCAAGGTTCCTTTTCTGACTTTGATGGATGAGGATCAAAAAGCCGTGGTGACTCTCACAGCGTTTTAAAAGTGAACTTAGCCCCATTTGACTCACAAACTCACATCCCAACTGACCTTACTTTCAAAATACAAATGAACTTTTCGATGTGGTAATAAAAAGAGTTAAAAGAAAAGACGTTGGGTTGCAAAAAAAGTTCGTTTTCTCACAAAAAATGAACCGAAAACTGTTCGCGTTGTTACACGGCCGTGGGATATTGATAATGTTCTAGTTTGGGACGACTTATAGTCGTTATATTTCACGGTTTTAGAAACTTTACGCTCTCTTTATATACCATGAATATTATATATAATTGAATGATTAGTTCATTGTGTTTAATAATCAAGGTTAGCCAGTTGTTTATAGAGAGTATGGAGTCAGTAATGTATAGGTATGAAGAGTTATGAATGCTAGCTCTCTCTCGCCATCCCGCTTTGATAAATCACACACGAACGTGGCTCTTATATCACTTATAAACCAACTTATTCCTCTTGTAACTTCACGGGAATTTTCCAGGTATATTACCCCAGCAAAATAGAGTGTTAGAACACCACAAAGGTTCAATAATCTGAGATAAACATTCGTCACACATCGTGTTACTAAATCCACTCATACTAACCTGCCAACGATTTGCCGATGAAGATCGCAAACACCAAGTAGATGAACAACATGTTAGTACTCTGTAAAGCCTTTTAGGAAAACCAAGGAAAACCAAATAAGCCACGGACGATTTCAATAACGAAAATCAAGAGATCAGATCTATAAACTTGAACCGGAAAGAACGACCTCTAGGCGAACATGTAAACGAGACTGGCCTATTGTAGTCCTTGAGGGTGGGGGAGATCATTAATCATCATTAATCACCCTGACAGAACTGCGGGTCACAAAACTAGTTGAACTCAGACGCCGCAGTAGAAGCAATTAATCAAACTTAATATTTACTGAAAGGAATTCTATATAAGAATTTAACCTCGGGAATCTAGCTTTTTATATCCTGACTCATTCAGAACTCACGCTGTTTAAAGACTTGTTCATTCAAGTGTACTTACAGTGTGTTGGTTGTAGATGACGTTGGTTGGGATACTCGTTTGATTTGTTTATTGTCGATCATTTTACGATTATCTTCGTCAAAGCAATCTTGTTAGTCAAGCTTAGAGTTCCGACATCCGATGAAGTATCGATTACGTTTGTTTATGATGTTTGTCCGTTATTGAAGTACATTTACACCACTTTAATCCCTATTTTATCATCACCAATACCCTTTGAGATACAGCGTATTTTCGATCCCCTTTCAGTGGTATTTTGATAATGGTCGAAACCCGGCCCTCATGAGAGTGGTACCAGCCCGTTATAACTTCGTTAGGACACTTTTGACTTCATATAGTTGTCAATATGGTAAAATACTTTATATATAAAAAGTGTATTATGTATGGGCTGTGTTACAATATATACTGCTGTAAATATGCGATCTGAACATTCTATTTCTTCAAAACCCAGCTAATAAAATGAAGCAGTGAGTTCAAATATACCGAGTGTTCATTATAAAAAAATCTTATTTCTAATCTGTTCGCTCATGGAAAAACCGCCAAAGTCTTCACAGTTCGAATATTCTCGCTGTATGAGACGTGGTATAATTATAATGACTTGATCTAAAAGTTAAGTCAACATTTTTTACGGTGTTACAAATTCCATTCTATTGCCTATCGTTTATATCAAACACCCCCGGGGGGGGGTACTCCCTTATATTTACTATACGGGGACGTTCCGCCAAATAGGGTATGGTTTTTTGTCTTGGCGTCTTGAATAGGGTATACAATTTAGCCTTATTTGTCTTAAATTGCCTTACCTAGGGTATACAATTTCCCCCTTGAGTCTTGGATAGGGTCTACTTTTTACCAATTTGTCTTGAAATAGGGTACATATTTTTAGGATTCTGCTGTCTTAAATAGGGTCAGGGTTTAGAGGTACCAGCGGAACGTCCCCGTCAGAAACTGGGTCAAGTACCCCCCCCCCGGGCAAACACCGACGCAGCCTATACTAGTTTACTCGCTAGTTTCTATTTCTATTTTTACGAAGTTACAAATTTCATTATATTACCTATCGTTTATATCAAACACTGACGCGGCCTATACTAGTTTACTCGCTAGTTTCCATTGATATCAGAGAGTATACATTAGTATACATACTGAACAAAGAACCATTATTACTACAAGCGAGAGAGCAAGATCTGAAAAAGATCGAATACAGCTACATTCATAAATGAAGCAGTAAAACTAAGTAGATACTCAGTAGAATATTGATGGCAATATATATATATAACAGAGCCCAAACTAAAACTAGGAGGTATCGGTAATATAAGGCGGTAAAGATCTTAAAAAGTTTATCGTGAAGTCATGACTGAGTTGAACAGAAGTCTCAAATCTCGTCAGACGTTCCGACTCAAAGTTTTAAAATCGATTGAGTCACGTGCGCCACACTTCACACATTAGACTCTCCTATAGACCACACCCCTGTACCCCCATCCCCTTGGTCTTAACACCCCTTCCCCTTCCCCCGACAGACAGCATGAGTTTTCACCCTTGTAATCTGAATATGGCAATTGTTACAGGGAGGCAATTTACTTTTATAGAGTCTATTTCCCCATGATACTACACCAGGATGTCAACAAACACCCATGAAATTGCCATATAGTTATATAGTAGTAGTATTTACTTTAAAGATTTACTTCCCCCTCCCCCCTAATACTTCACCAGGTTTTCAATAAATGTCCTTATATGTACTTGTGTATACGTATTGTTATGGAAGCCTAATGTTTTTTACAGATCTAACCATTAGTGCGGTATCGTAAACATGACTTCTTGCTCTTTTATAATGGTTTGATGATAATTGGAAGGTCGCCTTCCTCTAATGGCCTGTGTGCACAATGTTATGCCGAACACTAATTGATGAACATATTGTTTTTTGATAGCTTTTCTTTTATAATTATCGGCTGAGTGCTGCCGCGACACAAAACCTCGGGCTAACGCATAATGAGCGCAAACATATAACATCAAGTAGTACAACGAATCTTTTCTCACTCTTTTACTCAGACGAAGGGCTAAAGCTCGAAACGTCAGTAAAGTTAAGTCAACGTTTTTACGGTGTTACAAATTTCATTATATTACCTATATCGTTTATATCAAACACCGACGCAGCCTATACTAGTTTACTCGCTAGTTTCTATTTCAATTCTTTACTGTGTTACAAATTTCATTCTATTACCTATCGTTTATATCAAACACCGACGCAGCCTATACTAGTTTACTCGCTAGTTTCTATTTCTATTTTTTACGGTGTTACAAATTTCATTCTATTACCTATATCGTTTATATCAAACACCGACGCAGCCTATACTAGTTTACTCACGTACTAGTTTCTATTTCTATTTTTTACTGTGTTACAAATTCCATTATATTACCTATCGTTTATATCAAACACAGACGCAGCCTATACTAGTTTACTCGCTAGTTTCCATTTATTATCATCACTGATAATCATTATTACTACTATTACAATCATCATCATCATTAACATCATCGCAATTTAATCGGATAATATTTTCATTACTATCACCGCAATAATCTTTGCCATGCTAGTTGTATTATATTAATGTACTACCATCGCCATCATCATTAACATCAACACGGACCCAAAAACGGCCCTTATATTTTTATATTTTGTGGTTAATGTAAAAAAAAAAAACACACAAAGAAACTAGGATATATTTAGAATTATTATTATTATTATTATTATTTAAAGATTCGTACATTTATTACAATGTACAGGTGAAACGAATAATAGGACATATGTCCCCTACAAGATTCGATCACCTGTCCAACCCCATAAAATAACTACTAAATACCCTTCCCCGAAACATTACCAATTATTGAATAGAAAAAAAAAGAAAATAGACACGGAGTGACTGAATAATATATCAAGGCACTATACCTTGACCAACAACAACTACCTGCCGAAACACGGAGATCAAGTTGGTCTAACAATAGAATAGACACATCCAGATATAAATGTAGAGTAGACGCACTTAATCCGTGAAACAAATACTAATTTTTAGTACTAATTAAATAGTGATAATAAAACAATAGAAAACAAAGAATTTGTTATGAAATAGTACTAATTAGTACTAATTATATGTCACGGATTTAGTGCGTCTACTCTATCACACAAAACGTAAATACATTATAAAACAATCAGGTTTGAAATAAAAAAAATAATGTAAAAACAAAATAATACTATCATGCAGTATTGTAAAAATGTTATTGTAAAAAAAAAGTTTGTATTGTAAAATAATTATTTGTAAGTTCTAAATAAGTAGTTTTTTTTTTCTTTTTTATGTTGTGTAATGACTAGCTTATTATTGTTTGTAAATTGTTGTAAACTTGAATTAAAATAAAAACGGCCCTGGGAACGTCATCATGATCATCATCATTACTATCATAGTCAATCATCACTACCCAAACTGCCATCACCATCATCATCATCACCAATTAAGGGCTCTACTTAAAAACTTCTACGATAAAACTTGAATGATATCTTCTTTACCGATACCTGCTATCTTCAAAACTGATATTATCTATTTATTATAGTCAAATAGACCACTAATTATCCAAACCGCAAACATGTCTTCTCTCTTGTCTCAAAAGGAAATCCAAAGGATGTGTTCGAAATCGTTTAGTACTGTTTCCGAATTCCAACTCGTATCAACATAAACATTGAGTGGGCTGCCTGTGGTGACTCTCTTACCCAGTCTCCTATCTAGTACTCGGAGCTATAAAACCAGGGATCCCCAATTTTTCGGCGTAGAGTCGCATTGTCCCCAGAACAGTAAGCAATCAAGAATTTACACTAAGAAACGACATTTACAGCACTTTAAACACCGTTAAATCTCCCATGGCTGTTCCTTGGCTATTTCTCTATGGATATTTATTACTATTAAGCGTCGTAGGAGCAGAGTCGGGTAAGTTTGAGGACAGTATTTGGGTTTCAAGGTTTCCGAGCCCTTCAGAAAAGCAACCAGAGTTTCTATCTATTTGACGTTTAGTTATCTTAGGATCTTTTTTTCTATTTGATTTATCTCCACCCTATATAAAGACAGTTTTTGTGTGCAATGTAGTATAAATCATAATATAAAAAAGATAGTTTAAACTAATAATATGCTCTGTTCTCATATAAGTATTAACGTATATATACATATGGTAAATACAAAAATATTATATAGAATGAAACATTAATATAGGTATAACAAGTATATAACTATATATATAAGTAAATGACAAGTATATAAACATATAGTTTATGTTATCATTATATATACTTTGGTAAATTTATATATATAAATGAAATTAAAGACGTTTAGTCAAAAATATCTATATGAAAATTCAAAAAATAATCTTCATGTCATTATTATGTAAATGTATTCTTGTTATGTAGTACGATCAAGTTAGTATTGTGCTAGATTGTAATCCTTTCGAACTTTTTGAAATTAAGATTTTAGAGTTATTTTGGAGGAATATCATTCCAGAGATATTTGGGTGTTTGTTTTTCTAATGGCGTCAGAGATATCGGGTTGATCAGCCGAGCAGAATTATGCGTTTCCTGTTCCTCTGTTAAAACAGAGGCGGATCCAGAAATATTTCAGGCAGTGTCCCAATTGCAAATGAAGGGCTCAGGTGTTAGGGGGTTTCAGTTCCCTAAATGTCTTGAATAAAATAGGTGTAATTGCGGCGCTAGGGAGTGTCTGGTGCCTGAAGGGACACCCCCTATAGATCCGCCCCTATACAACTTTATAAATTCAACTTGTTTTGTAAGCTTTGAAGCTATGAGCCTAACTATGATATTTTCTTTTCAAGTAGAAAATGAACTTTAATGTCAGAAAGTTTGTTATTTGGAGAAATCTCGACTAGTTGTTTTTCTGACAATATGTCGAGCTCAAACGTTCTTCTTCTTATTTCCAACTACCAAAAGAAGCATTTTGAGTTGATAATATACTGAGATTGCAAAACAGTAACTACTTAACTCGTAAAAACTTAACTCGTTTCCTCGGAGTGTAAAAAAAAATAGTGACTATCTTCACCACCAAAATAGCTAAATATCGAAGCCGTGCGGAATGTTGGTTTAGTATCTCGGATGCCCTCGTGCTAAAATTTAGGTATTTCACCGTAAGCAATCGTTTGCAGCGACTCTGCCCATTTCTGTGAAGTTACTCCATAGGTACAGCATCTTAGACGATTTTTTGCCACTCCCTCTTCGCCTCGAAAAACTTCGATTCCCCCATAACTCAACCCGCCCAGCCGAAGAACAGAAGGGTGTACTATTTGCAGTCTAATAATAGACATGATAAATAATATATCGTTTGTTGTGTAGATTGCATGACAGCGGTTGGTCTTGAAGATGGACGAATCAAAGACAACCAAATCAATGCATCATCTCACTGGAATGAACACAAAGCATCCAACGCTCGTCTCCATAACAAGTACAAGTTTGACAAGAACGGCAAGTTTGTTTGGGGAGGATGGTGCACGGACAAGAGGGACACTCACCAGTATCTAAATATAGATCTTGGTCACGTGAGAGCTGTATCAGGCGTGGCTACCCAGGGGTATATGGCAGGTTTTGTAAAGAACTACAAAATGAATTACAGTCTTGATGGACAAGATTGGAAAATGTTTGTGCAGAATGGAACCAGTAAGGTAATGGTGAAGAGTGATGATGATGATGATGATGAATGGTGATGACGGATAAAGATACGATGATGATGGTGATGGTGATGATGATTGTTATGACTGATGATGATGACAATGATGATGATTATATTAATGATGGCGAAGAGTAATGATGATGATAATGAATGGTGATGATGATAACGATACGAAGATGATGATGATGATGGTGATGATGATGACGATTGTTATGAATCATGACTGATGATGATAACGATGATGATGGCGGTGATTGCGGTGGTATCGATGATGATGATGGTGATGGCGGTGGTATCGATGATGATGATGATGATGAGATTCTTGATGATACTCAAAGTAATATCTCATTTTCTTGTAGATTTTTTCTGGTAATTGGGATAACGAGACAGTGATCAGGAACTGGTTTTCACGTGTTCTTGCGAGGTACATTCGTCTCAATCCAATATCTTGGAGTCCTAACGGTTTCATTTGTATGCGAATAGAAATCTACGAATGTCTGCCTAAGGCAGTTTGATTAAAACTGTAACATTAAGCTACATGTACGTTTTTTCGTTGTTTCTTAATCAATGTTAAAAGCAGCTTTCAGATTTTTATTACCCCTATAGTTTACAATATTATTTGCAAAGTAAAGTTTACGACGATATCAAATGTTTATGTATTTTTTTCAATTTTGTTCTAATAAAAAAGACCCATATAATAAAAGTGAGAAATTAACCCCAAAAGTTCGCTGTTGTTATTTAGTTTATTTTTATTGTGCCTGTGTTTTCCAGAAAGCGTTCCTTCACATAGTATCTCTACCCACAGCATGACAATACGATTTAAGCGAGCTTAAAGCAAGCGTAAAGCTATCGTAAAAAAATGTTTTATACTTATACTTTGCCCAAAGAGACACACCCTTTATTTCATAACATATTGTAGCATTTTATTTATTTATTCATAACATATTGTAGCCTTTATTTATTTATTCATAACATATTGTAGTCAAATAGACCACTAATTATCCAAACGGCAAGCATGCCTTCTCTATCGTCTCAAAAGGAAATCCAAAAGATATGTTCGATATCGTTTATAACTGTTTCCGAATTCCAACTCGTATCAGCATCAACATTTAATGGGTTGCCTGTGGTGACTCTCTAACCCAGTCTCTTAGCTACTACTCGTGGCTATAAAACCAGGGATCCCAAACTTTAAGGCGAAGAGCTTAACAGTTCAGCTGAGAATTTCAGTGAGAGAAAAACTTGCCATATAAAAAAAAAGATAAATATCAAGAATAAATATTTGATAATTATAAAAAAGTATTTTATAAATGACATAATTCAATGAACAGTTAGCAAAAACAAACATTAAAAAAGTTGTTATGAGAAACAACTGACGCTTAGAGAATTAGAAAAAAAAATGGGACGATTCCTCCAAGACATTTTATGAACCTGAAGCTAGTATGGAATCGATTTAACGTGTAGGATGAAGATTTCGGACCCATCTGCACTATCCCGATAGAAAACTAAAGTCGCGCTAGTCAAAAGACCAGGGAGAGAGAGGAGAAACTAACTAAGCAGCTATCGATTATAACAATCGAAAAAACTTCTAATCATTCATCCGCATTGTATGTCTTTTCTTTTCTCAATTTTTCTCTTTTTTTATTCTTAGTTATTTTCTTTCCTTTTCTATTCTTTTTCTCCTTTTCTTTTCTCTTCTTTTCTATTCTTTTTCTCCTTTTCTTTTCTTTTCTTTTCTTTTCTTTTCATTTCTTCTCTTTTCTTCTCTTTTCTAGATCTTGTCTTATCTTTTCTGGGGTTTTTTCTACTGCGCATGCTCACTCGATTGTATTTTTGACTTCTATTTTTAAAACTATAAGTTTCATTACGCATACGCATTACGTTGTGCGATACCAGATGCAACGCTCGTGGTCACCGCGTCTGTCAACACGCTAATCGTGTGGATTACATTCCAGGCAAGAATCTCACGAAACTGTCTGGACGCAAAACTAATCGTAAATCACTGACATGACAAAAAACAAGCCTGCAGATAATTTAAACGATAAGAAAAGGAGGCTTTATTTTAAGGTTGAGTGTTTCTCAAAGCTGAAAATGATACGTAGTTTGGTGTGGTTAGTATAGCTGATGGCCATATGAAGATGGATCGTGTTGGGAGGTCATGTTATTTTAGACGATGGAAAAACAAAGTTTATTTAATGAGAATATTTTCAGATTTATTTATCTTTGCGATTTTATTAATAAATGGAAACTAGTGTCAGTGTTCTGTCTAACTCGTTTACTACGACGAAGGGCTAAAGCTCGAAACGTCGGTAAAGTTAAGTCAACATTTTTTACGGTGTTACAAATTTCATTATATAGTTACCTATCGATTTTATTAATATATCAATGTTATTGCTATTGTTATATTCCTTTTACTCCGACGAAGGGCTAAAGCTCGAAACGTCAGTAAAATTTTAAGTAAACATTTTTTACCGTTTTACAAATATCGTTTTTATCAAACACCGACGGATTCTATAACTACTAGTTCACTCGCTAGTTTCCATTTATCAATGTTAATAAAACTTGTGAAACTTAAATGTACGAGAAACTGTGAAATAGTATAAATACCCTGGAATAAAGTTATTTCAGTTTAGTTATAATTCCTGAATGTTTTCGCATAACGAAGCATTTTATGACGGTGTTACTTATATGAAGTGTTGTGCATTTCCTTAAGAAACTATCTTCAAACTGGACTCTATTCAACAATTCTATCAATAACAATAAAGCTTTATTGTACCGGCTTACGATGTGATTTACAAAATACAAAAATCTAACAAATAACTAAGAAGCTAAAGCGAAATTAAAACCAGGTACAAACATTAATTAGTACTTAAACATCTTTTTTTATCTCTGTCTTTCTTGTTATTAGTGGGAAATCTTTTTACACTTTTCACCGCAAAATCAAGGTTATCAAAGTTATTTTAAATCTACTAATAACCCGGGTTACTTGGCTTGAAATCTTCTAAATCATGGCTGAAATCCCTTTTCCAGTATGTATTATACTGATAGAGGGTTAGAAACACTACAAGGTCAAACAAAAACAGACACACGTGTACAACTATTTCAAACATCATTGTCGCTCAGCTACAGTCCACTCTCTGAGGCCTGCAAAGGATGTCGGTATTTCTTCTCTTGTTATCGATTTATTCATAGCATATTTTAGTTGTACATGTTTGTGTTATACGGCCATAATTATTTAAGTTATTGCTGTCGGTAGATGGTGAAACAAATAATTCTTGAAAAACGTGTAATAAATAAGAAAGTATGTTGATGTTACCGACATCCTAGCTTTGCAGGCTTCAGTGCGTGGACTATAGCTTCGACTGGGACAACGATTTTTGAAAAAGGCGAATAAATTCTTTCTCAATTGTGCAATCGATGGTATGAGTGTACTGTTGACAGTAATTGATTTCAAATGACCAGTGATTGGTTGATTGTAGGTACGCATAAACCCATATCGACCCGCTTGAAAGGTTAAAGATAAGATATTTTATTAACATTGCTAGAGTATTTGCACCAAACTCATGATAATAATCAGTACTAAATAGTTCTCGGTCTTAATAAATCCTTTGTTTATTATTGATTGATTGGTATTATTTAGTAATAATTTGTACTACAATTATACTAATCTTCCATTGACTTTTCCCATCTCCCAGTCTATTTGATAATAAATCCTTTGTTTTTTTATTGATTGATTGGTATTATTTAGTAATAATTTGTACTACAATTATACTAATCTTCCAGTGACTTTTCCCATCTCCCAGTCTATTTGATAATAAATCCTTTGTTTTTTATTAATTGATTGGTATTATTTAGTAATAATTTGTACTACAATTATACTAATCTTCTAGTGACTTCTCCAATCTCCCGGTCTATTTGAAGATTTTTTTATCGTATTGATCCGTTGCTCTGTTCTCTGAAAGATGGTGCTGATTGTTACTTTCAGTACTTTAGCGAGTCTTTCAACTCATTTACTGTGCGCAAAAAAACAACAATATAACTGTGCGCAAAAAACGTCGATCAATCGATCACACCCATCCACGGTTGCATCTACTTCAACAAGAGGATAACAAATTTGTTCGCAAAAATTGGTAAACCAGTGCGTATACCATGCAGCTGCCCTCCTTTGTTTTGTTTTTATTTTTTTCTTCATTATTGATTTGTTTGGGAACTCACTTGTCACTACAAATGCTATGTTACAAACCAGTTAAACTCAAAACGAAAAAAAAACATTGTAAAACATATCTATTTATCTGTGACAGTCTAAGAGCCGCTACGCAGGCTACTATGGCTAATTCTTCTTCAGCTTAATACAGGGTCTGAATGGGGTAAACTGTTAACTGAGAAACGGCTAAAAAATTAACTGTTAACTGAGAATTCCGTGTCTTTTTAGGATAACTGTTAGCTGATATTTCTTTGTTTTTAATTAATAAATTTGAAAATAAATATTTCTTTGATTTTAAAAAACCCGAAAAATTTAACTGATAACTGAGAAAATTGCTAAAATTTAGCTGTTAACTGATATTGGGAACCCCCATTCAGACCTTGTTAATAGGATCTCAACTGCAGGTAGAGGCAAGTTCTCTTCCGATGCAGTTGTGCCCAGAATTCTATTTTAATCGTTTCTGTTTAGTAGCTTTCAGTGAGTCTCTTACTAAACTGTCTCATAATCGTCTTATGAGGTCGTGTCGATGTTCTAATAGTAGACGCGTGTAAAAAGAAGGGATCATATACTTCAAGAGGCAACTTCAGCTCAATGGAGGACACGGATTTTACTCGTGAAGGAGTGACTTACTGACTGAAGTATTGACTCGATATTCACTTAAATCTAGATAAGAAGATGTGCTGTGAATCCAGTACAACCGATAAATATAAAAGTGCGGATGTTTGAGTTTAACTAAAACCCATGTAAAGCCAAACAACCTGTCGGGGGGAAGGGGGACCCAATTCCCCCAAAAATATCGAGCAAGGCCTTAACCCTTAAAAAAAAATCGAGCATGACCAATCAAGGCGAAAAAAAATATCGAGGATCCGTCAAAAAAATATCTTGCAAACTGTTTGTCCGGAAAAAAAAATCGAACAAACCGAAAATTGGGACCCCTCCCAATCAAAAATCAAATGGTCCGTCCCTAAGTTTGATGTATCGTGCATTTGGTTTTGTGAGTGGGTGAACTAGCTGTGGTTTGCTTATCTCTTTGTGGATCTAATCATGAAGTGTCAGTATTCGTAAATAAGTGATTGAGATAACTGATGGATAAACAAATATCTCGTTTAGCTCAATGGGCGTTTAACAATTTTTATTTTTATTTTTATTTGTTTTCGTGCTCATTCTACCATTCCTTCATTCATCCATTCGATCCATCCAGCCATTCGATCTATTCTGGCGATTACTAATTCATTAATCCATTCATTCATTCTACCAGTCTACCATTCCTTCATTCGTTCCTTCATCCATTCGTCCATCCATCCGTCAATACATTAATTACATCACTCATCTATTTTTCAGCTTTCATTTATTCATTCATTCATTTCTTCATCAATCCATTCATACGATTAACTAATTCATTCATCCATTTATTCATTCATTCAGTCCATCCATCCATCAATTCATTCGTTCATTCGACCAAGTTCCTTCATTCATCCGTTGATCCATCCATGCAATCAATTCATCCATATGCATTCATGCATTCACTTGCATGTTCAATCTTCTCAAGCGGTTTTTATCTTGAAACTGAGCTATCAGACATTCTCGTTTCATTTGCTCCACTTTTCCCATATTTCCGTTTATTTCTCTTTCATCTTCATTCCTACATATTTCTCTTTAAAACAATAAAGAAAGTCCATTATATTTCCACCCACTTAGTTACCTAACTTGCCATATGTTCAAATCATCTATCATCCACTACAAAAAGACCGTCAACCAACAGACATTTGATACTGCTTCAGACCTGCGTAATAGAAACCACAGTCGATAAAAACATAGCAATGGACGAACGTTGAATGACACGGCTTACGCGCAGAATACAACTCGGATTTATCATCTATATTTACAGTGTTTCTTCTTCATCGTAAGAAATCGCGCACAATTTGTGTTTGTATTATATTATTAAAGTTATCGGATTATGCTTCTAATCTTAACAGGATCGTGAGCTCGATCCCGCGGGATGATCAGGATGGTTCGGGACGGTCATGGAAAGGTCAAGAAAAGCATCCATGTACTCGTCCCTAAAGATGCCATCCCAAGGCGGGACATCCCGTTACACAATAAAAAAAACTTTTCGCATCAAAATGCAAAGCGAAACATAAAATAAACTTGCAAAATATTAACATTGAGTAATCTATTCGCATTGTTGTGTCGTTTGCTCAAGATAATTAATGATTTTCACACTTTCTGCTATTAATCCTCTTCATCGCCAATCACCCCCAGTCTGGCAAAACCCGCCGCCATTTCTCCAATCAAAATCACTCCAGAACCTTGCATAGATAGAGCATGTTTGAAAGCAAAATGCTGTGCGAGAATTACAAGGTTTAGCGGAGTAGATGTCAAACCATATGACATCCAAACATAGCATTACGTAAATATTCAAGACGTGGAGATGTCAGAGGGCGAAGGTGTCAATCAAACTCGACATTCAAAAACAATTAGGTATCATTGTAACACAATAGCCACCATCTCAAGTCGCATTGTCCCCAGAACAGTAAGCAATCAAGAATTTACACTAAGAAACGACATTTACAGCACTTTAAACACCGTTAAATCTCCCATGGATATTCCTTGGCTATTTCTCTATGGATATTTATTACTATTAAGCGTCGTAGGAGCAGAGTCGGGTAAGTTTGAGGACAGTATTTGGGTTTCAAGGTTTCCGAGCCCTTCAGAAAAGCAAACAGAGTTTCTATCTCTTTGACGTTTGGTTTTCTTAAGGTTTAAAACACAACTCTTTGATAACTCTTAAGGATTAGACTAATACAGCTCATAGGTTTGTACTTTATATCTTAATTCTGGAGAATTTGTTTTCTTAATTAGATTTAAACAGTGAAAATGTTCTCAAAGTGAAGGAATGTCGCTTGCCTTGTTGCCTTTCGCTCAAATTTCACCACACTCGCGCGCTTCGCGGGCAACTCCGTTTAGACGAATTTCTGCTAGAATTAAAAACCCAAGAGTTTTATTCGTGAGTGTGACTTTTAAAAACATTCCCACAAGAGCAAAAAATTACTTTTCGTTCAAAATTCTTGCTCTGTTGACCCGGCATTAACGAGTGAACATGCGAAAGTAAGCTGACGAAAGGTTAAAAGTGTGCCTAAAAGTGTCGGCTTCTTTATGCTCAAGAAGCAAGCAAAACCAGCTTATTTCCTAGCTACAAAGCTACCCTGAACTTTTTTCCATTAAGACAATCTCACGAACAAACTGTTATCTGTAAACAAATTGATGAATACCACTATTTGGGTGATTGTTTTTCTAATGGCGTCTGAGATAGTTAGCGGGTTTTATATCGTGAGATAAAACGAGCAAGATTCTTTGTATCGTTTCCCGTTCCTCTGTTCAAACTTTACAAATATTAACTTGTTTTGTAAGCTTTTGTGTAAGCAAACTTAAAAGTCTATGAGCTACAATATTATCTTTTCATGTAGAATATGAGCTTTAATGTCAGAAATTTAGTTATTTGGAGAAATCTCGACTAGTTTTTTTTCTGAAATTATCTCGAGCACAAACTTTCTTAATTCTTCTTCTCATTTCAAACTTCAAAAAGAAACATTGTGAGTCTTATAATAAATATCAAAACGTTATTTCGCTATAACCAGTGGTTTCAGATTTCATGACAATTTGTCAACTTTAATCAAAAAATCTCTGAGGCGGTTTTGCGATTTAAATAATTTGCATTTTCCAGCGAATATTCACGTAGTTTTATAGCATTGTCGTATCCACCATTTTTGATTAATATTTTGATAATTTTCCGCGAGAAAAGGGGAATTTCTAGCGTCTGTTCTATGGTTTCTGACCACCTACAGTTACCTAGTTTTATGGTTTTGAAACTACGTATGGTATTTGCGACCAAAATTATTGAAATTATATTTTTTTTACAATTTTATAATTCTGTACAAATTGTATGATTTTTCGTCTTTTTCCCCATTTTTAGAACAAAGAAAAATGTAGTTTTATTTAATATAACCCCGCTAATCTGTTGTTGTGTGTAACCAAAGAAAGTTTTTTTTGGAAATTTAAACTTCTTTACTTCAGCGATAACCTTTTTTAAAGCTTCAAAATATTTTCTTTTTCGTTTAATAAATACGCATTGGCTTTCAAAATATCTCCTAAACTTTGTCTATTTTTACTAAACAAAGATTTATGCTCTGTAGAAATTTCCTTTTCTACTTTGAAAGAGATGGAAAAATGGGAAAGGATTACATGATTAATTATAATAAATTTGGTGAGAAAGTTAATATTTCTAAGATCAAAGTTTGCCAATAATTTTAATGCGAAGTAATGCTACAAAATAATTTTTAGGTACATTTTAATGTTGTTTCAGTGTAGCATTAAATACTGTTGTTGTTGTTGTTGTTGTTGTTGTTGCTTTAGATGTTGTCTTTGTGGTTATATTTGTTGTTGTTATTGTTGTTGTTACTGTTGCATTAGATACTATTGTTGCTGTTTTGTAAGTTGTTATTTCATTGTTGCTTTCACTGTTGATGTTAATGTTGTTTGTGTTGTTCTTACTATTAGTGCCTCTGTTGTTGTTGCTGTCATTGTTTTTGTGTTGCTTGAGGCGATGCCTTGTAAGTTGCTTGTGTTGTTGCAATCTGTTGTTGCTGTCCATGTTGTACATGTAGATGTTACCAGATCTGTTGTTGTTGCTATTGCTTCTGCAGTCTGTTGTTATCAACATTAAATGTTTGCCTTCTATAATTGCTGCGGTTTAATGGGATATCAAAGTTTAATTAAACGTTTGATAAATGGGATATCAAAGTTTAATTAAACGTTTGATAAATGTTTTTTTAAGTTAAATTTTGTGCATTTTTGTTTCTTATGTTGTGAATCGTTAAAAGGTTGTGTTTTCTTCCTGTGGTCAGGATGTGTTCATTTTATACTCAAGTATATAGAGGTTGACTTCTTTCCTTTAGATGTTGATGTTATTTTAGTTCAATGGTGACAAAAGTATTGACAAATTGGGCGACAAAGATAAAAGTAACAAAAACAACACCTAAAAACTCAAACACGTAGCAGTGATTACAGTGATAGTGAATTGAACATTTATTAATGGGCTCCTGCAATTAGTTAATGAATGCGAACAATGATAAACAATAATTATGGTAATATAATGGTGATGATGTTTATAACTGTTATGATGATTATGTTGTTAGTCTTTATCATGATGATGATACTAATGGTAATTATATGATGATGATGACGATTATGATGATATTGATGCTTTAGTGATGATGATGATAGTGATTGTGGTGTTGATGATGATGATAATGATGAGGGTGATGGAGATGATGATAATGATGGTGTTGATGGTGGTGATGATGGTGATGATAATGATGGGGATAGTGATGATGTTGATAATGATGATGATGATGACTATGATGATGATGATAATGATGGTGATAATGATGGTGGTGGTGATAATGATGGGGGTAGTGATGATGGTGATGATAATGATAGTGATGATGATAATGATGATGAAGATGATGATGATGACTATGATGATGATAATGATGATAATAATGATGGTGGTGGTGGTGATAATGATGGTGATATTGATAATGAATAACTATGATAAAATACACAAAACTAAGATCACAATTCTATTTACAATAAAAACCATCTAATCATTTATTCATCTATTCAAAAGATAACTCCAATGCTCTAATTCCATTGTGTTTTTCAATTCCTTCGATCCTTTTGTTTTGATAATTTGATCATATTTTTGATAAAACCGTGACAAAGGTCATGTTTCTCTAGCAATTCCTTTCATTTGTGAGTTAAATTAAGGGACATTTTGTCTAAATATCAGTCAATTAATCAGTGTATGTGCGAGGTGTCAGCTTACAGTAGATTACGTCACTATGTTGACCTTCTTGAGTCACGCCTGAATTATTCAATTAATGTCAAATAATTTATATATGTATACATAATATATCTTTGGATTATGCTATGAAATTTTATATCCTTCTGATTATTTGTCGATGGGTTTGACATTAATCATCAATTATTTATTGTTTAAAAGTTTCTGGAGTAATTATCAGTCAAACTGAAAATTATTTTTCACAAAAATGATTTATATTTTTACTTTCATATTATTTGTTGGTTTGACTAGAAATTCTATAATGGAGTATTACCGTAAACAGTTAGCATCCAGCAGGGCAAAAACAATGGAAATCCGAGCCGACGCGCTGTGTTTTGCGCTCATTGTATCTTCAACTTGTATTTCTTGTTTCATTAAACGCGAACAGTGAGATTCAACGAAATTGTTTTCAGAAAGAACTTTGTGTGCAATTTTGCGCGTGTTTTTTGCGCATTGTATCTTCAACTTGTATTTCTTGTTTTAAAACGAGAACAGTGAGATCGAACGAAAGTACTTTCAGAAAGAACTTAATGCGTAATTTTGCGTATTTGCAGCTAAAACTTAATTTGAATTCTTGATCGATTTTCTGAGTCAATGTTAGCAGTGACTAATAGGTATGTGGGGTGTAGAACTTGAATAAATGAATATATATTAACATATAAATGAATGACCTCTGACGAAAAGGCAGAACCCACGAATGTATTCATTTCAATATTACACCATATCAATAACCATTGATGTTGAACTTCTAAGCGGTCATTTAAAACTTGCGAGAAAGTATGTTTATATGCGTTTTAACGTACAAAAAGTACGTCTTTATTTACTAAAGAGAACTTCGTAACGGTCATTTAAAACTTGCAAGGAAATATTTTTATATGCGTTTTAATGTACAAAAAGTACGCTTTTGCGATAGAGAATTTCTTAGCGGTCATTTTAAACTTGGGAGAAAGTATGCTTATTTGCGTTTTATAAATGTACAAAAAGTACGTTGTTCCGATTGAGTGCAAACTATGGTTCTCTATGGTGGTCTGTTTGTTTAGATCTTCATAGCAATCATTTTCTTTTACCTCCGTCAGCTTCCGTCTTGTGTTTACACTAGAAGAACATCCTTTGTACATCAGTGATACGTCTGGTTCCAGCAGAGACTAATCACAACAATTCATTTGCTAATTTTAACGATAGAATCATAATTATTTCTCTGAAAAATAACGGGACACTTTCGCGCGCGAACAAGCGATCTTTTTATTAAAAATAATCCAGCCAGAGCAGAAAAAAGTATTTTAATCCCATCACAATAAATTTATCATAATTATTTTAATAAAACTAAATAACGAGAAACGAGCGATTTTTTTAATTGAAATATAAAAGGGGAGGAGAAAACACAGCAGTTTAATCACATCGCAATTAATTTGCAACCTTGTGACCAAAAATCGTTGTTTTGTTTGGGATAAGCGATCACGCGAGCACGAGAATTTTAAATGCGCACAAATTTTCATTGAAAACTGAGTGGATGAAAGCTGGAATCAGCCAATATACTGTAGACTAATAAACGACATTTTAATCTTGACATTTTTGGGGATAAAATTAATGTTATTTTAGTGGAAAGGTAGCGTGAAAAGTCGTGCAAACACCTTGTACATGTACCACAGTACGTTCGACCACATCAAGAAACTTTGCGCGATGAAGAGAGCGATGAAGAGATATTCAGAAATATTTTCGTGTCAAAACCAGATAATTCACTGAACTTTTCATACGTTAATTAATTTGCGACATTTTTGGATAAAATCAGTTTAATATGATTTGGAAATGATTGACAATATTATGCGCGCAAACAACTCTTTTATTTAAAAAAAAAACATTTGCTTGGCAAATCTCGCGCGTGAGAGAGTTTTACATGGAAAAGTTTTTGTAGGAAGCCACAATATTCAAAAAATCTTTACATTAGTGTAGCTAATGACAGATATATCTATCCGTGAGCCCTTGTGACGATGATGTGGTTTGGTTGTGTTTGCTGCACCACGGAAGTGTGTTGTCAGTATGTGTTCGTACTAATCTTTGATAAATATGGTTGTCGCCTAATGAACACTTTACATATCTCGTACTACATATTTCGGTAATTTGTGCTCATTTGGTGGCTTACTTGTAGCGTTTTTAACTTTCTTTTTTTTCGTGGTTTTTGACACGAAAGTTGAGACTACTTCAGCAACCACGCACTCTTTATTTTTATATTTTTTGGTAATTAATTGTCCTTTTATATTTATTTATTGTAATTCTATTTATTATAATGTCTTTAAATTAGAATTTGAAAATCTCACGATTGAATTTGTGCAATATAAATGAATAAATTAGAAATTTTTTTTTTTATAAGCTTGTGAACTTTCTTTTACGCTTGTTTTTTCTTTCCTTCCTTTCAATCAGTCTCCTACTGCTTTCACCTCATTTTCAATTATCTTTGTAATGTCCTTCTGTTTTACTTTTTTTCTGCATATTTTCACATGTTCTTCCCATTAAACATTAGTAGATTATGCCAAGTATTCTTTAAAACCTAATTTTGAATACTTTTCGCATGCTTTTTCGCTTACTAATTTTGAACATTTTTCAACTCTATTTTCGTAGCTTTTGCTCTGGGTTTCTATTTCTGATATTTTTACATTAAAGATCATCACAAGAATAATGTAATTCAATTCCATGCACACAAAAAACTGGTCATAATCTCGTCAAATCCGGATACCATCCCCTAAACCCCTCGACTCTCCCTCTCAAATGACGTCATTGGTAACCAAGGTGACGTTCAAATGACGTCATTAGTAACCAAGGTGACGTAGTAGTTAGTCCAAGAATAGGAGCAATCCGTCCTATTTGAGGATATGATGATAGATTATGTACAATGTCAATCTGCATGATTTTGTAATGATTTTGAGACTCCCTTCTTTTACGCGAAAACTTCTAGGGAACTATCTTATAATATTACCGTGGCACCAGTTGAGTAACGGATAACTCGAAAGCCGAAAGTCAATTTCAAATCGTCAATTTTGTTTTAGAAAACAATTATTTCTAAGAAATATAGAAAATACCATTTCACCAGTTTCCTTGGGATATGTTTTAAAAACTTTCTTAGCCTTTCACGTTACACGAAAATCACGGTAAAAAACACTCGACAAACGTCAGAATCGTAGCTCAGTTTGTGTCACCTTTCTAGGGTATTATGTGAAACGCAGCTTTGTGTCACCTTTAGGAAACTTGGACGAACGTTTGTTTTCATTTCCTGCGGGAATCGGGAAAGATATGTTTGATATTTGACGTTGCTTTTTACACTGCGCGAAAACGCTTTAACGCTCGAAAAACGCAGAAAAAACATAAACGTTTTCTTTTTGTTACTAGTGGCAAGCTTAGGCAAACCTTTGTTTGAAACGGGAAGGAATATTCAAATATATACGCTTACGTGAAATTGGTTTTAGAACTGAGACATGTTCTTTTTAACGCTGGGGTCAGGGTAAAATACGCAAAGCACCAGCGACATCGCAACACATCTTACGTAAAAATCGTTTAGAAACATTTAAAAAAAGTTTTGATATCTTTTGCTTATTTTTAAGTCTGAGAACAAGGCCAAATACGCAACTAAATGCATCAGTTACGTCTGATAATTACCTTGCTTTCCTCGGAGAACTAGGAGAACGGAATTAATTTCCCTACGCAGAAAACAATGAAAAAATACACAACAAATCAGCTTCAAAAAAATACGCAACTTAACGCATCAGTTACGTGCGATAATTTCCTTGTTTTCTTTGAGAACTAGGAATACAGTACAAATAATTTCACGCTGTGCAGAGAACAATGAAAAAATACGCAACAAATCAGTTTCGAAAAATACGCAAATATACGCGAAAAATACGCAAATTAACAGTTTACGTCCGATAATTACCTTGTTTTGTCTGAAAGAAAAAAATCTTTTCATTTTGAATAAAAAAAACACGTTTCTTGTGGTGATTACCGGGTTATTTGCCCTACGTGGAAGAGTACAAGTACAAGTGAAAACAATGTGGGTTTCATTTCCGTAGCGTTTTTTACGTTAGCATATTCAAGGTTGATGTGTTTGTTCTATCGTGGGTGTATTTAGGAAATATCATAACCATTACACATAAAACATTTCTACAAGGCGTAAATAAATGATCTTGTTGTGCCAGGTCTTGAAAAACGTGATCACTTACGAATAATTAGCGTACCGACATTCATCATGTATCATTTGCTTATCAAGAAATCGTCATGCTGATGTATTGGCAAATTGGTTGCCCTCGTTCTGCAATAAAAATGTTTCTATAGTCCATTGTTTTAGTGGTTGTATGTAGTGTTTGTGTGTTTGTTCGTTTGTTTGTTTGTGTGTTTAAATTGGTTGTTTGTATGTTTGCTTTTTTGTTTTTCTGTTTGTTTGCTTGTTTGTATGTTTGATAATTTGTTTGTTTGTATGTTAAATTTGTTGTTCATATGTGCATTTTTAGTTTGTAAGTTTGTTTGTTTGCTTGTTTGTTTTTCTTTGTTTTTTTGTTTTTGTTTTTTAATATCTGTTTATTTGATTGTCTGTCTTTTTGTATGCTTGTTTGTTTGTTTTGTTTGTTTGTTTATTTCTCTGTTTGATTTTTTGTTTGTTTGTTTGTTTATCTGTCTGATTAATTGTTTGTCGGTCTGTTTGTGTGTTAATTTTGTTTGTTTTGTCTGTTTATTTATTTGTCTATTTTGTTTGTTTGTTTGTTTGTTTGTTGGGTTATATATAATATAAATATATATTTTTCTGTTGTAGCCTGTACCAAGCCCCTTGGTATGGAGAGTAAATATAAAGACAGTGCTACATATATAAAGGACAGTCAAATAACAGCATCATCGTCAAGATTGGATTCAGCAAAATATGCAAGACTTAACGAACAACAAGATTTGTAAGTTATGAATAAAAATAATAATAATAATAATAATAATAATAATAATAATAATAATAATAATAATAATAATAATAATAATAATAACATTTATATAGTGCAGTTTATCATATAAATGTTCAGCTGCACTGGTTATCAATATTTAGCTCAATTCATTTTGTCTGCTGGCCTGTTTTCTCTGTAAGTCTGCTTGCAAACCTGTCTGCCTAGCTGTGGGTCTGTCAGCACAGTAATCAAACACTTTTTTTTTATACTTCAATGTGTTTGATTCATCTTTCAAATTTACTTCCCTCCTATTTTCTTTCCAGGGGTAAGGGTAATATTGGTGGCTGGTGTGCTGATAAAGACGACACGAAACAACAATCTATCCAAGTAGATCTACTGCGTATCCATACTGTCAATAGAATAGATACTCAGGGAGTTGACCTCAGTGATGCTTGGGTTACGGAGTACCGGGTAGAGTACAGCATGGACGGGCTTAAATGGTATGACTATAAAGAAGGCGGGAAAGTCAAGGTAGATCATATTTCAATTCTATGTATTCTCTACTTTCACGATAACCAGAATGCCTTCTTTTTTTAGGGGTGAGGAGGGGGTAGCTATAATGAATTGAATTTGCCAAAACAATAACCATAAGTATTCCAGGCCTAGGTATGGTATGTATCTATTAATGAACAACAATGTTATTTGTTTTCCAGATTTTTCTTGGAAATATCAACACTAAGATTCCAAAAAAGCAGTTCCTCAAGACACCTATAATAGCTCGTCTTATAAAACTGGTTTTACTGAAGAACAACAATGAATTCTGTCTTCGAATGGAACTGTATGGATGTGAGCCAAAAGAAGGTGAAACGAATTGAAAAATGATGATGGTGATGATTATGATGGTGATGATGATAACAATAACGACGATGATGATAATGATGATGATAATGATAATGATGAAGAGGTTGATAACGATTATGATGATTATGGTGATGGTGATTATGACAATAATGATGATAAAGGTGATGATAACGATGATGATGATAATTATGATGATAATGATTATAAAGGTGATAATGATGGTGATGATGATAGTGATAATCATGACTAATGCTATGCTAATGTTAACAACAATAATGAGGATTATGATGATGATGATGATGAGTCTTATAATATACATAATAAATAATATGCTGTTTGTTGTGTAGATTGCATGACAGCAGTTGGTCTTCAAGATCGACGAATAATCAAAGACAACCAAATCACTGCATCATCTCACTGGAATGAACACAAAGCATCCAACGCTCGTCTCCATAACAAGTTCAGGTATGAGAACGGCAAGTTAATATGGGGAGGATGGTGCACGGACAAAAAGGACGGTCATCAGTTTCTAAATATAGATCTTGGTCACGTGAGAGCTGTATCAGGCGTGGCTACCCAGGGGTATATATCAGGCAGTTTTGTAAAGAACTACAAAATGAATTACAGTCTTGATGGGCAAGAGTGGAAAATGTTTGTCCAGAATGGAGCCAGTAAGGTCAGTAATGATGATTGATTGTGGTGATGAATGATGATAGTAATAATGATGGTGAAGAGGGATTATGATGATAACGATAATGATCATGGTGATGAATGATGATGGTGATGATTATGATGATAATTTCCGGATGATGATGGTGAAGATGATGATGCCGATGAATGATGGTTGGTAATGATAATGATGATGATCATGTGATCGTAACGATGATAGTAACGATGATGATCATACTCAAAGTAGTATTTCATTTTCTTGTAGACTTTTTCTGGTAATTGGGATAACGAGACAGTGATCAGGAACTGGTTTTCTCGTGTTTTTGCGAGGTATATTCGTCTCAATCCAGTATCTTGGAATAAGAATGGTATGGTTTGCATGCGGGTCGAAGTCTACGAATGTCTGCCCTCCACAGGTAAAACAGTTTGATTTAAAGTCATTTATTACCATTATCGTTGAAGTGCAACCCCTAACTTAAAAAAATCGTTTTTGTTAAATTGTTTCCCTCTTCTTTTGCCTGTGTTTTCCAGAATGTGTTCCTATTATCAGCATGCATGTTATATATTTGTTTTGTGTGTTTTGTAGGAAGCGTTCCTATTATCTTTACACGAATAACATATGGCGATATACAAAAATACCTCATTTAAAAATCTTGTTCTAATTATGTATTTGTATAAAAATATATATTTAGTTTAGTTAAGTTTAATAGAATTTGTCATTACATAATATTACATAATAATATTTGGATGAACAAGTGAAAATTACAGGACGAAAAACATATTTACACGAATAACGTATGCAAAAATATCTCTTATTCAAAAGACTTGTTTTAGTTATATATTGCATGGTTCTGTGTGTGTTGGTATTCTACAAAAAGCGTTCCCATTATTAACATGTTATATCATTGTTTTGTGTGTTTTCCAGGAAGCGTTCCCATCGTATCACCACCTGGAGCCAGCTACAAGGTAAACAGGACATCATCACTAAACATATCCTGTCTGTTAAGCGGTCAAGAGAACTTTGATTACACTTGGATGAAAAATGGTATCGCCATTGTAAACACAACGACACAGCAAACAAGACGATGGAGATTTTCCAACGGATCAACCCTCAGTATACTGAGCCTGCGAAACATCAAGTATCGTAACAGCGGTTCAGTCATCTCTTGTACAGCTTGGTACCCTGGCCTGCCAATCAATACGTCGAGGAATGTGCACGTGTTTGTCAATGGTGAGATTTGTTTATGATCATCAATGTTAAACCCCATTTATACGGGACCAACATGTTGGACCCGTTTTAACACCCTGTTGGATGATGTTGGATGAAACTTCACTCAACATTTCTTTTGTTCTAGTTTTTCTGATGAGGTTTTAATTGCCTCGCTTTGGTGTTTTTCTGATTTTCAAATTCTTATAGCTTCTTGTAAATTTAATCGTTTTTTTCTCAAACATTCACAAGTTATTCTTATTGTGAGTGCCTATCATATAAAACATCAACTTTAGATATTATGATAATTAGCGTCGACCATTTATGAAAGTCGTCTATTATTTTAAATTAATGAGACCCACAATGCCCTTTGGTCTTGGAATGCACTATTCAGTATTCAACGTTTTTTGAAATAGCTGTATATTGTGATTAATAAGACCCACAATGCCCTTTGGTCTTGGAATGCACTATTCAGTATACAACGTTTATGAAATATCTGTATATCATTCCTCTAGATTATTAATGATTATATTATTATTGATTATTAATGTGATGATCTTCGTTTCCTCACTGCAGCTCCACGACCGAAACTCAAGGTCGCTCGTCTCAAGTCACGTGAGATCACTATCGGGATCGTGGACCTTTCACCGGGTGACACCTCCAAGTACCTTATTAGGTACAAAATCAAAGATGATGATAACGTCCCTTGGACCACTATCCAGCGTGTTAGGCCAGCCCTCAAGAAATCTATCGTGTATATAACGATTAGTGAGTTGAAACCATTTACTATGTACTTGATTGAGATATCGACCCTGTACAAGGACGGTGATATTGGTCCTTACAGCCTGCCGTTGATCTTCAACACTGACGAAGATGGTAAGAGAAATTATAAACACATTATCATCGTCGTTATTGTTATCATTAACATCAATATAATAATAATCATCATCATTATTACCATCACCATCATCATCAATACAGTCATCATCATCATTATCATTATTTCCATCACCATCATCATCAATTTAATAATCATCACAATTATTACCATCATCAGCATCATCATCAGTATAATAATCATCATCATTATTACCATCACCATCATCATCAATACAGTCATCATCATCATCATTATTTCCATCACCATCTTCATCAATTTAATAATCATCATCATTATTACCATCAGCATCATCAATATAATAGTAATCATCATCATTATTATCACAGGCTATCTTCTATACCACCATCATCAACACCAACAACATCTACATTATTATCGATTAATTAAACATTTGTTACAATTAGATTGTATTTTTGACACTGGCATTTAAATTAAAACGATAAGTTTTCAGACGTTTCGATCAAGTCTATGATCATCTTCCTAGCAGCAACTTTAAAATTAAACATTTATTAATATTAATTTCTCTTTATAAGTTATCATATGCATCATTATCATCACAAAATTATCCGTATCTTTTTAAATCGTCATCATTATCACCATCATCATTATCATTATCATTTCGTCAGTTCCAAGCGGACCACCACGAGATGTCCTGGTCGAACCAATATCTGTTGGTCACATCATTGTTTCCTGGTCAGTACCAAGTTTTGATCAAGTCAACGGACGAATAGTCAAGTACGAGGTTACTTATTCCAGTAAATCCAACAAACCAAAAAGTGTATTTACCAAACAACTACAGAAAGAGTTTCAAGGACTACAGAAGGATCAGGTCTATGAGATTAAAGTGCGTGCTTTTACCCGCGTTGGGCCCGGCCCATACAGCAAAAGGAATACGTACAGTACAATGACAAGTAAGTAGATAATCACCTATCTTACAGACACTTTTACTTACTAGCAAATATTACGTTATAGGCCCTTTTAATAAGTCCCGAAGTGTTGTGTTTTCCGCGCTTGACGTCAAATTTAATTTAATTTAATAATCAACAATTTAATAATCGCTGCGCTCGTGGTTCCACTTTAGTTTTGATCATTTTCTTACATCATTTCTATGTTCGATAAGAGTATAGACCATAGAAAAGACCCTTCGATTTGCTAACTTTTCAATTCCTTTCATATTATATAAATTTCAAAAGAATAAATTTGACGTCGAGTGCGGAAAATACCACACTTCGGGAATTATTAAAAGGGTCTATATAACGCTTTAAATACAGAGGTTTTATGGAAAATTGCGCGCGGTGATTGGTCTAGAAATTCACACATTATTCACGCATATTTCGCGCGCTTTTAGAAATGAGAAATGAACAGTTATTCTTAAAAATAGGATGCTTATTTTTACTTTTGAATAATTACTTTTGTATTTATACTAAAACACTTATCCACCTCAGGCTCAGTGAATATCGGCGAATAATAATATTGATTCCGTCTCGCTAATTATTCAACGATACTTACCTTGCCTTTATCGAATTATTATCAGTTAATAATAACGTTATATACTAACCTCTCATGATTGTAAGCCGTGTGGCGACTGCGCCTTAAATAACGGTCCGTGCATATGGTTAAATATATAACGCTTTGAGACGATTTAGGGGCTGTTTATATGGTGACGAGTTGTCCCTGCTAGCCGGGATAACTCTATTGTTTTGTGTTCCCCAGGGAATTCAAGACAATAGATTTATCCCGGTTAGCAGGGACAACTCGCTTCCATATAAACAGCCCCATAGACGTTCAATTAAATACACCTCTGTTTGAATATCATTAATCCTAGCAAATGACATCACTAAATAACGGTTTTCTATAATTTTTCCCTATATAGATGTTAAGCCCAAATCAGAGACAACTAAAGCTTTGGAAAGACTATCAAAGGTAAGTTATTCTACTCGTGCAGCGTCTAAAGAACAGTTATTATGTTTCTTAAAGATTGCATAGCTATAGGCTTTTCATAGGTTTTTCACACAACTATACATTATAAATAATGACCGCTGAAATATTTCGTGATTTCAGGTGACTGTTACGACTCAAAACGCAGCCAAAGTAACTGCTGAGATACAGAATCTAACCAAGACAAAAGACAAGAAGCTTATCGAAGAAGATGTTCACATGACAGCGTCTATCCTGTCTAAAGTAGTGTCAGCCAACATCAGCAAGAATTCAGAGAGTGTTGGTGATAACTTGCTGAAGACGATCAGTAATGTGATGGATGTGAACACAGAGACCCTGTACAATACACAGAAGAGATATAACACGTCAGCAACGTAAGTGAGATGGTTGTGATGGTGATGGTTATGATGGTGATTGTTGTGGTTGTGGTGGTTGTGATGATGATGGTGATGGTTGTTATGATGATGATGGTTGTGGTGGTTGTCATGATGGTGGTGATGATGGTTGTGATGGTGATGACTGTTATGATGGTTGTGATGGTGATGACTGTTATGATGGTGGTGATGATGATGATGATGGTTGTGAAGGTGGTAATGATGGCTGTGATGGTAATGGTGATGATGGTGGTGATGATGATAGTGATGCCGGATGATGATGATGATGATAATGATGATGGTGGTGGTGTTGATAATGATGATGGCGATGGCGATGATAGTGATGATGATGATGATGATGATGACTACGACAAGGTGACGATGATGTTCAGATGATCAGGTACTAATAATATTGTTGAATATAATGATGACGGTGGTGTGGATGATGATGATGATGATGATGATAATAATGGTTTTAATCTTTCACCATACTAGGTTCGTCAAGGTCCTAGAGACATTCATCGAAAAAGGTGGCAAGTTTTCCATCAGCACCGACAACGTCGCCGTCCACCAACAAACAATCAAAAAGACAATTAAGACAATTCGTACTAGCTTTACTGCTAAAGACAACACGATCCTCATCAATAGTACTACTGACGTCACTACCGGTACAGGTAAAAATGACGCGTCTGCGATCATTCCTTCCAACGCGTTTCCAGGCAACGAGACAACCAATGAGACGGTCTATTTTGTGTATTACAAAAGCAGCAAACTTTTCGCGCCAAGTTTCCAACAAGTAACTGTGTGTGAGGATGGGTTTACGTCTACAGCGAGGAAAAAGACGGAACGAAAAGAACCGTCTTACACTGTGGAACGAGTCCATGATAGGTTGGTCACTGAGAGTAGTCCTGTTATTGCTGCTAGTTTAAGAGGACGTCATGTAGTTAACTTGACTCAGCCGATTACCATCATGTTTAAACTGCCTCCTGAAATGGTAAGTGCTCTTTAAGACTACTAGTCTTTTTGATGTGAGTTTTGTTTATTTCACACGTATAAGTTCCTATTTACATAGTTGCATAAAATTTGCGAAACATGACTTACAATAATAAATAATTTACAGACTACGAATTTACAAGTTTGTGGTGACCAAATTAGTTAAGACTATTCTATAATCACTTGCGAAATTATATGCGGTACGTACAAATACTTACTTAATTGACCAACTCAAAAAATATGAAATACTTTAATTCCAGATCGAAGCCAACAATACAAAGTGTGTTTGGTGGGACTTTAATGCTAAAGGTAACACGCTGATGATGAAGTTGATGACGATTATGATGATGATGGGGAAAGCAATGATGATGATGAATTATGACGATGATGAAAATGATGATAATGTTGATGATGATGATGATGATAATCATGATGATGGTGGAAAAAATGATGACGATGATGATGATGATGATGATGAAAAGGATCATGATGATGCAGGTGGTGGTGGTGATGATGATGATAACCATGTTGATGGTGGAAGCAATGATGATGATGATGATGATGATGATGATGATGACATACATGATATTGATGATAATTATGATAATGATAAATGATGGTTATAATAACACCCATGTTATTTTCTGTTCCCAGATGGTCGTGGAGGTTGGTCCACTGCTGGTTGTGACCTGCAAGAAATCATTAATGACACTATAATCTGCGAGTGTAATCACATGACAAATTTTGCAGCTTTAGTGGTGAGATTATTGGTTCTTTTCCATGTTTTGTCATATATAAATACTCATTATACTAACCCTCACTTCATTGCAACTGAATATTTCAGTACTTAGAGAAAACATGTCTGTCGAAGGAATACAAAAAGCCCTGTTTTTTGTAAATTCACAATTTTCGGGCTTAATCTGAATAAGTCTTAATGCAATGTAGCTATCTGCTTGGTTCTCTGAAGCCTGGTTCGCACTAGCAACATAAGCATAAACAACATACGCAGACTCAGTTGAGCTTTGCTCATTGGCTGCACTTGTCTTTTCTCTCACCTAGTCAAGAAATGCTTCACTCACGAGTCTGCGTATGTTGCTTATGCTTATGTCGCTGGTGTGAACCAGGCTTAAGTGTTTTGTTAATCTTTCAATTGTTGTAGGATGTGTATGGTCCATCGTCCAAGGCATGCGGTAAACACGAGGTTGCCCTGTCATTGATAGCCTACATTGGATGTAGTTTATCTATTCTTGGTCTTATTCTTACTATATTCACTTATGGATTCTTTGCGTAAGTACAGTATTGATTGTTGTTTTTTTCCAATGTCTGTCTGTCAGTCTGCGTCTTTCTGGCTAGCGTGTCTACTTGTTGATTTATTTCTTGTTTGCTTGTTTGTTTTCGATCTTGCTTATTTGTTTTTTTGTTTGCTTGTTTGGTTGCTTTCTTGTAAGTCTGATTGTTGCTTTGTTTGCTTGGCTATTTTCTTACGTACACCTGTATGCTTGTCTATCTGTCTGTCTGTCTGTCTTCCTGACTGTTTTGTAATAATATAATATAAACTATTGCCTTCCTTAACAATCTGTTATTATTACAGTAAACTACGTAAAGAGATAGCAGCCAAGATTCTTCTCCATCTTTGTACAGCATTACTCTGCGTACTTATCGTCTTCATATCAGGAGTAGACCATGGTGTTAACTCTAAACTCATCTGTCAAGTAGTAGCTGTCTTGATGCACTATTTTCTACTAGTCGCCTTCATGTGGATGTTCTTTGAGGCATACTTCATGTACTTTGCCTTTGTTAAAGTATGGAATGACCACGGGGATTATATCTTATGGAAATGTGCAAGTATTGCTTGGGGTGAGTTGTTAGGAATTTGTTTGATACATTATTTAGCGATTTCATTTGTTTATTGGCTTGTTGGTCTATGTGATCAATTCGTTCATTTATTTGTCCATTCACTCAATCAATCAGTCATTCATCCATTCATCCAATCTACTACCCATGCGTTTATTTATTCATTCAATCAATTATCTATTATTTCATTCATTCATTTATCCATAAATTTGTTTATCCATCCTTACATTCATTCTAGTCATTCTGTCTTCTTGTCTTATCTGCCACGATTAAATCTGTACTATGTTAATCATTTTAATCCTCATTTGTTTGTTCTCAGGTCTTCCTGCTGTGGTAGTAATTGTAACTATTGTGGTCGATGCAGACAGCTATGGAGGACAGCACTAGTATGTACACACTTATATTTCATATGCCCACTTACAACCTACAAATTATATGTCCACGATTCGTTTTGAATCGACAAAACAATAACTAAGTCGCAAATTTAGAACATTTAGAACGGATTTGTCTTCAAAATTTCTTGAACTGGCTCCAGATTAACACATCACATCTCATCGATATGATTTAAAATCGGTTCACATCGAGCAATTGAAGTCGAAACGAAGTCGATTAAAATGGAGAATAAATTCGAATCATTGCATTTGCTTTAATGCATTGAATCAAATGAAATCGAAATAAAACAATCGAATGCGATCAAGCAATCGAATCGAATCTCATTCATTCGAAACAAGTTGAATCAAATCGAAGATTTAATTGGTCCAACCAAATTTAATATTTCGTACAAAACAAAACACTTTATATACAGTACACAGTGCATGGGAAATACCATGGCTTACTGTGGTGATATAAACTTCCAAATCTTAACCATCATTTATTGTTGGTCTGTTATTTTCCTACCAGCATACTTATGTACTCTTTCCTATACTGGTTACCGGATAGTGCAATCCCTTGTAATTCGATTAGTTAATACGAGATTACCGCCTTCTTAGTCTTGGGTTTCCTGTGGTAAATAGCAGGAAGTGAGAATATGTCTTGATTGTGACTCACTTAAGAACGAGAAGGAATTCGCTTTGTTTATCTGTTTTCCATCAACGAAAACAATTTCTTTGTCTTGCAAATATTATTGCATCAGTCGCCACACTGGCTATATGTGGGTTTTTGTTCTTCCGAAAAGAAAATATGTTTTTGAGTTTTTTTACAGACCTTTAGACCTCAATGTGTAGACTTTTTAACACAGTAATTATTATAAAGTGCAAATACATTTAATTTGATTAGATTTTAAGGTTGTACCACTGTGAACCGTTTGGTTTCGTTACTTTTATTCATTCATTTAACTTCGTCCGAAGACAGCTGGAGCCCACAACAGCATGACCAACTACTGTAGGTTCAATACAAGATGAATTATTACAATAATTATAATGATTACGGAACTGCACAAAAAATACAATACTTGATTCGATGCTACTGAAATATGCGACATTGCTTTCTTAACTTCAAGTTTTGTTTCTAATGTATTAACTCAACTGTAAGCCTTTCGTCAAGATACTTATACTAAAAGCATCAAACTCTGCAACTATATGGGTAATTAAATCTGCGCGAGACCGCGCGAGACCGCGTGAGAGCGTGTCAGTTTAGCGTGTGTTCTGGTAGGCTAGCGTGGGTTCGCGTGAGCCACCAATACGCCGGTCTGTTTATCGTTGTGGTCAAGGCTCTCTTCATGAATATTTATGGTTTCCGGATAGTTAGTAGACCATACCCTGTAATAACCACTGCTGACGTCATCGTGCAATACTCTTAATTATAGACCTGTTTTATTATCTTAGCTTCTATATATATACGAGTACGATCCTTATATTAGTCCTGGCCTCAAAATTGTCGTTTTGTTGTACGCCTTTCACGCCTTCTAAACTATCTGTTTTAATGAAAGCGATTCAAATAGTTTGTCCTACTTTGTTATTGTATTCGATTGTTCAATACTGATCACCAGTTGATACCAGCTAATCCCTTAGATTGCTGATTGGTCCTATCAGTCTAAATAAAGTTTATCATTATTATTATCATTATTGATACACATTTTGATCCAATTTACGTGATATTTGCTTCGTCGTACACCCAGTCGTTATATTACAGTTCTTTTAAAAACTTGCTTTCATTTTCTGTATTTTTCTCATTGTTTTCAAACTCATGTAATATGAAGTCATTCATGGAATTGCTTTGGACAGTTGAGAACCCTCGCAATCTTAACTTTTATATATTTTTTCGCCCATTTTTCTCATTCGTACTACCATTTCGCTGTAATCTCTTCCCCGTTTTCTGATCAAATGTGTTAATTTCCTTCACAGTTGTCGTCTTAATGGTCTTGCTTTCTTCCTGGCCTTCCTTGCCCCAGTGGTATCTATCATTTTATTCAACACCATTATTTTCTCGATCATCATGTATAAGCTAAGTGTGCGTCCTTCTTCAAGACCCGCTGACAAGGATCGCGGTCGCGAGGGGTTCCTCCAGCTTCGTCGTGCATTCGGTATTTTAATCCTGGTCGGTTTGACTTGGATGTTTGGCTTCTTCGCTATCAGCGACTCAAGACTTGTCTTCACATACATGTTCTCAGTTTTTAATTGCCTGCAGGGATTCTCGATTTTTATCTTTTATTGCGTGACACAAAGGAATGTGCGTGACTGCTGGATGGCGTTACTTCGTTGTGACCTTCAGAGATTGAATAAGAGGACGATGTTTACGGAGTCGTATGATCCTAAGACAAAGGCATATGACACTGGGATGAGACCCAGGGCTAGATCTGAACCAGCAAAGGGTAACACGCTACAGAAGGAGAAATTCAGACCAAGAATGCATACCGCAGACGTTAAGGTAATGATAGTGGTTGTAATGATGATGATTATGATTATAGTGATAATGATAATGATTGGTGGTGGTGACGATTATGAAGATGGTGATGATGATTATGATGTTGGTGGTGATGAGGAGGATAGTGATGGTGATGATAATGATTATGATTATAGTGATGGTGATGGTAATGAAGGTGACGACGATTATGAAGATGGTAATGATTATGATTATAGTGATGATTATGGTGATGATTATAGTGATATTGATGGTGATGATTATGATTATAGTGATGGTGATGGTGATGGCGGTGATGATGGGAATGATGATGGCGGTGTTGGTACGTGGTGTTGGTGTATATGAATTAGGATGGTCTTCTCGGTTCAACTAATGGTAAATCATTGTTATGTTCATTTCCAGTTTCCATCAAAACAAAAGTTCAAACCGGCAATGAGCAGTGACAATCCAAACTACGACCATAGTGTAGTCGATGAGACTGGGTCCAAGTATCCTAATTACGTCACCGTTACCATAGAACCGCCGCCACACGACAACGCATGTGAAGAATACGAAATGAGGTGTATGCCTAGATCAGGGAGCATGAAGTCACATGACACTGCATGGTCACGTGATAGTAACCAAGGGTCACGTGGTACGGTTCATTCTAACCAATCAACGCCCAAGTTGTTTCGAATGTTTAAAATTGGTAATTCAGTAGGTGCATTCAGTACGAGCAGTAAAGGCCCGCAGATGGGTAAAAATACATTAAAACGAACAGCATCACATACTCCTGAGGCACCTAAACAATATACACCAGCATGTCTGCGGAGAACACAGTCCGCAATGTCTCTTGGGAAGGATAATCGAATCAGTGGGGAAAGTTTCGTTAGTTACGCGTCCACGTCATCAGAGTCACTAAGCACCGACTCTCAACTCCCAGGAGGGGCGAGAAAAAGTGAAACAAGAAGATTACTGACTTTATCAAAATTAGACCCTGAGAACTATGGTGAGCACTTGTACAGTTATTTGTTTGTTTGTATAGTATTTTCATTCATTCAAGCATTCATCCATTCAATTATGTATTATTCATTCAAATTCATTTATTTATTTATCCATCCATTTATTTATTTATTCTCTCGTCCGTCCATCCACGTGTTCATTCATTTATTCACCCTTTTGTTTATTAATCATTATTATATTATTTTTATATACTATCATCCATATAAAATATTTCACCTATAAAACACATCTGAAACCTTTTATACATCGTTCTCGTTATTCCAAGTTCTCAATTCCTTATTGCCATTCCATTTTACCAACAGGTGAACTTATAATCAGTTCTCAGCGTGGTTCCGTGCGAGGAATTGTGGGTCAAGTAGAAACATCAGTTGATACGTATGATGACCTAATAGACGCAGATCTAACAGACAGTGAAAAGAAACGATCTTTATCACTACCCGCTAACGCCTATAGCTATATCTTTGAATAGCACAACGTCTTAGGGAATATAATAATATATAGTATCGTCACGGGCAAAACTAAATGAGACGATTAAAGTAGGATGACAACACCGAAAAGCTAGCCTTCTCCACAGGCATCTCCTGTTTTTGAGACAGGCTTCCTGTGGATAATCGTTTCCAGCTTTTCTCGGTCACTGTTTCAGCACAGGAAGCCCAAATTTCCCGTTTGTTGGAGTAACCTGCGGACATGGTTAGGCTACCGAAAAGCATTTCTTTTTTAGACTTTAAACACTGCAAATGAGACAGTTGGATTACAAGACAAAATAATGTCTCAGTAAAAATATCAAAGTACAAGGGAAAATAGGTATTTTAGTACGGTCAGAACATTATAAGGTATTTAACATATACGACCCTCAAAAGTAAAAGTGTCTCACAAGTTTTGTCCTTAATCGGTTTATAGCTATCCTTGTTAGAACTATGACAGTTAGTTTATGTCTTCCAGATAGTATCCCAAACTAAGTTATGACAAATTTAGGGTTGTTATTAAGGACAAAAACACAAGAGTCCTTAACAGTCAGATGAAGCTATCTTGTTTAACAAGTGTCGGTTTTTCTAAATAGTTTAGTATACAGTTAATACAAATTATTTATACGATTGCAATAGAGACAACCTACTGCCAGAGCGTTTACTTTGAACGGACAAATGCAGGATAGTTTAAAGACACATAGCCTGCTAAAGCTAAGATGATGTAATCAAGGCAGGTTATAAAGTAATGAGTGAACAGTGATAACTTACACTGTGCAAAGAGTGCAGTCAATTTACAGAAATTAACTGAGAACAATGGAACAAGAAAATGCAGCTACGTATCAGGGGTTTATGCAGAGATGATGATTGCAATGTATGGTAGTCATCATGAATATCTAGGACCCGTTGTACGAAGCCTGAATAGCGCTATCCACCGGATAAATCCCTATCCAACGGAAAAAACCTATACACTGGATAACTCTTATCCAGTGGATAACTTTATCCAGGCTTCGCACAACTGCCTCCTAATGATTTACTACAGAAAAACGTTTACTAGTTTATACAAAGTTTGATATCTTGTTGATAAATATTTTCAGATTTATATGAATACAATTTAGAATAGTAAAAAGCGATGTTTAGCTTTTAAAAAGAAATTCTAGATAATTGACGCAGCCATTTTGAATTTGTAGCCAGGCCTTAAAGTAGGACTTAAGAGTGTAACCAGGCCCTCGAGCTTTTCAAACTGGGACTAATATGATCCGGATATGATTTTTCCGATATTTTCTTTGTAGTTTAGTAAGGATGTATTTTATTTTAGAAAGCAGGTCTTTCAATACATTTATTGCACCCAGTGATATAACCCTTTGAAATTTTGAGCATTTACAAACTCGTACTTAGGGCACTTGCTTAGAAAAGATAGATGAAGGCCCTGGGGACGAAGTTGGTATTTACAGGGCTTGGTTACAATCCAAGATGGCTGCCTATATTTGGTAATACTGATGTAGGTTCAGCTGTAATTAGTAGATGGTGTTAGTGTGAAAATTTATGGCGCGTTTTTCGTGTCAAAATTCGAATCTGTCATTCTTCAATTCAATCATTCAATGCGAACATGCAATTCTTCAATTCAAACATGCAATTCTTCAATGCGAACATGCTATTCTTCAATTCAAACATGCGATTGTTCGATGCGAACATGCAATCATTTATTCAATCGTGCTACTCTTCAATTCAAACATGCTATTCTTCAATTCGAACATGCCATTATTCAATTCAAACATGCTATTCTTCAATCCAAACATGCTATTCTTCAATTCAAACATGCTATTCTTCAATTCAAACATGCAATTCTTCAATGCTAATATGCTATTCTTCAATTCAAACATGCGACCCTGTCTTTATGCGTCATTTCGTCATGCGGCTCGGTCGTTCTTCGCTTTCGTCGTTATGCATCACTTTGTCATGCGCTCGGTCGTTCGTCGATATCGTCGTTATGCATCACTTCGTCATGCGGCTTGGTCGTTATGCGACTTGGTGTTATTCGATTTTGTCGTTCTTCGGAGACTCGGATCTAGCCCGTCCAAACAGCCACGCAGAGACTGGTGCAGATATAATACGATACATCCAGAGCCGGTGAAGAGGTACTATTAGGTGATTCATGGAATTATATGTTATTTATACTATTACTACTGCATATGCAATCTACACAAATCAAAATTTCTTTTTAAAACAATTTATTTATTGTAGAACATAGCTCAGACCGCTTAGAAGCACGTGGGTGAGATCGCGGAGTCAGCCACATTTACATTAGAACTTATGGAAGTTTAAGGTACTAGGACTGTCTCAGAACTATTAACAGAAATATTAAAATGTTTGTTGATCTCAGCGATAAGTTAACATTCCAAAGTCCTCATGTTTCACTTTTAGTAAAGCGCATGCGTCTAGGCGTTGCTACGGATGACGTAGTTTGTTTTGTCCGAAAGCTCACGAATGCTGAAAGAACACGTGTACGAGTGTTTTCCGAGGTTTTTTTATTAGTTTCCGTGATCAATTCGTAGTGAAATCGGCCTCAATGATGTTGACTCATCGCTGAGATCTTATGCCGTCTAAACAGGGCCTAAATCTCCACTTCAAGTCTTATGAATTTGTTATTTTGTAGATGTTACTATTGAAATAGGTGAAGGAGGTGTTTAAAGCAAGAAATTTCACAGAAAGCACATGTAATTCGTGACGCGTGACTGTCGTGAACGCCATTTGTGTTTGTCAACACTTAGCCCAGAAAGGTCAAATCGTTCAACTTTTCTCGTGTTTCAATCAAAAAAGCTTCCTAATAGATACAAAGTTTAAGGCTTCGCTATTTCGCATTATGCTAAAGTATGGGCATAAAACCATGAAAAATTCGTTAATCTATAACAAAAGAAATTATAGATCAACAAACATTTTAAAACAGACCTTAAACTTCCATAAGTTCTTATGTAAATGTAGCCTGCGTTACATCCGGAATTTTCTTCGTAAAGAAGAAAATTCCGGATGTAACGCAGGCTAATGTAAATGTGGCTGACTCCGCGATCTCACCCACGTGCTTCTAAGTGGTCTGAGCAGTATGTTCTACAATAAATAGTATAAATAACATATAATTCCATGACTCATCTAATATTACCAAGAGAAAATACGAATTACAGCCAACAGTTTAACTTGTGAACTCTTCACCAGCTCTGGATGAATCGTATTATATCTGCACCAGTTTCTGCGTGGCTGTTTTGGACGGGCTAGAGCCGAGTCTCCGAAGAACGACAAAATCGAATAACACCAAGTCGCATAATGACCAAGCCGCATGACGAAGTGATGCATAACGACGATATCGACGAACGACCGAGCGCATGACAAAGTGATGCATAACGACGAAAGCGAAGAACGACCGAGCCGCATGACGAAATGACGCATAACGACAGGATCGCATGTTTGAATTGAAGAATAGCATATTTGCATTGAAGAATTGCATGTTCGCATTGAAGAATAGCATGTTTGAATTGAAGAATAGTATGTTTCAATTGAAGAATAGCATGTTTCAATTGAAGAATGGCATGTTCGAATTGAAGAATAGCATGTTTGAATCGAAGAATGGCATGTTCGAATTGAAGAATAGCATGTTTGAATTGAAGAATAGCACGATTGAATGAATGATTGCATGTTCGCATCGAACAATCGCATGTTTGAATCGAAGAATAACATGTTCGCATTGAAGAATTGCATATTTGAATTGAACAATCGCATGTTTGAATTGAAGAATAGCATGTTCGCATTGAAGAATTGCATGTTTGAATTGAAGAATTGCATGTTCGCATTGAATGATTGAATTGAAGAATGACAGATTCGAATTTTGACACGAAAAACGCGCCATAAAAATTTGCTTGTAAATAGTTATTACTACGACTGGCTCTAAAGTCTATATGTAGCTGATCGACTTGTAGCTTTTACTTACAGCATTTGACGTAACGGACTTTGAACACTGAGAGGCTTTAGTTGGGTTACCTGTAGTCCGGGGAGACTGGGTCATAACTTTGTGAGTAAAGGCTTTAAGTTGGTCAGGTTTCAGCCAGGAAAAGTTTATTGACATAAATGACAATAAAATTGAGTTTTATATGATAGAAATATATATGATAAATCTTAATGAACAAGTCCACAATCAGATAATTCTGCCAATTCTATATATGGCGTGAGCGAGTGGAGTCATTGAGATTCCATGCTATCTCTCGTCCTTACTCGTGATAAAATCGCAATGACTCTTTTGGTGAGCTGTTTTATTTTACAATCTTTCTAAAAATTGGTTTTATATTTTCACCTTTCGGCAAAATTACTACCTCTACGTTTAATATTTTGCACACAACTCGGCTCACATGTTCATTTTTCATTTCTCTCTAAGACAGAAAAATAGAGAGTTCTATGCGAGACCAACATCAAGAGACGTCGTGATCGTTGATTGATATTTTATTAAACAATATATATATTCGCTAAAAATATCAAATATATAATAAACAAAATGCTGCTTGCATATGCCATGAACAGATAGTACAAATCAGCACAATTTGTAATCTTATAGAGATTTATTCTCTTGAGAACAATCGCTTTAGTTTATGCAACATGCAACAAAATCGGTGAACATGACATTGACCATGCTATCGACAGCGGATCTCTTGGATTCTGAACATATACACCTATTTTAATTAACGTTGTCCATCTGGAATGGTTGATCTGAGACCGATAGGAATTGTGGAAGTTCATTAAATTTCAAATACATTGTTTTAGTCACACTTGAATGGTGCTGAATTACAGATAACAGTATTTCAGAAGTAAACATTAATATTCAAGTGTGATTATAATAGTGCATTTGCAGTTTAACGAGCGCCCACAATTCCTATCGGTCTCAGATCAACATTCCAGATGGACAACGTTAATTGAAATAGTGTGTACACCTATTTTAAGAAAGGTTGTCATCGCCAAAAGCGATAGGCGATAGGTCATTCCAAGACCCAAGTGCAATATGGGTATAATCACATAAGTCGTGAAATTTTCAATCATGCCAGCTCCACTAAACAACGATCTCCGCTGGAGAGTTAAATGGCTTGTCGAAGGACTGAAAATTTGCCCAGAAAACACAGCTTGGATACTTTAGATTATACCCATAGTGCACTTGGGTGTTGGAATGACCTATTGTCTATCGCCTATCGCTTTTTTGAAATATGTGTATACGTCATCTAACCACGTGGTATATACGTCATCTAACCACGTGATACATACGCCATCTAACTACGTAATACGGGTGTCATTTAGCTGCGTCATAAATACGTCCTTTAAACACGTGGTATATACGTCATCTAACCACGTGGTACCTGCGTTATTTTTCTACACTGTTTCAACTGAAAGAAATAGCCGCGCCCAGGTTTCGTAATGAAGTATCTCTTCGACTGATATGAACCGTTAGTGCCCAGGTTATCGTAGCCCGATAGTTCAACGCCTGCTATTAGTCTATTAGGGAAGTTAGGCAGATAACCAACCCACTTTAAAACTCCTTTCTTGGCATGCTTCTGTTTAGCGACTTTGCATTCTACTTGTGAATTCAGGTACTTCTCATATCGTTTATCTGTCTTAACGGTGTTTAAGTGCTTGTGTTTAACCTTCTTTATCTTCTTGGCGGTTGTTACTTTCATAGTTGTCGGTGTAGTTGTCGGTGTAGTTGTCGGTAGAGTTGTCGGTACGGTTTGTGTTGGTGTTGTTGTAATTAATGTTGGCATGGGAGTGGCCGCTGGCTCTAATGCCTGTGCAAGACTGGCGTTGTTATCAAGCGAGAAATTATCTGGTGTGTTTGGTGTTGTCTTTGATGGGTCCTCGACTTCACCGCTGTATTCAGCAGATTGGTCATCATCGTCAAATATGGACTGACCACTTACACTATCACCCGTTATATCAGACCTGGTAAAATGAAATACTTGTTAGTGATAACTTAGCAGCACACCAGTCCGGCTAACTATCACCCGTTATATCAGACCTGATGCAATAAAATACTTGTTAGTAAATAACTTAGCATTACGTTAGTCTAAATATTAATCATGTTGAGATCTGAATGATCATTACAATATGCTTGAATAAGATATCTTATGTTTGTATCGTTTCAGTCTAAATATAAATCAGGTGCAGATCTAATTGAGTTCTGATCGTAATAATATGCTTGAATAAATTTCGTCGATTTGTATTGGTCACTATATCTGAAAAGAACATATTCTATCAAGGCTTATTTGAGTTACTTCCAAAAACCTAAATCTAAAAAGTTCGCACAAGTTTTGTTTAGATTTTGTAGACATCGTCTCGACCGTCAAACCTGTCTACTTTAGGTTGTGAATAGTATATGGATGTTGATAGTGAGGTAAGACGAACCTAGAATTGATTGGTGGCTGTGCTATCTCGTCGCGATCGCCATGTTGTTTATGATGTATTCCACCACGTTCTCTAGGGTCTGGTGACATGTCCAGCATGAAGTCTTCACCATTCTACAGCAGAGAATTACATCGTTTATGTCATCACTTTGTCATCAGCCTTTTCGATGTCATCATGGACATTTATCATCATCATCTGCATCATCATCAGTTATCATCTTCATCATGATCATCATTACCATCATCATCATCACCATCATCATCATCACCATGATCAACGTCTTCATCACCATCTTCATCTTCATCATGATCGTAATCATTATCATCACCATCATCAAGTATCATCATCTTCGTCACTATGGTCATCTTCATCATCGTCATGATCAATACCACCATCATGAACGAATAATATCCATCATCTTCATCATTATCATCATCACCACCAACATCTTCATCATGAACGTAATTATATCCATCATCTTAATCATTACCATCATCATCATCATCATCATCACCATCTTGATCATCATCATCATCATCATCATCGTCATTACCATCATCATAATCATTACCACCTTCATTGTAATCACCATTATTTTGATTGACAACTACGTCATTATTTAAGATGCTTCCACTTACCAACACCCTTGATACAAAGTCATTGTTAGTACCAAAGTTCGGCCGCAACTCATCAGACGATCTTAGAGTAAAGTTCATATACTTTTCAACCTCGCCACCTTTTAACACAACAGATTTTGTCTGAGGTTCAAACCCTTTAGCTGACACAGTGACATCATAGGAGCCTGGTACGAGTAGTCTCCAGTAATCGCCGTCCTTAGCAGTCATGACGTCATGACGACGATCAGCGATGCGTATGACAGCTTTATGTATTGGTTTTCCTTTGGTTGACTTGACAAAACCATGAATGCCCGTATGTACCTGTTGATAAGCAATAAGGGTCATTTACTATATACGAGATACATGATTGTGAATTGAATCGCAACTTGGACTGAACGCTATACAGTCAATTCAAAAAACATTGTCGTCAATAGGCTTCAAGTCTACGCGACTAGACCGAAAGGTAGCATGGGTAGAAATCACCGAAGCGGATAAATGCACACAATATCTAATGCAATACCACGCGCACTCAATCAACTAATTATGAATAATTCGCCGCTTCGGTGATTTCTACCCATGCTACCTTTTGGTCTAGAAAAAAACAATAAATTTCATCGGTGCGTAACAATGCTAATGATAATGATAGGTGATGATTATTATTATTATGATAGTGGTGAAGGTGATGGCGAAACGATAATGGTAATGGTAATACTGATTATGATGATGATGATGATGTTGGTGATGATGATGGTGATAATGATACCGATACCTGCTCTATAAATTGCATCAGTGCGTTCTTGTTATCCTCCCAGTATTTCTTCAGTTTCTCAGCCTTGGGATATCTCTCACAGCCAACCTCAAAAGTCACTTCAAAGTCGTTTGAACGTACATAGTTATAATCCTGCATACCACCAGATATACTAAACCAGCTGGCGCCGTTTGTGATGCCGTCGATGAAATCTTGCTCTTTTACGTTAGTACAGTTCCACTTAGGGTTCGCCAAGTGCATGACGGGATGTGCATCAGAGTACGACTTTGCTAAATGTCTAAATACGTCATCATCAGGGGTAGCGCTGTATGAACTTTGTCCGGACGGGGAATCGTCATACGGGTAAATTGCAACCAATGCCCCGGTATGTAAACTTGCCGATAGGGTAAAATGATATTTTTTACTCCATCTCATGACTGCTTGCGTCTCCGGCTGTGGCGGACCGTTAGAGCTTGGGAAGAACTGATCCGGGAAGTTTCTGTTCAAGTCCACTCCGTGTGCGTTTCTTCGGCCCATTGTCTTGTAAGCGTGGCCGCGCACTGAAGCAAACTCGTAGCCATCGGGGTTCATACTGGGGAGTATATGAATCCTAGTGCTATCAACTACCTTTGTGACGGGTACATCTTTCTTGTAATTCTCACATAAATGACTAATAAGCTGCAGAAGTAGTTCACGACCAACCACCTCATTTCCATGTATATTACCGACCATTTTCACCTCGGGTTCTCCTGGTTCATGTTTTCCTGGGTTATTACTGATTTCCATGACCCATAGCTTACGGTTCTGTACGCTGTATCCTATCGAATACAATCGAGTAATGGCAGGGTATTTCTTAGCGAAGTATTCCAAAAACCATGTCATTTCCGCATAGTTATGGTGCTTGTACTTGCCTATTTCCAAAAGCTGAGACACTGTAATGTCAGTAGATTTTGAACTTGAGTTTGTATTCTTCGTTTCTTCCCCAGAAACGAGTAGATTAGCTTGCGAGAAAAGAACCAAGGCGAACGTTAACACGAACACGTCCATCCTCAACGACAGCAAGAAGCAATCGTTTATTGACCTACTTTGGTCAACACTAGCAAGTCAGTTCAAGCGATGACGTCGAGCTGAGCCCCTTATGATTTGCGCCTCATTCTTATTTAAAGGACTTGACTTTAAAAGTGTATTTACTAGCGTCGAGGGTGTGTCGCTTTGTTATTGTTCTAAATATAGCAACGTGGAACTGCATCACCTGCAGTTAATAGACACGGGTGGACCAGACTATTCATGGCGTGTAAAAAAGGCAGATAAGTCTGGTTATGAAAGGATGATTTCATTTGCTTATTCAGCTCGTGTATCTTCTACACGTATCAGTCTTCTCGTTTACATTTGTCATTTTTCTGTCCAATTATTTGTTATTAATAGTTTGTAATAAGTTAGCTTACAAAGTAAATAAAATGTTCACCTGTTAAATCAAGACTCTTGACCCATCGGATACCAAAATATTCCATTCTCTAATTTATTCAACTGTTTTTAGAACTTAAAATCAATGCCGATAAATTCAAAGAAATGCAATTGCTTTCTTGTTCTATATTATTGTATTTTATTATTATTCTTGCATCGCATTTTACGTGCGTCAATATTTTGTAGTTTTAGCCCCTGCAAAGCTACTTAGTAGTATAATAATATCCCATGCATGGGATACAACGCATTTTCTCAATGTTAAATAAGTCAGTAATTGACGCGCGAAAATTTAAAGTGAGTGCATATAATTGCAACATTGTTCTAATGAGTGTTTGAGTTGAGCCGAGACTTTCTGTTAGCAGCAACAGCATAAACACGTTATCTGGCAGCAACATAGGAGCATTCCAACAGTTAACGGAAAGCAAACAGTTGCTAAACAAAATATCAAAACCACAGGCCACATTTCACTGGCTCACATCAAGCAAAACCCGGGGGAATTATCAGGACAAGTGCACTTTCCTTGCGTTGAACGCGCAGCTAAAAACTTGACTGTATGCTAAAGTTCATGAGATATCTTCAGCTTGAATGCGCAATTGGAAAACAAATCCATCTTTTAGACTTATAGCAAAACAGAATCGCTTACCAAAATGTGTTTTCGTACCCTCCGTTTCTTTGTTGTGCAAATTGGACTAGAATTATCAAAATCCAAAGCCGGTTTTCGTCTTGATTGCAGGCAATTCTCGTTAACTTTAACTTTAATTATATTGTTAATTACAATTATAAACAAATAAACTTAATTTAACGGGAAATCATAATATTATTTAAACAATAACAAACTACAATGTTTTCATAACATATTTTTTTGGAAAATAGTGGTTTCACATGCTCCACATATAGATAAAGTAGATTTTCAATGAAACTATTATATGACTTCATGTTTAAAGGATATAAGAAATGCAATAAATGCTTCTCGAGATTTCTTTTGAAGTCTTTATTTGACAATTGTACTCTAGTTATTATAGCTATTTTTGTAGCTGGGTTTGTGGGTGGGTAAAATTGCTGTTTGAGAGAGACCTGCGGGTCAACGGGTGGTTCAGTGCATCTCTCTTGTAAACAACAGGTGATAGTTACGGGCCTGTTGAACAATATCTAACACACTGAAACCTAAACAACACATCGTCTTCCACAAGGAATCATTATCAAAACATAATCTAAGTCGAGTTGTAAATTATTTCTCAAACAATGAAACCAGGAAACGAGCTATCATTAAAACTTCAAATCGAGATTAATTTTCTCGTTTACTTTTGTGTTAGGTGATTTTGATCTTACAAAGATATTATTTGATTCGATATTGCGGTATTCGGATGGATATTTGCTACAAGAATCACTCAACAGAGTCCATTTTAGGATTAATTCTCTTACACGAAAATGGGAGTAAAACTCTAAACATGGCAACAATTACTTCAATTCTTGCTACAAGAATCCCATTTTAGGATTAATTCTCTTACACGAAAATGGGAGTAAAACTCTAAACATGGCAACAACTACTTCAAGTCTTGGGTAAAATGGGAGTACTTTAAATGAAAAAAGCGATGTTTTGTCGGTTGTTTGGATTATCTTTATGCAGCGCAATGGATTTTACAATGATCTCAATTCCAACGACTCCCAGGGCGTTGTCGCTGTTGATCGTACAGCCAAAATTAGATTGGCTATAACAACGGTCAAGAGGATCCAATTCATATGCCGACTTAGGGTGCGGTTAACGGTATCATCATCACCATTCTTGTCACCATGGTTCAAATGTACCCACACACCTAACATCTTGTTTATTTCTAAACAAGCTAGTTAACAGTCATCATGGTGTGCCTCAGGGCTCTACTCTTGGTCCTTTGTCTTCAAATTTTTACTACATGCGCTAAACCACCTTCCAAGAAATCGGTAAAACCTTTAGCAAAGTCGCTTGTAAAAATACCAACTAAAAAACCAATACTACATTCAGCTCCAGTTAAAACATCAGCCATCAAACCTATCCCAGAGAAGCCTAAACCGAAGGTCGTCGAACATGACAAGCCAGAGAAAGAGAAGCCTAAAGAGAAAATCGTCCAGGAGCTTACGGACCATGAAATCCACGAGAGAAATTCAAGTTTCAAGCACCACAACTACGAAGAAATGACATGGCTTTTGAAGGAGTTTGCGCGCAAACACAAAGACATTGCAAGGCTTTACGATATTGGGAAGTCAGTCCAGAATCGAAAGCTCTGGGTCATGGAGATCTCCGATAACCCTGGTAATCACGAAGCGATGGAACCCGAGGTGAAACTAGTTGCTAATATCCACGGGAACGAAGTTATTGGTAAAGAAGTCCTACTACATCTTATTAGGTACCTTTGTCATAACTACAACAAAAATCAACGAGTAACAGACTTGATCAACTCTACACGAATTCATATTCTTCCTAGTATGAATCCTGATGGTTACGAGAAAGCGGCAGCGAGCGATCATCACAATGTTGGAAGCAAGAACGCGAACGGTATTGATCTCAATCGTAACTTTCCTGATCAGTTCTTTCCTAGCACCACAGGAAAACCTGAACCAGAAACTAGAGCCATCGTGAAATGGTCAAAGTCCACCCCATTTATCCTCTCGGCCAGTTTACATAGCGGAGCACTGGTAGCTAGTTATCCTTATGATGATAATCCATCCGGTCAGACCCAGTACAGCGCAACGCCTGATGACGATGTCTTTAGACAACTAGCGCGAGCATACAGCGAATCACATCCTTCAATGCACCTCGCTAACGCGCCGTGGAAATGTAAAGACAAGCAAAGAGAACATTTCATCGATGGAATCACTAATGGAGCGGACTGGTTTAGTATATCTGGAGGAATGCAGGATTTCAACTATGTCAGGACTAATACCTTTGAGGTTACTCTAGAACTGGGCTGCGAGAAGTTTCCTAACGCTACAGCACTACCTGAATACTGGAACGAGAATAAAGAAGCCTTATTAACCTACATTGAACAGGTCAGTTGGTTTACTACTACAAGCATTGACAAAATTGCTGGCACGATTGTCAATGTTTTAGCTGTTCCTTTTTTGTAATACACTCCTCCCCCTGACAATGCTGCTGGAGGAGTAAATGAACCTTGTCAATCGCAAGGAAGCATCTCCAACACTTGTACTATTTCATAAAATATAGCAACATTGTTTTTGGGGAGGGGGTAGAGATTGATACCCTCATGAAAGAATGATAGACAACCCCAAAAAGTGTCTGAAATGTGATCGTGCCAACACATTTTGACAAAGATTGTAGATTATACAGGAATTTCACAATAAGATTGATGAGTTGCTATGAAATTATCCCATAGTAGACGGTGCAAACAATATATCCATGAAACAATAATATTATTATTTATTTACAATTTGATGCTAATTCTATTGTTTTCTATTTTGCTTCCAGGCCAACCGAGGTATCCGTGGCGTAGTGAAAGACGACGACGGCAAACCCATCCACAATGCACGCATCACCATCTCCAACCGTCGTAAAGACCTGTTCACCTACCAGGACGGCGACTACTGGAGACTACTAGTGCCAGGCTCCTATGAGGTTACAGCGAGTGCTAAAGGTTTTGAAGCCGAGTCTAAGACGACAACTGTGTCCCCTACCAAAGCAAGTGAGCTTGACTTTACTCTGAAGAAGATCAGAACAAGAAAGAGACGGCATCTTGAAGATAATGAAGACCCCAGAGGTAGCATCCCTTTGAGAAGGTCGTTGAGAGATTACTACCGCGAAAACGAACCTAAGAACGAGGATGAGGAGAGTGATTACACACCAAGACAAATGCCTGAGGACCTGGAGTAAAATTGTAAAATACCAACAAAACAAACGCTAGATACAATGGACTCCTAAAATACAAAGAAATAATTACTCTTGAAGAGTAATAAGCCATGGTTATTTGGGTGCGGTATCGTTGACACAACGTTAAATGAGATAATATCTCTCAAGAAACGTAACAAAACTCTCTCTCTCTGGTACGTGGTTGTTTTTTATCAACACGGCGCGACCACCAACGATATACCACGAATAAAGTGCGCTGTAAAAATGGAACAAAATCTTTCTCAATATATTGTTATATATGTATGTACATGGTCTTGTAGGTTCTGTTTTAGGCTATTTTTACCAGAATGTAGATCATTACTTCAGCCGCGCACTATAGTCTGTTTCTTTCGCTTTGCGCTTTGTACAGATCATGATTAGACACGTGATTTATAAAATGTTCGAAACTAGAATGTCATACATTGGATGTACAAATCTAGTTTCAATTGTAATTTTGTATTTATTAATTGTTGAATTTTACAACATTTTTTATTTTATTCAGTTGTGATAATAAATTCAAATATATAAAAAAAACCTTGTCGTTTTGAATTTTATTCTTAAAACTACAAAAAACAAACATCTTATAAATATATCAGTCTGAAATTTGTGTTTTACTTATATTATAACTGCTTTACTCTTGCCTTAAAATCGTATTGTTCATATTTTTAGTATTCACTTTTGATAAGATTACTAAAGCATACAAATATACTGAGGCATTTGGTGCTTCGCTTAATTTAGGCGTTTTTCTTTGCTTGTTTGAGAAACATACAACTCAGAATATACTCTATCAATATACACCTATTTCAAAAACCGTTGTCGCAGCCGAAGCTACAGTCCATACTCTGAAGCCTGCAAAGGATGTCGGTATTATGAACATAATTAGTGATTTATAACACGTCTTTTAAAGAAACATCAGTGTTTCATCATCTACCACTGTAACAGTGTTATAACACAAATACGTCCATCCAAAATATGCTATGAATATAACAAATTAAAGAAGAAATACTGACATCCTTTGCAAGGTTCAGAGTGTGGACTGTTGCTTTGCCTGCAACAACGATTTTTCAAAATAGGTGTATATGAGGGCTACGGTGAGTTGTAGGCCACTTTTTTTGCAAAAACCGGACAAAGGTTAAATAAGTTTAGATTTTAAACTTTTTCAATGAGGGAAGCTGTTTTTATCTTTAGTAACATCGTTACCAACCCTCCCCTCCCCCAAACTTACAAATTTAATTATCATATTTGAAGCGTGTTGTGTGCGTGATATTTTCGTGTTATTTTCGTGTTACTTTCGTGTTCTAAATGCTAGATATCCGTGCCGTTCTGTATTCGTTTTAACATTCAATGAAATCCTTGTTATTTTAAACCAATATAGCAAAATAATCAGCATGATCTTATATTAATCTTACTCGGTCATTGTTATTAGCCCTGTATGGGGCCAATCCTTGGAACACTTGATCAATAGAACATTTGATCAATAGAACATTTGACTGATCAATGGAACATTTGATCAATGTACGTTTTTATCAGTGAAACTGATTTATCATATTGGATTAATGTTACTTTTGAACATTAGAACATCCGATCAATGGAATATTCGATCAATGGAATATTTGATCGAAGGAATGTATGATCAATGGAATATTTGATCGAAGTCAAACAATATCACGATTGGCTATTTTAGTGTGCAGTGATCTGATAAACCGTGTAATATTCAGAGATTAACTATCGCATTAAAACTATTTACACCTATTTAACAGCTCTTAACGACGACCCTCCCCCTCTCTCTCTAAAAACACTCGAACACTCGAAATGATATTTATCGGCTCTTGTACTACCTGTAAAATGATTTATAATGAATTCAGCTTACAAACAAGTGTATAGTCTTCAGCGTTTTGTGGTCGAGAACAAAAGATATAATTACGTTTTTGTGGTGCTGTACATTGAGTGTTTGTTTGGGCAACCATCTGTCATTAACGTCTATTATGCTAACTAACAATACACTAATCCTTTAGCCGTACTTTATCAGATGCTTATGTTTGTATTGAACTACAAACATTTGTAACCAACTCTAACTCACACTCTACCCTCTACAAAATCGATGCAAACTAAACTGTACATTTCCAAGAAAATTGTTTTATTGATACCAAAGGAATCATCTACTGCGATAGCAAATCAGCACCGATTTGTTCAAAGACCACATTGTTTTATCATTTGATCTTCGTTCGTCCTTCAAGGCGCAAAACTACTAACGACGTTGCTTCTTCATTCTTATCGATCATCAACGGTTGCGATAGTAATTTTAAATCTTTAATGTCATATTGTCCGCATTTGCTTTCCTCAAGCTTACACATTACTCCGCTAAACATGGCAACAATTACTTCAATTCTTATGAATCGTCAACGGTGACAACAGCAGTTGTTCAAAGAACTCACAGTTCTTAGAGGTTTTAACCGCAAAACACTTTTATCACCAACCAACATATTCGACAAGAATTGGTTCGCTTCCTTTCTTGTCTGGCTATTCCCCTAGCAACCTGGTGGCATACAGACGGACAAGAAGAGTAGAAATACAACCTAACGTGAAGACAAGATGAAAGGACACAGGCAAGGAACTGTATCAGCGAGGTAACTCTTTATATTAATTCTAGTTAAGTTTAATACTTTATTGTACATGTATTATTATTGACGATATGTAATATAATGAAATTTGTAACACTGACGTAGCCTATATTAGTTTACTCGCTAGTTTGCGTTTGTATTATTGTTGGTTAAATATATTTACAGTTGGATAATGAATACAAATGCAAGAAGGCTGTCATTTTCTTCAACTAATTTAGATTCATGTTTAGTTTATTTTGCTTTTGATGGCCTACGGAGAAAGGCCGAAATATTCAAAGTAATGAAACTGAAATGAGAAGCCTTTTCGCATTCATATTCGTTATTATTATTTGTAATGTTATTTATTGTAATTTTCTATTAAGAAATGACGACTGTCTGTATTATTTGTAATGTTAAGTTTAATACTTTAGTGTACATGTATTGTTATTTGTCACTCTTATTTATTGTAGTTTTCTATTAAGAAATGACGAGTGTCTGTATTATTTGTAATGTTAAGTTTAATACTTTAGTGTACAAGTATTGTTATTTGTCACTCTTATTTATTGTAATTTTCTAATGAGAAATGACGACTGCCTGTATTATTTGTAATGTTAAGTTTAAATTTAATACTTTAGTGTACATGTATTGTTATTTGTAATCTTACTAGTGTTTATTATAGTTTTTTGGTGAGAAATGCCGGTTATTCGTTTTATTTGTAATCTTATTTATTGTATTTTTCTAGTGAGAAATACCAGCTATTCGTTTTCGACAAACTAATTATTTAAATATTAAAGTTTGTACCAGCAGAGCTAATATTGATACTTTGCCGTTGTGATGCCGCTCTAGCTACTAGAACGAACTCAGCTTTCTAATTAGTCAGTCATTGTGGAATCAGGCTTGGGACGTACGGATTCAAGCTTTCTTAAGGACGGACCATTAGAAAAACCCGGAGGGGGCAGAAAAAAATCTGTGCAGGATTTTTTTTTTCGGAGACAAATGTCTGCAGGATTTTTTTTTTTTTCTTGGGTTCAAGTCTTTTTTGGGGGGTCTTGATTCCCTGCAGCATTTTTTTTTTCTCACAATATTCCTCTGCAGGATTTTTTGGGGGGGGAATTGTCACCCCAACACCCTCCCCTCCCTCCGGGTTTTTCTATTGGTCCGTCCCTTATATAACTCTTACTCATACCTATTTCAGTTTATAAATATCAAAGCATTAGATCATCACACTCGATGAGGCAATTTTTGGGACAATAGTGCGGAGACAAATTATGGTTTTCAGTATAAAAAACTATTCATACCTATTATTAGATAAACCATTAAGTAATAACATTTGAAGACCAAAACTCGCTTTTATTCTGTGTCAGTCTGTTGACAGGAACAACAACAACAGCAACAACAACAACTTTATTACCAGCAATATCCATAAGGAATTATACAATTATAATTTAAGGAATGTTCAGATAAGTAGTTTCTCAGAATAGCTAAAAAAAAGAATGGAATATCATGATTAGTTTTAAAATTCAGCTTTGCTAAATTGATGCTTTCAGAGTGGGGCCATGTATTTTCGAATACAATATTTGTCAATAACATTGCAACAGTGTTCCATGAATTATATATATATATATATATATATTGCTTTGTTTACTATTCTGTCAATGGTATTCTGTATATAGTTGATGTCCTGCTTTCTCTTAATATGTATTAATTTTTTTTTATGTTCTCTATCACATTAATCCTTGCTTTTGTAACGGCTTCGCTTTTCTTTGATTTCATTTCATTTCTTGCTTGTTGTTTACATTTTTGTCTTTCCCGTTTTCATTTTTGTCCCTATTTTTTTCTTTGGCTTTCTCTCTTTCTTTCTTTCTTTCTTTCTTTTTCCCTTCCTTACTTCCTTTACTGGATTATATACTATTCACTTTGATACTCAACGTCGTTTGATTTCTTTCTACAGAAGAGCAAAGACCAGGAAAGAGTGCTTAAGTGGGTGGAGCCAGGAAGAAGAATGCTTGCTACAAGAAGAGATAGGTATATTTCTGGTTAAGGTATCATGGATGTCTAGGTAATATGCTAACCACTCGTTTCTATTCCAGGAATTGACACATGGTATGAGGATCGAAAACAGTCGGGACGAGAAAGAGGTAAGGCATAACTATGGTATCGTACTGGTAGATATCCAGGAATTTGCTAATACGTTCATCATGTAAGGCATGAACTGGGTGACTTTTCACCCCCCCCCCCCCCCCCCCCTCCCCTCCCCTTTTTTGCAGTAAAGTCCCGTTTTAGCAAAGAAAAGCGGGCACATAACGATCTTTGCGCTCTTGTGTCTGCCGTTATTCGCCAAAAGGATATCAAAGTTCACCCACTTGTCAAATTCCTGGATCCGCCCCTGAGTGATAACTATGGTATTGTCCAGGTAGATGTCCAGGAATTTGCTAATATGTTCATCATATTTTTATACAGGGTATGTTTGTGCTTTGGTGGAGTCGTTTGAGCGACAAGAAATAGAAAAACTTCACCAAGCACGGAACAGTTCATCAAGGAAATCACATCGACAAAGTGCAAAAGTGAACGATAACAGCTTAACCAATCAACACACTGCAGCGAAACAAGAAGACCGTAATAATAACAAAACAACGTTGCTAAGCAACGTTGATCCACAAATAAATAATAATTCTCCATCAAGAGCTGATCACGTGCTACACGTCTCTGGTGATCCTATTGGAGAATCGACCGATCACATGATTGTTAACCAATCAGAACATAATGATGACGTATCACCAAAAAACGATGTTGATTGGTCGGAACCATTTGTCTTTCATGCCAATGCAGGTAACAGTGTCCATGGTAACAGTGTCCATGGTAACAGTGCTAATCATAACGGAGTAGAATCACCGCCACAGAACTTAGCTCTGGTAAATCTTACTCGATATGAAGAAAAACTAAGACAAAGACGTGAAAATCGACTGAGAAAAAGCATGGAAATTATCAATAAAACAGAAATGGTGGATCCCTTTTCACTTAAACAGAAAGCAAATATCACTAGTGTTACATTCGCTGAGGGAATGATTCAACCAATCAGCGGCGTAGAAACCAAAAGAACAACTCATCAAAGTGATTCGAAAACAAAGTTACCATTTCTTTTCAAACAACTGAGAGATAGTAGTCGTAGGAAAACCTCAGCTAAAGTGTCTCGATCCGATTCTTTTAAAACTACTGAATACAAAAACACCCAAAGTAAAAATGGTACAAAGTTTGATTTTGACATTTTGGAAAAGTACGCGCTGATTCGTAACTCGCAGAGCAAGGCAACGTTTACCGACTATGTTGAGAAGATTCGATGTCTACGAAATTGCAGCAATGAAGACGATGATTACAAGCCAGAGGACAACGTCCTTAAGGAGGTGATCTCTAAGGGGGGTAGTCAGTCTCTAAGGAGGGTAACTGGTGATAGTTTGACGTTTGAACACGTTCGTGAATTGTGGTACAAGACTCAAAGTGATAGGATAGCTCTGAACAAGGGGAATCGACGAACAAAAAGCCTGCCACCATATGGTAGTGGTGCACGAAAGATGGTTGTGGATGATGTTAAGAGAAATCGCTGTATGACTGAACCTACAGGAGATAAAGAAACAAGGAATCTTTCCTCGTTGAAGGTTAGTTAACACTCTAGAAAAACATTTGCCAAACTACCATGTATTCGCTTTGTACACTGTTTCTTGTAATAGACCAGTTTCGTGTTATCTAGCACCGCTGTACTATTTGACAAAAGGCGCATTTGCACAGGGATAGCTTCAATTCAGAGTATTTGTTTATTGTTTATTTATTTATTCAAGTTATTTATTTATTTATTCATTCATATTTATTCATTTATTATTTTTTTATTATTATTGTTATTATTATTTTTTTTTTTTCAGGGAAAGCCTCACACTTCAAAGCATAGGTGCCCACTACAGCGCATGCTCTCTGCAACAAATAAAAGACTTGAAGCAAATAAATTCCATGATTCGGGAAAAGTTAAAAACAAAATTAAAAACACAGAAAATGAAACTGTTGGATTATCAAGGTAATTAAGTCTTTAAAAAAATAACTATATTATAAAAAGATAATAAATTTGATTTAAAAAAGAAAAAAAATCATGTGCACTGGCCGGGAATCGAACCCGGGCCTCCCGCGTGGCAGGCGAGAATTCTACCACTGAACCACCAGTGCATCTGTTATGAAAATAGATGGAAATTTCTAAGTCATTCTAACTTAACCATACGTGTTGTTGGTCCCAACGAGTTTTCGATAATCTTTTTAAGGAAAAATGTACTTTTTAAAAATTAGCAGAAATCAGCTTACTTTTGTTTTCTTCTGTATCTGAAAAAAAGAATATGAAAAATAAAAATATGAAAAAAAAAAATTAACATGTTTCCTTTGAACCTTTTTTCTACTTATTTAACTTTCTATATCTGTATTTAAATAATGTATTTAATGTAGATTTGTTTATTCTATTTCTTCAGGACTAAGAATGGCATAACGTGCTGTATTTTAGGACGGTCTTCACCCTCCAACAACCAAACAGGTTTTCAATAAATACACTACAAGATAATAGAATAAAACGAGACATAAAACACACAGAGGCCAAAGGTAAAGATATATGATAACTAAGAAATTATATTATCTATTCATAACTCTGACGTCTGGGACCGTATTCCTAGCTTGAGTATAAGGCTTTCGGGGAAGGGGAAGAGAGGATAGGGGGATAGAAAATAGACTGCGAGATTCAGAAACTTTTAATGTTAATAAAACGAGGTTTTTTTTTTAAATGCTCATTTTTCAATTCTCTCGTTTTCCTCGAAATCTGGAGGGAAAAGAAAGGGACTGTTGACAGTCTAGAGCCGGAAAAGAGTAACTTTGAGTAGCCTGCGATGTTCGCTGGTCTGCGGTATCGCGAAGAAGACTCCAGAGAAAGTCTTTCTAGAGCCTTTTCTCTCTGTTTCTCTTTCTGTCTCATCTTTCCAACGTCACCACAACTCTACAAACATCCGGGTAACACGGGCTATTCTACCATTAAAAACGTCGATGATACGTTTGTCGCGTGACTAGTGCATCAACTGTGGCGTGATCAGTATGACGTCACTGACCCGGACGTTAAGACGTTTTCGATGCTGTTGCAGTTTGTGAAACATTGCGGACACACTAGCTTATACGCAAGCGGAAAACAATATCCATCCAACCACTTTTGTTACGCATGACGTTACAGTTTAGTTCCAGATTAAAAAAGACTGAATGAATTGGGTTATAGAAGATGGATTTGTTATTGCTTTTTATTTTCATTTATTTATTTTTTTATTTTTTTCAGTAAAATGAATGGAGGATTTGATATAAAAACTTATCATCTTATCAATAGAGATAGAAAAAGATGGAAGTTGAATAATGAAAAGTGTTTCGAAAGAGCTTTATTGAAAAGTGAAGATAACTTAAAAAATCCCCTGATTAATGTTTATGAATGACGTACGTACCTCTTATACATGTACACTGAATCGAAATATGGTGAACAATTGAATAACTATTGTTCTTGACTATAATAATTATAATATAATAATAATAATATGTAATAAGGGAACCTACTCGCAAAGGCGATTTTCGCGTATCAAAAATACCGTATGCAATCTTGAAAACAATGCCATTACCATATATGGTATTGTAGGTGAGAAGTAACAAAAAACTTTGATTAGCGCGCGAGATTTTTTTTTCTTTTTTTAACAGGTTGAGATTGCAACAGAACAATAGGCATATCTTTGATACGCGGTAGGGCCCTAAAGGACTGACTAGCCTCTGACTAGGGACTGACTAGCCTCTCATACATGTCAAAAAACTATTGTGTTTCAACGCGGCATATAAGGGCTCGATTCAATAGGTGATGCAGTTTGATGGTTATAATATTGCTTAAATGCCGTCGCATGTTTTCTTATCAGGTACACTTTCATCCCGTGACAAACACGACGTGTGACGTCACGTCTATAACGTGATCATAACAAACTGAACCAACGAGTTCTAATCAACCTTAAATACTCCTTGTCTCTGGCAGTTATAAACAACCTTGAATACTCCCTGGTAGTTATAATCGTCCTTGAAGACTCGTAAACAAGGTATTTATACTGTTAATTTGTAGGGGCATGTATTATGCTAACGAATATAAAGTCGTTTTTCCATTCTTAAGTTTTGCTTACGGCAAGCATACCCACTAGTTCGTTATCTTATTACTCGATTTTGTTCATAAAAGCTGCCAGCAACGCTGTAGATTTAGTGTAAAAACTAATAGTTCTACTTATGATATAGTGTTTTCCTGTTCTATTCTCTTTTTTCTTTTCTGAACGTTTTTTCTCTCTTTGTTAAATTGTTTATAATCTTACCGCTCTTTATACCTGAATATTATGTATTAAACAAAAACCTAAATGGAGGCTAACTCGATAACTTCCCAGTTTACTTAGCCTCCATGCTCAATTTCTATATTCTATAAAACATACATAATAGAAACACTCATACAAACATATACAAACGAATATAGAAAGAAAAAATGTAAAATGTATAATATAATGTACAATATATTGTAATTAGTATATAAGAGCAAATAAAGATTCTATTCTAACATGAATATGGATAGATGTGCCCACAAGTAATTATCTAATTGTGCTTTTACACTACATAAAATCCATTATATGCATGTCCAGTGTAGGCTGTGCAAATCAACAATTGTTTCATTTCTAACTTGTAAGTTAGTGCGTGTTTGCCAACACATGATTATCTGTTTTACATGGCATCACGCCACCTTATATCTGTAACCTTGTGAAAATATGGGAACATTCTAAATATAATATATATATATAGTTTGTGCCAACACTTCAAGTCATCGTTACCTACTTGTTTTCTTACATAAAGGATTCATTAAGCACCACTAGACATGTCACTGACCAGGATGTTCGCTTCATTACAACAACTCATTTATCACTTGTTTCATTAGGCCTACTCAACCATCGCTTGTTTCATTAGGCTTTCTCAATACTCCCCGACGTAACCAATCGAACGAAATCGTCGATTCAATCGAATTCAATCGAATTCAATCGAATGATTGGATTCGAGTGTATTCGGTAATCGAATGAAATCGAATTCACAACTTTTTTTGAGCCAATCGAACATAATCGAACATTTGATTGTTAAATCATTCGATTTTCTTCGATTTTGATTTTCTAGCGCGGCAATCACTTTGTTTTCCGTATTAAAAGAAACGAGGTTAATCAGTATTTATAGAAATATTTTCCTTTTATTAGACGAGCCAATAACAAAATAAACATGGTTCCAGTCCATGCAGTTAAACAAGTTAAACGGAGTTTTTTTTTTAAATATATATGTAATTCTTAAGTGCTTTAATATGTAGAAGTGTTTGCGTATGTTGTGTAGGTGGTGTTCTTTTTAAGAAATATGTAATTTTTAAATGCTTATGTAGAAGTGTTTCTTTAGGTTGTAGGTGGTGTAAGTCCCGGTTTAATTTATTTTAGCATTCAACTTTATTTGATTACCGTTCGGAAACACAATCAAGCATTCGATTGCGTTCGGAAATCGAATTTAATCGAATTCACAACTTTTTTAGCATTCGATTTCATTCGATTACCAAACGCAATCGAATCCAATCATTTGATTGGATTCGATTGCGTTCGATTACCGAATCGTTCGATTGGTTACGTCGGGAATACTCAGTCTAAAGTTCTTAAAGACATCATCGATTTTTCATATATCAGTCTTTTAGGCCTAGGTTATACGTCGAATCTCACTTGTGCCGAATACAATTCAAACAATAGATAACTAGGCGGTCTTCTTTCATGTAATTGCATTCGGTAGAAGTGAGATTCGACGTATAACCTAGGACTAATTTGGCCAAATATCTAGAGTTCGTACTGAGAAAGCTGGTTCTTCATTTACACTGATCTGTCACGTTCATCAGTCTATCTATAATACAAACTACATTCACCATGTCCAATACACTGCCCTTCAATATAGAACCTGTCCAGTAAATAACGCTAATTATATACCTATTAAATACACCTTTTATTCCGACGAAGGGCTAAGGACGTCAGTAAGGTTAAGTTAAGTTACGGTGTTACAAATCTCATTCTATTACCTATCGTTTAATCAAACACCGACGCAGTCTATACTAGTTTACTCGCTAGTTTCTATTTCTATTTTTACGGTGCTGCAAATCTCATTCTATTACCTATCGTTTATATCAAACACCGACGCAGCCTATACTAGTTTACTCGCTAGTTTCCATTTATTAAATACTATATTTAGTGACATAAATCCAAATCTTTTAATTTTAATTTTATTTGATTATTCCTTTACACATGTAAATATATGAGTAAGCGGGAAAATTAAAGCATTATTGTACTAATTTACGTTATACCAATATGGCACCTGTCACTAACTAGTGTTGTTGTTATTCTTGCTTTCCAGATAAACCAAGTTATTTTCCAGTCAACAAACAAAGCAAGTGTTTTGTCAATCTAATAGAGGTCCAGGTCTGACATCACTTGTCCAATCACTTGGTACTTTTCCTGTAAGTTAAACAATTGAACCAAACGAGGTGGTATTTTCCAGACACGTGGTATCTTCCAGTCAATTCTAATTTATACCAGATAACTTTAAAATTGAACAAAAGAAGGTGGTGTATACAGCTGATAACGTCTCTGATCGTTCCTGGTCATTTTGGTACAAGAAAACTCCATTAAATAAAACAAGGTGGTATTTCCTGGTCTACACTTGGTGTTCACGCATGTGCAGTAGACAGTACACCTGTCTGTTTCTATAGTAACAGTGACGCAATGCTAAGCTACGTGATTGAGTTTTCCAAGAGGTTTTCAAGACGAAGGCAGTGTAGCCATATGTATGACGAACAGGTTGCTATATACATCAAAAACCTGGACATCGTGGTATTCTTTTAATTACCAGAAACTTCCTGCAATTGCACTATAATTGTGGTATATGACTACTTAACACAAAAGTTGACTTGTGCAATCAAAGACAGAAATGCCTTCATATATCTTACGTAGTTGTAGAAAACACAATTTTAGATTTTTTAGTTCTTCAGTACTCAACAAAACGGCTCCATATAGAATGCAAATTGATATATTGAGTTTTTTAGGCATCCTTTTCTAAAACAGTACGAATACATACATTGTAAAATAGCTAAAGCTAAGGAGAAAACACTCCAACATATCAAAATAATAACAATAATAATAAAGAAAATTTATTTTCATCTGGGGATTGCAACAGCGCTTACAAAATTATGATAAAACTATTTAATTAAAAGTATAAAATGACAAAACAGTTCTTATTTAAAATAAATGCTATAAATACAGAAAGTGGGAAAAAAATATTGAATGCAATACAATACAATACAATACAAAACAATTTATTAAAGTTTTCTCAAATTTTACATGGTATTACTTGTGAGCATATATTAATGTAATTATTCTACAAAATGTATTTATGGTAAAATAATTGCGTAAGAACAGTAACAATAAAATGAAGATATAATACATGAAAATATAATATAATATATGTAAAATCAATAATATTTGTAGTTTAAATCATTTTGTATTATTTCTCTTTGTTGTACAGTTATATATGAAGGCTGCAATTGATTTGCAGATGAATGGATCAATACTGTTACAAAGAAGCATTATTTTGTTTGAGTTATCAAGAACAGAAAATTGGTTGTATTTGTTGTTTATTTGATCGAAGAGCTTATTTCTTTCGATAATATAATAATTGCATGATAGTATTCAGTGTAATTCATCTTTGACTCTATTTTCATTACAGAATGTACATAGTCTTATGTGATCTGGTGTTTTGGGTATTGTATGTCTACCGGAATGCATTAAATGCAAGTTAATTTGATTTGATTTTTCTTTCTTTTTTTCTCTATCCCAATTAATCATTCATTTATTTAATTATTTCAAATTTAAAAAAGAAGAATATTTAGTTTAAATATTTTTGTAAAATATACAAATTACAAGTGTGTACCTGTGTCAAAAAAAACTTTCAACGACTATAACGTACAACAAATAATCTTAATAAAGCTTAAGTGTTTGTTGACATCATTAAACATTACCATATGAAGGCAATAATCATTTTTCATCCGGCACTTAAAATGAGTACGCGCTTACTCGAACCATTATAAATTAAACAATTGATTACTTTTTCTGTTGGGGACTTGATGTTCGCTTTCTCGCCTTTAATGAGAATCACTTGATGGGTCTGACAACCATTTCAAAAGGGTTGTCCAAGACGATAGGTCATTCAAAGAGGTTAAACTGACTACTAGCCATACACCTATTTCAAATATTTCTATAACCAATACGGTGACCCCAATTTTTTTTCACGTTTTTTGACTTGCCTAACAATGATCTATAAATGACAGGATTTATAAAAAAATTCATTGAAAAAATCCAAGTATCCGGTACTACCTTAATAAGTGGTATGTATTCAAGGGCAATATCCAGATATAGCCCTCATTCCAGGGCAATATCTGGATATTGCCCTCGAATTGGTATAATGAGGGGTTAATATCCGAAATACATCACTGTGAATTACAAAGAAAACCGTGTCAAGTGTGAAATAAAGGCATCTACTTACTTACCCAGACTGTATAAGCCAGTATTTTTATGTATGAAAAAGTCTGGCGTTTAAACTCGATGAAACAAACATACTTCATTTCAGCCTTATAGTTATTATTAAGTCATTTAATGCTGGTTATAGTTCACAAAATCATTTACATATGTACATAATTCAACTGAGTATTATTATGATTTGAAATATGAATTTTGCAGGCAATCCATTTGAATTTCATAAAAAGCTATTTTAGTGTTTAAGGTTTAACATCATAAAACTACAAAATCCACGTAAAAATCGTGGGGAAGAATCGGAAAAACCTATCACAGAAAATGTCCATAAGATATATATCCCACATTTTATATACACTGGTTATTTTAACAAGTGAAAAACATTCGTAATATGCTCTCAATAAGTTTCAATATTTTCATTTTGTTCGAGTACTTTTGTCATGGGATTTATTTGCACTGGCAACGAGCTAACAGTAGTTGTCAACTTGTTGGAGTTCGTATTAATAAACATGTTTGCTGCGTTAGCACTGTCACGTGATGCAGCAGCGACTCGCCCACGGCGGAACTTCCCAGAGAAAAAAGTAGTTTGTTTACAGTAAGCAGCTTGCGTACTTCCTTCGCGTTTAGTTGCATTAGTGTTCGTCGTAAAGGCAGTATTAGCGTTGGAACTGCTTGGCGTTGCTGTGCGAACAGAACTGATTTTCCATGCAGAGACTGAACACGCAGTCAATGGTCCAGGGAGAACTGTTCGCGCGTCTCTTTCCCGTTCAGCTGCACTTGCGTTTGCGTTAGATACAGTACGAGGGTTGGAGCTGCTGGTCGATATGTCAGGTGCGACGCGGCTACGGTGCAAGTATTTAGTAAACGGATTTTTGATTCTCTTGTCACAAATTATGTACAAATACGGAACGATAGAAAATGTTGAGTACGACACAGTAAACGTCGTTAAGTAGAAGCAAGAGATTTTTGGAGAGTCAGGTGAAGCGTTACGTAAGGAACGCGCAGCACCAAACGGAATCCATACGCAACAGTACGTAAAAATAAACGCAAATGCACTTCGTACCATACGTATTTCTTTGATGGTGCTCTGATTTCCCAACGTAGAACGCACCGATTCCATGTGATGCCGTAGTTTATGGTCGACTAAAAAAAGGCATGTGAGGCATGAAGTACAAGAGATTGTAATGACTAAAGTAGTTAGAACTATTAACGAGATATTACCATAACCATTAAGCTCGCTCTGAGCAGCCTCTGCACGTAAATACAACCCTTCACATACCGTATTACCATACTGGAAATCCACGATGTAAGTGGTCATGGGTAGAAACGTTATGACGAAACACGTAACGCCTATTGCCAAAGCGCTGCGTAATGCACCCTTGTATGTGAGTATTCTTTGTTGTGGAAATTTAGTTATAGCTTCGTAACGATCGTAACATAGGACAGCTAACGTTAGAAAACCCGTAAACATACAGAAGAACAAAGTGAACAGCTTGGTGAAACATAAGCCAGTGGAGGTAGTCAATGATAGAGATATCCGTCCTACATGTACTATATCTATGTAATTTAAAGGTAAACTAACAAAACAAGCTACAAGGTTGATCAACGACATCTGTAGAAGCAGTACTCGATCAGGTGTTTTTCGGCGCTTGAGATCATAACGAACAAAATAGATAACCACTGCATTTCCAACAAGGCCAGTTATAAAGATAAATACAGTAAGACTAGTGATAGTCCATGTACCGGGACAGTGATCGAATGAAGAAGAACTGTTCGATGTGTTCATCTTAACTATTGTAAAAGAAACTCAATACAAATGAGAAATTCAACGACTACAACGTACAAGAAATAATCTTAATTAAGCATTATGTTCGCCAAACAATACCATATGAAGGCACTCAATAACTTTTCCCCTGGCAGCAGGTATTTAAAATGAAAAGGCGCTTTTTCCATCAATTATTAATTAAACACTTTTCACACATATTTTGAGGGAGTAAAGTGAGACTTGAATTGCACATTCGTACCGTATACACCTATTTCAAAAAAGGTTGTCATCGCCAAAAGCGATAGGCGATAGGCGATAGGTCATTCCAAGACCCAAGTGCACTATGGGTATACTCTAAAGTATCCACATAAAAACAGAAAAGCTGTGTGTTCTGGGCACATTTTCAGTCCTTCGACAAGCCATTTAACTCTCCAGTGGAGATCGTTGTTTAGTGGAGCTGGCATGGTTGAACATTTCACGACTTAGGATTATACCCATAGTGCACTTGGGTCTTGGATTGACCTATCGCCTATCGCCTATCGCCTATCGCTTTTGGCGATGACAACCTTTTTTGAAATAGGTGTATGATATTTGGATATCTATGAGTCTGACAAACTATTGAAAAGGGGTTGGGTAAAATATAGCATTGACTATATACAATGATTTCAAAAAGGTTGACCCGGCGAACGCCGATTACACGACCGCAAGGCATTGTGGTTACGCATACAACATATCCTAGTGTTTTTCTGCTAAGCACAATTTCATCAATTTTAAGCTCTTCTTTACTACATGGAGCTGGCGTTATGCCGTAAATTCGTTTTCTGTCACCAAAGATACATGAATACTCAATATCAAAGACATGCAATCGCCGTTCACAATTTACCGTTCACTCGACCGTCAACCATTTATAAAATAAGGTAGTGAATAGATGTCAAAGCTAAACTCGTTAATTAAGGATATAAACAGTAATTGAAATGATTGATAATGATCTGTAGGTTGAGACAAAGAAACAACGGCTTAAATGCGTGGTTTGGTTATTTCAAACTATGTTTTTAATCAACATGGTTAATTATGTTTTGAATTAGTGTAGAGTTCTCACTGTTTAAGTTCCGTTCGTATTGTTTTAAGACTTAAGTAAGGAACACTCAGCATGGTTTTCTAATTCCATCGATCTTATGTACTGTAAGTATAAATGGAAACTACTAGCGAGTAAACTAGTATAGGCTGCGTCGGTGTTTGATATAAACGATAGGTAATAGAATGAAATTTGTAACACCGTAAAAAATAGAAATAGAAACTAGCGAGTAAACTAGTATAGGCTGCGTCGGTGTTTGATATAAACGATAGGTAATAGAATGAAATTTGTAACACCGTAAAAAATAGAAATAGAAACTAGCGAATAAACTAGTATAGGCTGCGTCGGTGTTTGATATAAACAATGGGTAATAGAATGAAATTTGTAACACCGTTAAAAAATAGAAATAGAAACTAGCGAGTAAACTAGTATAGGCTGCGTTGGTGTTTGATATACACGATAGGTAATAGAATTAAATTTGTAACACCGTAAAAAATAGAAATAGAAACTAGCGAGTAAACTAGTATAGGCTGCGTTGGTGTTTGATATACACGATAGGTAATAGAATTAAATTTGTAACACCGTAAAAAATAGAAATAGAAACTAGCGAGTAAACTAGTATAGGCTGCGTTGGTGTTTGATATACACGATAGGTAATAGAATTAAATTTGTAACACCGTAAAAAATAGAAATAGAAACTAGCGAGTAAACTAGTATAGGCTGCGTTGGTGTTTGATATACACGATAGGTAATAGAATTAAATTTGTAACACCGTAAAAAATAGAAATAGAAACTAGCGAGTAAACTAGTATAGGCTGCGTCGGTGTTTGATATACACGATAGGTAATAGAATTAAATTTGTAACACCGTAAAAAATAGAAATAGAAACTAGCGAGTAAACTAGTATAGGCTGCGTCGGTGTTTGATATAAACGATAGGTAATAGAATTAAATTTGTAACACCGTAAAAAATAGAAATAGAAACTAGCGAGTAAACTAGTATAGGCTGCGTCGGTGTTTGATATAAACAATGGGTAATAGAATTTTTTTTGTAATACCGTTAAAAATGTTGACTTAACTTAACCCCCCTTTTTTACTCCGACGAAGGGCTAAAGCTCGAAACGTCCAGTAAAGATAAGTCAACAGTTTTTACGGTGGTGCAAATTTCATAAATTTATCCATCTTGTACATCTTGTACTGTAGTGATACTGACTAAGAGACAATGTATGGCTAATAAGCTGAAATTTCACATGCAATCGTCAGTAAGTAAAATAATTATTATTTGTTTCTGAAAATAATTACATAATGTTATTTTCAGAAAGTAATTTCATTAATTCTCCAGTTTTTTTAAAGTAATTTCATCATTATATAATTGTTTTCTTACTGAGTTCATGATCGTATATGTCGTCTGTTCAGGTGTTTTTTTATAAAGCAATTTGAAAATATTACTGAAGGGGCCGACCATTTAACTTTTGAGGGGGGGGGGGGGGTTGATTTTGTAAATTAAATTTCCTGCACGGCCCTAAGGGCATAGAAAAATTTCCTGCAAGCCAAAATCGCCACTGAAATCTTTGCTTTTCTATAAAATAAATTCCGTGCGCATGCCAGCGGGCTAAAAAAATTTCCTTCACGGATGAAATCCCCCCCCCCCCCCCTCCCCCTCAAAAGACAAATGGTCCACCCCCAAGATAAGTTAAGTTTATATAATGGCCGTTGAAACTGTCGATGATAATTTCGATGTAAAAACAAACTATTCATAGTGATGAAGAGAGAACAACAGAAGATGCAATCGTACAAGTAAACAAGGATGTCCTATAGTCTCCATAAACCTCGCCATCCAGCATCGAATCGATGGGTACTGAACTTAGGAGATTTTTGGTGGCACGATAAAGATTTTATTAACGGGGTTCCACTGTAATTTATTGGCTTCTCCTGAGAACTGAGAATCTTAGCTACTAGGAACATTGCACAGGCGCCGTACCAATTAGAAATAGAATTCAGCATGTTATTTGGATTTATGCATACCTTTTAGAGGTTAATTTCAAAATCAACAGCAGCTGACCCATACCACTATAACAAGAAAGTATTCCCCCCTCCCCTCCCCCCAGGGAGTGCCTTTTAACCTCCTAAATGTTTAATTCAAACCTCCTCAAAGCTCGTCATCATAAGTTGGATATTTTGCTGTCTCCAAAACCTCTTCGACCTTCCATGAAGGGTACAAACCAGACATACCATACCTGTAATTAGTTCCTTTAGAGTAACCATCCCAGTGATTGCCAGCAATACCAATAAGATCACCAACTTGTAGGTTGATTTCATCTTGGTTTTGAGGTTTGTGAGCTACTACTGCTCGTACATTGTGGCCATTTTCTGCTTAGCTTCTGGTAAAACTGAAGGATCATCTGTGGCTAGAAGTCATTGTCCATAATAACGCCTAGATTCCTGGCTTTCGTTTTCACTGTGACAGTAGTGTCTGCTAGCTTAAGAGCGGTGATGGCTGCTGGATTCTTGTTGGATTTTAAATTTTAAATAGGCCAGAATCAAAGTGCCTCAAATTTGCGTCATTTGAAGAAGCTTTTTAATTCAATTCCCATTTTCTTCTCACCACTGGAGGAAACTAGCTAACATTAATTGTTCTAATTAATGTGCCAATGCTGCAAATTAAACATACTTTCAGACGTTGGATCTTCAGGACGAAACCTGAAGTCAAATTCTGACTTTATTCATTTCCTTTCTTTCTACTTTTGCATCCTCGTTAACATCAGCAACATTGAACCACTCCTCAGAATCTTTGGCATCCATGTTACAAGCTTTCACAACGCTGGTGAGCCCCAGGGGGGGGACTCCCTTAGAAAATGGATAGGGGTGCTCGACGGACCTTTTAGGGTCGAAAATAAGACCCTCGCGTTCCTTTTTATGGTCTCGAACTGGCACCGAACCTTTTAGGGTCAGTTTTCGAACTTAAGATTATAAATATTGAAAAAATTTTAAATGTGGTCGTACCTTTTAGGGTCTGAAATCAGTATCTGAGTTAATTTATGCGTACCTTTTAGGGTCATTTTCAATACCGTTCGTCGAGCAGCCCTATCCCCGGGGTGGGGAGCTCTTGCAGGGTATCTTCACCATCATCATTCATGTCTGCCACGTCAAAAAATACATTGTTGAGTGTTTCATGAGTGTTTTCTTGGAATGACCTCTCCTTTTGGACAACCTTTTTGAAATAGGCGTATGCCTGTAATTACTTTCCGTTTTGGAATGATCTATCGCTTTAGACAACCTTTTTGATTGAAATAGGTATAATATGCCTATAATTCCTTTCCGTTTTGGAATTACCTATCATTTTGGAAAACGTTTTTGAAATAGGTGTATGGCTAGTAGTACTTTAACCTCTTTGAATGACCTATCGTCTTGGACAACCCTTTTGAAATGGTTGTCAGACACATCAAGTGATGTAGTTATCCAAATTCAATCAGTCTCATTAAAGGTGAGAAAGCGAACATCAGGTCCCCAACAGAAAGAGTAATCAATTGTTTAATTTATAATTGTTCGAGTAAGCGCGTACTCATTTTAAGTGCCGGATGAAAAATGATTATTGCCTTCATATGGTAATGTTTAATGATGTCAACGAACATAATGCTTAATTAAGATTATTTCTTGTACGTTGTAGTTGTAGTTGTTGAAAGTTGAATTTCTCATCTGTAGTGAGTTTCTTTGACTGGTTAAGATGAACACATCGAACAGTTCTTCTTCTTCATTCGATCACTGTCCCGGCACATGGACTATCACTAGTCTTACTGTATTTATCTTTATAACTGGCCTTGTTGGAAATGCAGTGGTTATCTATTTTGTTCGTTATGATCTCAAGCGCCGAAAAACACCTGATCGAGTACTGCTTCTACAGATGTCGTTGATCAACCTTGTAGCTTGTTTTGTTAGTTTACCTTTGAATTACATAGATATAGTACACGTAGGACGGATATCTCTATCATTGACTACCTCCAATGGCTTATGTTTCACCAAGCTGTTCACTTTGTTCTTCTGTATGTTTACGGGTTTTCTAACGTTAGCTGTCCTATGTTACGATCGTTACGAAGCTATAACTAAATTTCCGCAACAAAGAATACTCACATACAAGGGTGCATTACGCAGTGCTTTGGCAATAGGCGTTACGTGTTTCGTCATAACGTTTCTACCCATGACCACTTACATCGTGGATTTCCAGTATGGTAATACGGTATGTGAAGGGTTGTATTTACGTGCAGAGGCAGCTGAGAGCGAGCTTAATGGTTATGGTAATATCTCGTTAATAGTTCTAACTACTGTAGTCATTACAATCTCTTGTACTTCATGCCTCACATGCCTTTTTTTAGTCGACCATAAACTACGGCATCACATGGAATCGGTGCGTTCTACTTTGGGAAATCAAAGTACCATCAAAGAAATACGTATGGTACGAAGTGCATTTGCGTTTATTTTTACGTACAGTTGCGTATGGATTCCGTTTGGTGCTGCGCGTTCCTTACGTAACGGTTCACCTGACTCTCCAACAATCTCTTGCTTCTACTTAACGACGTTTACTGTGTCGTACTCAACATTTTCTATCGTTCCGTATTTGTACATAATTTGTGACAAGAGAATCAAAAATCCGTTTGCTAAATACTTGCACCGTAGCCGCGTCGCACCTGACATATCGACCAGCAGCTCCAACCCTCGCACTGTATCTAACGCAAACGCAAGTGCAGCTGAACGGGAAGGAGACGAGCGAACTGTTCACCCTGGACCATTGACTACGTGTTTAGTCTCTGGGGAAATCAGTTCTGTTCGCACAGCACCGCCAAGCAGTTCCAACGCTAATACTGCCTGTACCACGAACACTAATGCAACTAAACGCGAAGGAAGTACGCAAGCTGCTTACTGTAAACAAACTACTTCATTCTCTGGGAAGTTCCGCCGTGGGCGAGTCGCTGCTGCATCACGTGACAGTGCTAACGCAGCAAACATGTCTCAGTACGAACTCCATTTGGTTTCCATGGCGTAAAAATCCTATGAAAAAAGAACTCGAGCAAAATGAAAATATGGAAGCTTAGAGAATTACAAATAGTTTTCATTGGTTACAAGAACTTTTGAAAATATTTTTGGAAATATATGGACATTTTCTGTAAAAATTTCTCCCAACCTTTAAATGGCTTTTTGTAATTGAATTTGAAATGGATTTTGTGAAATTTGAACGGTTATTGTGCTTCAAATTTATTTTTATGAAATTCAAATGGATGGCCCACAAAATTGATTATTCAAATAATAATTATTATTTATCATATGACCCGTATTTTGCCTGGCGCGCGCTCTTAAGAAAACCTTCGGGAAAAAGTCACGTGACGGGGTCCGTACGGCTTTTTTTCACCTGGTCCATACAAACACGTACGGACCCGCTACTCGAAACATCACAAAAAATGGCCTTTAAATTAAAAAGAGTGGGTCATATGATAAAAAACTTATTGACTGAGTTAGGTCGGGCCTTACGGGAAAATATTTGGCTCTTGGTCATTTGTACGGACCTCGCGACTGAGTCATTTCAATGGCATTTTCCGTGTTGTTTTAATAAACTTTGTATTGGAATTTTCCGTCACATATATAAATGAGTTATTTTTCTATTAAAATAGATTTTTCTTTAACATTTCAATAGCGTTTTTACGCGTTATTCAAAAGGTTTTTTTCTATGAATGGTGACCACTATCAATGGTTTTCTGTCCTTTTGAACATTCCGATGGTATTTGTTCCTCTCCATTCAAATAAATTTTTTCTGTGACACTCAAGTGGCTTTTTGTGACAATTTAGTTGCTTTATTTTGAGTCATGCGAATGGTATTTCCCGGGTAGCACTGAAATGGTTTTCGTCTGGAAATGAAGTGGCTTGTTCTATGACAATAAATGGATTTTCAAAACGTTGTTTATTCATGCATTTTGCATTGAGAAGGCGTCGGTCCGACACTGTAAGATACTTCGTTATAATGGTGAAGGAATGAATAAATTGTCGCTTAATTATTTAACCATTTTCACGACAAGGTATTTTAAATTTATGTTTAAATTGTCAGTCTGAAATGTATGTACTTGAAGTTTAGTTTGGACGAATCTCCAAGGATGAAATTGTATGGTCACTTCTATATATGAGTCAATTTATCACATTATTGTGAGACCAGATGCCAGTGACCACAACATGGGCACGTAATATAGTGTGGTTTATCTATTTGGTTAAGTTAATTTAATGCCGATCAATAATTCACTATGAATAGTGTGTTGTTTGTTTGCTTGTTACTAGGAGTGGATCTTGAGTCATGGCTTATTTTAAGATCAAACATGCTTTCATTTTCATTTTGCTTTCCTTCTTTTTGCTTTGCTGTTTTTTCGTTTTTCTATCTTTAATCATACTTTCGATTTCTTTTTCTCATCTTTACCTCTTTTTCTGATATATTTTCTTTGTTTCTTTCATCCCCTTTCTCTATTTCTTTCTTATACTTCCTCCAACTATTCTTTTTTCATTTCTTTTCTCAGCCATTCATTTTTTCAATTCATTAATTCATATGTTCATTGCAATGATATTGCTGTTAGACAAGATATTTTTTTCGTTTGCGTTGACTGTTAAATTTATTGCTTTCTTTAGGTATCAATTATTCATTTTTTCAATTCATTAATTCATATGTTCATTGCAATGATATTGCTGTTAGACAAGATATTTTTTTCGTTTGCGTTGACTGTTAAATTTATTGCTTTCTTTAGGTATCAATTATTCATTTTTTCAATTCATTAATTCATATGTTCATTGCAATGATATTGCTGTAAGACAAGATATTTTTTTCGTTTGTGTTGACTGTTAAATTTATTGCTTTTCTTATATTCATTCAGTTAGTCATTATTCATAACTTATTTATCATCCATTCATTTATCATTAATATTTTCTTGTATTTTTTAAACTTAATTAGAAATCTATTTATTTCCTTTTCTATTTTTAAATTCCATTTCCTGCTGGTCATATTTTAATCTGTTTCTACTTCTAAATTGTAGTTAATCTTCTAAGTCTAGCTAGGAAGAATGATTATTTCCACCTTCTATGTAGAAAACGTTTTTTAAGCATCCAATGAAGGCATAAAGCTTTCAGAGAATTATGATTGCAACAATGGTGGTCATTACACTAGTGAAGATGATGAAGATAATGATGATGATGGTGGTGGTGGTGATGATGATTATGACGGTGATGCTGATGCTGATGATAACAATGTGATGGTGATAATGATAATAACGATGAAGATGATATTGATGATGATGGTAATGATGATAACAGTGATGATGATGATGACAATAATAAATGATGGTGATGATTATGATGATGATGACAATGATGATAGTGGTAAAGATGATGATGATAATAGTGATGATGATGGTGATGATTATGACTGTGATCATGATGATGGTGGTAATGATGATGATGAAAATAGTAATGATGATTTCAATAATAATGATGATGATGGTGATGATGATGATGATGATGATGATGATGGTGGTGGTGGTGGTGGTGGTGACAGATGACTTTGACATAAGTCTTTATAAAAAGCACAATAGATATTTAATTAAAGATTGTCTTCTCTCTTCTTAAAACCTGGTTTCTATATTAGGAATAGTGCATGGTTATATCTCAATAGCTACAATTAAGAGAGGATATTGAACCTCTATCTGCCATCAATAATAACACTGCCTGAATGGGATTGAAATACAGATTACTTAGATATTATAAATAGACACTCTGAAAAAACAGCAAGAAAAATAGGCTTTTTGGAAAGAGTAGTATTAAAATTACAAGTGTTTGTGTGGGCATACAATTTAAAGATTACTCCAAAACGGATTTAGAATTTAGATTTTTTTTTTCACTATAGTTTTATTAGAATTGTCATAAAAATATTGATATTATATATACACCGCCTACTTGCAAGAAAGTTGTCATATGAAAAAGAACATTTGTTTTTAGTGTGTTAGGAATAAATTAAAAGTACAAAAGAAAGAGTTCAGCTTCAGTGATCATCTTTTGTACTTTTAATTTATTCCTAACACACTAAATACAAATGTTCTTTTTTCGTATGACAACGTTCTTGCAAGTAGGTGTATGAACATTTATATACGGATTTAGAATTTTAAATATATAACATTAACAATAAAGTTCACTTTAGTTTTATTAGAATTGTCATAAAAATATTTGTACATTTTGGGTTATAAAAAAATGGCTATATTTGTTTAGCCTGTATGTAGAGGGATTATCACAAGCTATTGAAATCTCCTCATAATAAAAAAAATAAATCATTTAATTATGAATTAAGGTCTTACAATAATTATACGTTCAATTTTGTCTATAAGCTTGAGAAAATTTTTTTGAGAAAAATAGATATTTTTTAAAGTAAAAATTGTAACAAATTAAAAGAAAGTGGATTTTTTTTCTTTTTTTGATCAAATGAAATAATTAGGGACTGGTCATAAAGTATAGGGGGGTGGGCCGAAAAAAAAGGTGGGGTGGGCCATAATTTTTGATCATGAAAAAAGGGGTGGGCCATGAAAAATTAAGCAATACACTGGGGGTATTTGTGGGTAATTGTGGTGCATTGTATAGGGGTGGGCTACGTGTAACTATACATAGACTAAAGGGTGGGCCAATAAACGTCATTCCTTGGGGATTCTGAATTCCCCCCCCCCCCCCCTCCCCCCCTATACTTTATGAACAGTCCCTTAGTGGGTACAAGATAACTTAAATTAATAAAAACACTTTTTTATTAATGATTCTATTTTCTTTTCCTTCGCAACCTTTGGTTACTTTCCTAAATTAATATTTATTTCTATTCATTTATTCATTTTTGTATATACTGATATTCATTCATTAATTAATTTCATTCATTCATTCATTCATTCATTCATTCATTCATTCATTCATTCATTCATTCATTCATTCATTCATTCATTCATTTCATTCATTCATCTATTCAGTCATTCATTAATTCATTAATTCATTCATTTGTATTCATTAAATCATTCATTCATTTGTATTCATTCATTCATTTGTTTATTTGTATTCATTCATTCATTTTGCTCTATTCATTTAAATGTATATTCATTCACAAAAGGAAGCAAATTAAAAAACATTGGATTCAATCAGCAATTGCATGATATATATCTTCTCTTGTTTCTTTTTTAATATTTATGTATAATTAATATATAATATATAATTTTCAATATTTATATATAATTTTTTTCTAATTTTATTTATCATTCCATTTCAGAGTTAATTTTTTCATTATCAATATCTGATGCAGTCATTTTATATTTCTTTTGTTCTTTAATTTTTAATATTTATATATAAATTATTTGATTTTCTAATTTTGTTTCCATTTCAAAGTTTCATTATGAATATCTTCAGTTATTTATATGGTTTTCTTTTGTTATTGCAGTATAACATTTCATTTTGTTTATCCATTAATATGGTTGGAATTGAATTGGTGAATTATGTATTTATTTTACTAACTCCATGCATAGATATTAATTTATTTATTATTCATAGATTTAGTTATACAGTTCCTCTTTTAAACCAGTTATGCTGAATTGGGCAACCTGTTTAAATATTATTCAAAATAAATAAAATAAATATATTATTTTTTCATTCATTCATTATTTATTCTTGTGTTTAACCATATGTATGTGTGCATATTTACTTACTTATTTACTTACATATTTACTTACTTATTTACTTACATATTCACTTACTTATTTACTTACGTATTTACTTACTTATTTACTTACATATTCACTTACACTATAGCCTATATGCTCCTTTGGTCACTGCACACAATTTCCAATTGCTGACAATTTCAAGCATATTTTTATTGCTATATAAATATAAATCTAAGTGTCATGTAATAGTTTTCTATTTTGTAAATATCTATATGTTTATGTGTGAATAACGAATTGAATTGAATTGCTGATGCATAATTTAAATTTCATTCTATTATCATATCTTGTTCTACTTGCTTGCATATCTACATCTACATCTATATGCAGTAATTGTTTACATACTTACTTATTTTCTTACTTACTGTAATACTGGCTTGCTTTTTGATTTCTTATTGACTTGTTTATTTAGTGAGCCTTGGTTTGTCTAGCTTTCAAAGTTTCCAATATCATAAGAAGCTTTGCATAAATTACTTACGACAGAATTTGATGAGTTGAATGATAATGACACTAAAATATATTGACAATTAAATGCATTTTACAAATTAGAAGTAGAAATATTAGAATGTACAATTTATAAATTGGATTAACAAGTCATACATATTTAGTGTTATTTGTTCAATTTCAATCATGCATATTATGAATGGTCTGTAATCACCGATATGGACCTGCTAGACTCGGCTCGTTATGATTAACGAATGCACTAAAGGCCCCTCTTGGAATACTCTACTAGTTTGACATGATATTATTCAAATAGCTATTTAGCTGTAATCACCTCTCATCAAAAGGGGATCTAATTTGCAATTCAAATTAGCGTGTAGCATAACTGTCAAGTATGAGAAAAATCTAGAACCTCGTCGAAACTTTTCAACTGTTTTACATTTTTGAAGCATTAGGTAAGATTTAGACAAAGTTTGATCGATAAGCGAAAACTAGATAGCATGGGTTAATTCGTAAGGAGATTTTTGCATGCAGCATGCAGCGAGCGTGCAAAGAGTATTCGCTGCCGGGGAAACCCTCGGGGTTGGATTTCCAATTGTTAATGGATTATTTGGTAAATATTTTTGAATAAAACCACAACTTGTTTTGATTTAGATGTTCTTTATTCCTTATTGAACATCAATTTATCCAATCTAGGACAAAATAAATGATATTTACACCCTATATTTAGATATATATATATATATATATGCAACATAAATTTACATGCCTCCGCGCATTGCAATTTCTTTTCATACAAAAACATTTCAATATTTATTATTATTTTCAATGCAATTGTTCAATAATCAAGCTTTTCGTGAGCCTTGCAGTTCTTGAATTGAACAGAATATTGATATTCCTAATTACGATCAGGGATAAACCTGCTTTGTCGATTGATAAATTCTACCTAGATTATTACATCTAATAATGACGTTTCATATGTAACGACAAATGATCGGAGCGAGAGAAGCTTCGATCGCATGTTGAGCATTTGAATGGCTTTACACCCGTGTGTTTTCGATAGTGTCGTGTTAGTTCATCAGATCGAGCAAACCGCCAACAACAATCCTTCCAATTACACTGGTATGGTTTTTCACCAGTATGTGTTCTTTGATGGGCCTTCAAATGTGAACTTTTTGTATACGATTTATTGCAGCCTTCGTAGGTACATTTATGAGTTCTCGCTAAGGCTCTTTTTGCCTTTGGTGATTGACTCGGCGACGTAGCTATAGCCTGTTCCTTACTTGAATTTGCATTTATGTTGGCTTTTGATGAATTCATATTTGCTTTTGCTGAAACGGACGTAGAACCAGCTTGATCAGATATCTTAGATTTACAGCTAGTAGTCTTGACGTTCGGCTCTGTTTTTACGATCGCCAAATTAACAGTCGTGATGTTGATTTCGTCCTCTGTTTGCGTGCTTTCTGAAGATTTCTGAACGGTCTTGTAATCTTGAACAACCGTGGTCATTTCCACATCCTCCAATTCACATCTAGTCTCCACCGTTGACTGATCGCTCGGCCACTTTTCTGTAGTCAAAATCTCGCCATTAGTGACTTGTAGTTGCAGAGGGATCTCGTGGTAAGGTAGTTCACAGAAAAGACTCGAGTCTTTCTCTTCTACCGGCTCAACGCTGTACAGAAAGTTGTCACCGTAAGAAAGATCGAAGTCTGAATCCAATGAGCTTTCCGAGTCGAAAATACTACTCTCTTCCAACGGTAACGGCTCCCATTTGTTGCTGAAACTCTCTACATCAAACCAAAGCTGAAAGAAATACCATGAGAGAGAGTTAATATTTTTGCCAGGTAGAATGTAGATTTCAACGAGTGTACATTTTTTCAAATACGAGTAATCATACAAAGCAGCTGTAAAGCCGCGACAATAAATAATTCTCATTTTGTGTGTTTTTACCCACCTTTCTAAAATGCTCCTCGGTGTCCATAATAGCGTCTTTAGGTTTAAAGATATCTAGGGTTACCGTAGATAGCAGAGGGTCTACAACAGTGGACATTTTCAGCAAAATTCGTTGCACGTTACTGGTTTCATACTTTGGTAAGTTGCACACAGATCCATTCGACACTCATGATATTCACGGATTTTTACTACTCGTTGATTGGCTAATAAAACAATCACTTTGTCAGCTCTAATGTCATAGGATCAGAAAGGCTTTTCGATCCTTATTTGGCAGAGTTAAAAATAGCATCAACTTGACTTGGTATAAAAGCTGGGCAAACTCCACAATTCTTAGTTATTCATCGATGGACGCTAGTCGACTTAGGTCACGCCGGCGCGGGAAAACAACACCAGTCATCGCTATATTAAGATCATTGTCAACATTGGACGAATTTCAAATATCTTACTAACAAATTCCAAAGTTCGAATTAATTGAAAAAACTGAAACATCGTTCGAATGCATGATCGAACGTTCGAATGCATTTTAGGTTTATTTCTGTGACGGGTATTTCGATGTATATTTCCAATATTTTAATGGGAAAGATGAGACTAATTATTCAAAGTTTGATTTTTTTTAAAACAATCTATAAAAAATACTTATTTTCAACTGCGTTTTCAAGAAAAAAATCAGGTATTTTTAGTGCGTGTATTTCGACCGAGATCGGAAAATTTGCCCAAAATCTCTATGTGTACATTTTTATTCCAAAAATACACCTCTTCAATAGAAAAACTTACAATTTTGAGAGAAATATTAGCTTTTTCGCACGTGCTTTGATGTATTTTTTTCTTGAAATATTTTAATAGGAAAATGATATCAAAATTGTTATCATTATTTGCGAGTTTTATACTCCAGTATGCATGCCAAATCGAGCTGAAACACTTCACATTGTTATTCACATTTTAAAAAGAGGCTCTTCAAGGATAGACGTAGATTTTATAGAATTTCCATCTAAAAAGACTCGCTATACAAAAACACGAACCAGCTGTTGATGGTCTATTTACGAGAATTGAATATTTTTCCCTCTTTCGGCATCAATATCAAACATATTTACAAAAACAAAAGCTGGTGTTTGTCGTAAACGACTCATTGAAATTATAGATTCTAGTTCTTCCTACTAAGAATGACCTTATTTAGGTAAAATGTTGATCTTACTATCGAGCACTGGTTTCCTGATTGATCAGTTCTCTCCGCTGGTGGCACATATATTATATATTAATTATACTTGTGTTTTCTCCACTTTTCTTACCCCTAAAACCCCTCTACTTCTGTTTCTTACAAAGCTAAACAGGTTTATGCTCAAAGAACGTTTTAAAGCATTTGGGATTCAGCGAAATGTTGTGAAGAATAATCTGTTGGCATGGTCTAGCAGCACGGAAATGACTGGTCATTCGCTCATTTGCTATTCAAATCCACGTCCAGACAAGTTTTAATCCTACAGCAAACGAATCGAGAATCGTAATATTTTAATATCAATCCAGCACTCGGCCTTCTAAGATAGTTAATCCTTTATTTGATGAAGGATCGAAAATAAAAATGAAACGGCGTTATCAGTCTTTGGCTAATGAATGCATTAGAATTTGTGGAAAAATACTAAATTCTTATCAATGAAATGCATCGGAAATGCATGAAAAAAAAAGAAATGAACAAAATCCTATGAACAGTAGGATTCTAAAAAAACCTTGCATAATTAAGTCATAATATGTCTATGATCTGTGTCTACTATGTTTCGCTTTTCAAAAGCCGCTTTTCAAATTTACAATAATGCTTTCATTTCCTTGGATCAGTCATTCAGTCACAATCTCCATGCATATTTTAAGCAACTGTCTATTTAGTGAAAAGCTCTAACATTTGTGTTTATTGCTTGGTCTATTTTGTCATTCAAAAGCTTTTCAAATGCTCAAATACTTAATGAAGTGTCATGCTGGTCGATAAAGTATGCTGTGTACGGCGCTCTGTAGTTTTCTTTTGTCAATAGCAAATCTGACGGAACAGTTTCGCCTGGGGCTATCTAACTTCTCCACTGGGGGGAGGGGAGGAGTAAGAACGTACATTTTCCGGCTTGACGATAATCACCTCGTGTTTTATAGTATTTTGTGTTTTATATAAGTTAAATTTATGGAGTATTTTTGCAGTTTTTGACATTTGCATTTGGCTTGAATATTTTAAGGTATAACAGTGACGTGATATCCCGTCACCTGTTTCAGTTAGTTAGTCTATTGTAAGGTGATATTAACGTTATTAAAACTGCCCATATATACAATGAATAGTAATATGGAAAAACATTGCAGAATAACTGGTGTTCTGTCTCTTGTGAATACACTGTAGACAGAATCAAAATATATAGTGAACAATTTGAAAAATTATTGTTTTATACTGACTAGCCTCTCATACATGTACACTGGGTCGAAATGTGATGACCAATTTGTATAACTATTGTTCTAGACTGACTAGCCTCTCATACATGTACACTGAATCAAAATGTGATGACCAATTTGAATAACTATTGTTCTAGACTGACTAGCCTCTCATACATGTACACTTGGTCAAAATGTGATGACCAATTTGAATAACTATTGTTCTAGACTTACTAGCCTCTCCTACATGGACACTTACTCAAAATATGGTGACCAATTTGAATAACTATTGTTCTAGACTGACTAGCCTCTCATACATGTACACTTGGTCAAAATGTGATGACCAATTTAAATAACTATTGTTCTAGACTAACTAGCCTCTCATACATGTACACTGAATCAAAATGTGATGACCAATTTGAATAACTATTGTTCTAGACCGACTAGCCTCTCATACATGTACACTGAATCAAAATATGGTGACCAATTTGAATAACTATTGTTCTAGACTGACTAGCCTCTCCTACATGGACACTGAATCAAAATATTGTGACCAATTTGAATAACTATTGTTCTAGACTGACTAGCCTCTCATACATGTACACTGAATCAAAATGTGATGACCAATTTGAATAACTATTGTTCTAGACTGACTAGCCTCTCTACATGGACACTGAATCAAAATATGGTGACCAATTTGAATAACTATTGTTCTAGACTGACTAGCCTCTCTACATGGACACTGAATCAAAATATGGTGACCAGAACAATTGAATAGTGATTAATAGTCAGATTTCATCTTGTTTCTGCTCTCGCTCACTAAGTCCATGGGTTACACTTGCACAACTATAAAACGTGCACGTATAGTCAAGTGTTTACCTGACCTGTTAAAACAAAACTGGCAAACTAGTTTTGAATCCAAACACATAAACTTCATAATCCTAGATAGATAAATAAACTTACTTACTGAGAATGACATATAAAGTGAACTATGCTTTTAATCAGTTCATTAAATTAAGTGAAATAAATGAACAAATTACGGAGGATTGACATTTTAAGTTATACTATCAATATTACCATTTTATTCGAAACGACAATAAGCAATATTCTCTAAATAGTCAGTAAGAAACTTTCTATTATAACATACATACTCTTTATATGGAAAAAATGTTACCATTTTTAGTCAAACTTCAGTAACATATTCTATCAAATATATACAGTGTACAAAAATCATAAAAGTTACCAATTTGACTACTGTTGTACAGAAAACAAGGGATATTTCTTATAATACTCTGGGTGAATGTTACCATTTTAAGTCAAACTTGAGTAACATTCTCAAATATATACAGTGTACAAAAATAAAAGTTAGCAATTTGACTACTGGTGTACAGAAAACAAGGAATATTTTTCATTGAAATGAATAGTTGATGTTAATCAGTCGGATTTGCCGTGCTTGACTAATTGTTAGCTATTGGTTGGATACAGAGCAATCTAGTCAGCCAATCAGGAAATCTCATGGACCGCACTCATCGCTTGCTTTCAGGGGACGCCAACGATAACAAAGATTAAAACTTAACCTTCGGCTAGTATAACAGCGAGTAAAATGTAGGCTTTGTTTTTGACAATCTGATTATTTATCATCAAGTGTTGTAATGTATGTTACTAGGCCTATATCAGTGTAGAGCCTGCCATATTTGATTATTGATGTGTCTGTAGCTCCCAAGACTCATTGATCATTCTCGAAATGACATGCTTTTGATTTCATAAAGATAACAAGTAAAAAAACCTCCAATTTAATTAATTTCCAAGGAATTTTATTTATATTTTATGCATTTCTAGACTAGCTTTGTTCTAGTTCTTTGTTCTAGTTAAAATGTATTATGAAATGTAACTTGTTTGCTAAAAAAAAATGTATTGTATTGTATAGAGATTCCGTCACCGACTTTTCCTGTCAATTTTCACTGCATATTTTTCATTTGCTTTTACGTCCTCGCAATGAAAAAAACATGCATGCCCTTTTTTGTTTTTGTTTTTCAAATTTCAGCCAATGTATTATGCTTGTGTGTATTGTATTCCTCTTTTCTTTTTGTCTTTGTTTTCACTCATTAAACGTCTTAGCTTCACTATATAGGAAAAACCTAATTAACAGAATTAATTAAAAACTTGCTACGTTTCTAGCCATCACATATGGGCGTCTACGGTCAATAAAACCGAATATACAAAGGAAGCCCGAAACAGGAAAATGAGCTGCTTGCAGAGGAGGGGACTAAATAGTTTAAAATAATTGTTTAGTAGTTTTTGCATGTCAGGTTGTTGTTGTTTGAGAATATTTCAGTCGTTATTTGAAAGTAACTTCCCAGCATGCTCGACGAGCTGGTTCGATACTTAGTACTTGAGCTGAAGATACATAAATTAAGTAAATGTGTCCATTCATCAGACTATAGCGTTGTTTGTCTAGGATGTTGATAACTGAAGCCAACATTATAAGACGCTATTATAGCAAAGGTCGTTGTTGCTATAGCTAGGTCACACAATATGTCTTTTCACATGACAAACTCGTGAGAATTATTGCAGTTTTAATGTGTTGTTGTCACTCGACTAAGTGATGGTAATGAGAGGAAATTAGCTGTGCTTTTGTGATCTTAGATCTGAAATGATTTATTTGAATATAGTATACAAGTGCTGTATCATTCATGTCTATAATTATTCATTCATTTAATCATTATAAGTTTATCATTTTGACTTGATTATGGCGTTTGATAACGTCGAAACGTCGTGTAAAAACTTTGTTAATTTCAATGTCTTATCGCAGAACTTTATTGTCAAATGTATTTCCAAATCTTTACTTATACATTCAACCATTCATTCATCTATTCATTCATCTATTCATTCATCTATTCATTCATCTATTCATTCATCTATTCATTTATCCATCCATTCATTCATTTTATTAATTCATCCATTCATTCACTAATCTACCCATGAATTAATTTATCCATCCATTGATTGATCCAACCATTTATTCATTCATCCAAACTTGTTAGCATTGCATTGAGTGCAACATAACATTTAGTGCTTCTTAAATGCGATAAACAAATATTTTGTGCTTTGCCGTGAAGGCTTGGTCATTATTATTAAAAAAAAGCCACAGGAAGCCCAAATTAGGTTAAATACGCAAAAACATAAATGAGAAATTTGAGCAAATCGACTTATTTTAAGTAGGTGAAACGGAATAGTTTGAAACATAAACACAGGAAGCCCAAGTCCTGGGAAAAGACACAAATAATTTGAACATATAAATAGGCCTGTTATTGTGATACAAGCCTGAGGGGTTTAATATTGTTCTAGATTTACTCGAAAACAAGGATCCCTGTAGTTAACGTCCTGTTCAAATATCTATATTAAACAATACTAGCTGCACACATCTATTGTACATCGAGAGAGGGTTCGACATAACATGTACAATTTGTTGTTGGATAAACATAGATGAAATATCTCAAAATTGTGAAAGAATTATATTTTATTGATGTTTGTCAACTAAGGTCTATTGCATTTTGGTCATGCGAAGTGCACCGCGTTGTTTCGCCACAGTGCTCTGAATCTTACAATAACATAATCGTATCGGCTACTGCTTTGAAACTCATAACAGTGTTGAGGGAATAGTGCAAATAGTATATCCCTTATTAGTAAATTTAAATAGTGCAAACAATATATCTGTGAAATACAAAACTAAAGAAACTAAATAGTACGTGCTAAATTAAACAATAGAGAGATTATCCGTCGTCCGTGTAAAAATAATACGCATAAAACACGGTATTACTACCTGTTGGTAGTATAAGTACTACTAGCTACACTACTAGACTAGAGTGGCCTTCATTAATCCGTGACTTAACAAAATGTACAATTTAGAATGCAAACGCAGAAAGAAAGACAGGACTCGATCTAATGACGATCACTGAATTTGTTATAACAGGTTGTAAAAGTCACTGCAGTTTCCCCGGAGTTTCTTGTGTTTTAATCTTCATCGATTGTTATGATTGAATTCTTCTAGCTATATAGACTCTTTCTATCTACCACCAACTATTAGGCAAACTGCAGAAACTAGAGTGATTTTCATATGACCGTGAAAGAATAGGCAAACTAATAGTTAGTAGTAAACACTAAACCCATTGTTTTCTTTTGTTCTTTGTCAATTACCACAAACTAAATGGTCTATTTTCTTGCACGGTCATATGAAAATTACTCTAGGTAGTCATTTTTCTTGCACGGACGACGGAAAATTATAAACATTGTACTATTAATTTAGTATTTACTAATAAGTTTCACGAATTGTCTATTTGTACTTTACACAATAGAAAACAATAGAATTAGCAAACACTGTAATATATCCTTTCAAAATCACCACGTATTCGTTTCTGCGGTAAGGACGTGACTAGTGCATGCTTGATTGCCACCAGGGTTACAGTAGACCCTTGACATGCATAAACAGATTGTCATCATTCAAATAACATGCACACAATTGATAAGACAATATTATGAGTGGGTGATGGTAATCAGAGAGAGCCAATCGATGAAGAGCACGACAATAAGAAAGCTTATTGAACCTTGGAGCATTCATCTAGAAGGATTGATAGAGCGCAAACATTTGAGCCATAGCATGGATTAATAGTAAAAAGCACGACATTTAGAAAGTTTATTGTACCCTGGAGCAATTTACTTACTTTAGAAGGATAGAGCCCAATTACATACACCACCACATCAACAATGCTGTAAATATATTTTTATTATTATCATATTAAAAGGTAGCCGGGGGTCTTCGCTTTGAGGCACAACGAACCGACGAGCTTAACTTGCAATGATGGAGACCGTTTATAAAACTTTGAACATGCATACAATTATTCATATACGACTCTATCATTCAGCAAGCAAGTTCGTCTCGCTTCGATGCAAAAGCAAAGCTACCTTTCAAGATGGAGCAGAGAACTGTGAAGGGGCTTGTTGTGCATTCACATATCATAGTGATGGCAATATAGGACACCTGCGTAAGAGGCTAGCTTGCAATTAATAATAGAGGCAGTTTAAACTCTATAGATAAGGGACTGTTGTGCATTCACATATCATAGTGCTGGCAATATCTGATAAGACACCTGCGTAAGAGGCTAGCTTGCAATTAATAATAGAGGCAGTTTAAACTCTATAGATAAGGGACTGTTGTGCATTCACATATCATAGTGCTGGCAATGTAAGACACCTGCGTAAGAGGCTAGCTTGCAATTAATAATAGAGGCAGTTTAAACTCTATAGATATAGTCTTATATGTAGATCTGAGTAACCACTGCTTGGTTATTTGAGTATGTACTTAGTGTACTTAGTCGTTTATGAAATGAGTAGAGTGGTTATCATTAACGTGAAACAAAGTGTAATAGTCAAATATAAAGAACAAAAGAACACAATGGAATTAGAGTGTATTAAAGAGTAATACACTAAAGAGTGTTTCACTGTGAACGGTCGATAAACTTAGATACCTTAACTGAACAATTCATATACCCAGTTTTTTTGCAGTGGAACGACTTCCAAAACAGAACAAAACAATAATTATTTTGTTGGATAAAAACATTATTCCGATTTGCAGAACTGACAACATATGCATCAGAGGCTTGCAATAATAGAGACAGTTTAACCTCTATAGATCTCACCTTATGTTGATCTGAGTAACTACTTAATTATTTGAGTATGTACTTAGTTGTTTATGAAATGAGTAACTGTGGATGATCGATAAACTCTGTGAGTTACTTGAGCTGAACAATTCGTACCCAGTCGTTTTTGCAGTGGAACGACTTCCCAAACTGAACAGAACAAAACAATAATTATTTTGTTGGATAAAAACATTATTCATTTGCATAACTGACAAAACAATAATTATGTTTGGTGAATAAAAATACTATTCATTTGCAAACGTCTCGTAGAGTAATCGTTCAACATCACGAAACACATGTTGACTATAATGCACAGGGTCTTGGTTAGACACAGTCCCTCGTGGATACGCGTCGCTGATTGGATAAACATCAATGACGTCAATACCCGCCTGACACATGATTGAAGTTGCTAAAGCATTAAAGAGCAAAATGCGCGGGAAAGTTAAAAACCTTCTTACGTCTTTATGCGGGTTTGGCCACCTCTGTCTATTTATAGCCGTAGTTGTCTTCCAGAAGAATTGTCCTTTGAATTTCCTCAATTCACCAGTTTCTGGATCTGTTTCACCGTGTTGGATGATTTTAGCAAATTCTTGGATTAGTTTCCGGTATTGGTCAAAGCTTACAACCGCTGCGAAATGGATTCCCCAGTTTAGAAATAGTACGCTGTTCTTGTCCATCGTGGGCTCGTATAACACCTATAAAGACATAAAAAGTGCACTTTTAGAGGACAGACAGATAACTTGTCGGCAGGATAATGGTGTGTATAGAGAAAGTCCTCGCTGCATGTTAGAGACCAGATGATTTCGTGCGCGCACTTCCGGCTAGTATTAGCCAATCAGAAGCATTTCTGTCGCATCTCCAACAGTTCCAAAATGGCGTCGTTCGAGTGAGTGTTGTTTCCCGTGTTAACCCTCTATACATACGTCCTTAACCTAGTAACTTGATGTAACTTGGACAACAAAAGTTCTATGCTGCTCTATCAGCAATAAAAAAAGAATAAAAACAAAACGCAAATGTCTAAAAGTAACCGAAGTCGTTGCTGTCACGAGGCGCAATTTTGGAACTGTTCGTTTTGACAAACAATCCTTTGCGTGCTTCGAAGCGAGATCACCTGGAATGTTGTTGGCATGCACCGAGAGAGTATTTACCGGTTATATATAGATATATAGAGATATAGAGTTCCTTAAGAAAAAGCTCCGACGGGGAGTGATTGTAGTAACTATACTGACTAAGATCATCGAGGAGAGTTCCGATGGCGAGTGATGGTTGTAATTGTTATATAATGTCAATTGTTTGTGGAGAAATGGCGGTGAATTTACTTACCTCTCTGACGTCATGTAGTACTCGATTATGATCATAATCCTTCCCATCAGCCTTTGGTTCTCTAGGTGACGTCACACCGTCGCCCCAGTACCCTCTCATATTGTAGACCCAGTTGTAGACCTTACGACAGGAAGTAAAGATGGCGGAGCAGATTTCCTTATATGGGCCTGCTACCAATGATTCATGGAAATGATTGGCCAGAGAATCACCAAAGATGATCAGACTGCCTTGACGGTTGCTATGGTTACGATCAGGTACTTTTTCTGGAAAATGAAACAATGACAAAAGTTGTTAAACTACAGTTAAAACCTGCGTATAAGAACCTAGGTTTTTTCAAGGTAGCCTCCATAGGTTCTTGTGTAAATGGAAACTAGTGAGTAAACTAGTATAGGCTGCGTCGGTATTTGATATAAATGATAGGTAATATAATGAAATTTGTAACACCGTAAAAAATGTTGACTTAACTTTACTGACGTTTCGAGCTTTAGCCCTTTTACTCCGACGAAGGATTAAAGCTCGAAACGTCAGTAAAGTTAAGTCAATATTTTTTACGGTGTTATAAATTTCATTATATTATACCTACTATTTCTTGTGTAAATTGTGCTTATTGTGAATCTAGGCAACTATAGGTTCCGTTAATTAAGTGAATGTATTCTTCAAACACTAAATAAGGGTTTCACATATCTCGTCAACCATTCATCCATCCTTCCATTCTGTCGTTCATTCCATTCATTCACCCATCCATGTATTCTCCCAGTCATTCAGTCATCCACTCATTTTCTCATTATTCTTAAATCGTCTATCCATTTACATATCCATCATGCATTCATTCAACCAATCCATTATGTAAAACGGTTTCAACATTTGCTTCAACATCCGTTCGATTTTGTTGAATGGCAATGTTTAAACGCTTTTTAACTGAACTCTTTCAACATTGTTGAAACGTGTGGAATCGATGTTGAATTGATGTTGAAAGAGTTTAAAAGCGTTTAAACATTTCCATTCAACAAAATCGAACGGATGTTGACGCAAATGTCGAAACCGTTTGCCCGGGCCTTTATATAACGCATTTCACATTCGTCTCAATGCGCTTTACAATCAATAATTTCGTCAATCAATTTATCAATACTCCAGTTTCATGTTATCTAGCATGAAATAAGCTGTACAATTTGACAAAAGGCGCATTTGCACAGGGATAATCTCGATCCGGAGTAAATTTGAAATAGTTTTCTATTGTTTAGCGGCAGTATTTTACCGTGCTTGGCTTGGAATTTGTAAATATTTCTACAACAAATCGAGGCTTAGCCTGTGAAAATGCGCCTTCTGTCAAATAGGACAGCGGTGCTATACAACGTGAAAGTGGAGTAATCATTTACTAGTCACCAGTCTACCTCACCTTTAATGTACGGTTGCCAAGCATCACCTACCCATCGCCCCAGTCCATCCCAGTGCAACGATGGACACGAGCAGCTTCCTCTCTTTGGAGTTGGTTTGAATCCACTTGGATCTTCCACAACATCAAATGTAACTTGTGGTTCGTGTAAACGGAACTTCTTGATCAGGAAGGGCTTATCTCCCTGAAGAATACCATCTGGCTGGTTCTTGCCTTGGGGATTGCCTAGGAATAGATATATATACACCTATTTCAAAAATCGTTGTCGCAGCCAAAGCTACAGTCCACACTCTGGATCTCGCAAAGGATGCCGGTAATAATGAAATCATGTGTGGTTTATATTGCATTTGTTTTCAAAGAAGTAGTTGTTTCATCATCTACCACAGCAACAACTTTTTATGGTTATATAACACAAACACGTACAACCTAAATGTGCTATGAATAAATCGATAACAAGAGGAGAGACACCGACATCCTTTGCATGCTTCAGATAGTGGACTGTAGATGGAATATTCTTATAGGTGAGCGTAGTGTTTACAAGTGTTGGTATCGTGATGCTAATTTGCGAACCATTTTCATAATAGATTTTTTAATTTTCTTTGTTCTAATAACAATGGTGACTGTTCGCGTTTAAACTTTGCTTCAACATCCATTTAACATTTCTTTTTCATTCTGCGAATGTTGAATTGGAGTTGAAGTCGTTTGCCCTGCTCCGTTCAACATTGTTGACTACACCCATGCGCATTTAGTTGTCTTTCAAATACGTAACACGTTGCAACAATGTTGAAAGGGAGGGAAAACGGTTTCAACATTACCATTCAACAAAATCAAACAGATGTTGGTGCAAATAATGAAGCCGTTTGCCCAGGCCTTAATTAACGCACACCGCAACTTACCCGCTCGAAACCAAAATGGCGGCGGGTCTTTAAAGCCATTACACAGAGTATAGTCCAGCCACATATCCAGTATATATCTACCAGGTTCCATTACCAGGAACAACACCTCATAACTACCATCATTGTGATCAAACACTGTCGGGGCGATAGTCGAAGGACCTCGAAGATGAACTCGCCAAGAATCGCCACCAATCGATTTCGTTTCGTTGTTTTCCGAGATTGATTGTACGACAAATCGACTGTAGCTACCGACAGGGTTGATGTCCCAATTAGATATAAAACTAGAAAGAGCACTTGTTGGACGGTGAAGCTTCATGGTATTTTCACCCCATACTGTGCTTTTCTTACAAGGTTTTAAGATACTTTTCCAGTCAGTTCTAGCTTCCTGGACACGACACCAGTTCTTGGTGAATACAGCTTGTTTATTTTCTTCTTCGCTGATGTAAGTCATCTTCTTTGTATGAGAAATGACACTTTCTTTTTCCTCCTTATTGTCTGGTGAATTTAAATTGTCTGTAACGACTTTCATTGTTGTCGGACGCTTCTCATTTTCTGCGACATTCCCAAAATCTTTTTGATCGACATTCCCAAACTGTTTCTGTTCGACATTTCTTAAAACTTTCTGTTCGACATTCCCCAAATCTTTCTGTTCGACTTTCCCCAACTCTTTCTGTTCGACTTTCACCAAATCTTTCTGTTCGACATTCCCAAAATCTTTTTGTTCGACATTTCCCAACTCTTTTTGTTCGACATTCCCCAAATCTTTTTGTTCGACATTCCCCAAATCTTTCTGTTCGACTTTCCCCAACTCTTTCTGTTCGACTTTCACCAAATCTTTCTGTTCAACATTCCCAAAATCTTTTTGTTCGACATTCCCCAACTCTTTTTGTTCGACATTACCAGAATTAGACGGTTTTCTTAACTTCTTGTCCCCTATATTTTCTTCTCTTTTTCTATGCTGACTATAAGAATTTCTCTCCTTTAACATTTTTCCATTAACAACAACAGAAGGTTCTTTCATATCGTTTTGCGCAATATTTCCAATACCTGTTACCTTCTTGTTGGGTCTTGATTGTTGAACGTTTCTTGTAACATCATTTAAATTGTTTGCAGTTTTGTGTTCTTCCCCTTGTGCTACAGAAGGCCTGCTAGTTAGTAATTTTAACGCGGCATGCTCGCTCTTCTCTTCTGTTGAACTTGTTGAATTGCTTGTCGTTGGGCTCCATGGTTCAGTATTTCTGAGTGGGGCTGGTTTCCTAGACACAACTGGTTCCATATTTTCAATGTGTGATGGCCTTTCGAAAGCTTTTCGTCTCGCTACTCTACGAGTGTTTGATGTTACACGTTGCTGTTCACGTTGCACTAAAATATATATTTTGTTCTTACTTCCATTTTCACGTTTTTCATTGCTTTTGTTAACAATACTACCAAAACCATTTCTTGTCCTACCTGCTCCTTTCAACTCTTCTAGCTGTAAGACAGGTATCTCATGGTTTGAAATTGTTGAATTTTGTATCAAAATTTGATTTGATTTGTCATGACTATTTGAACTATCTTGTTTTATTTCCGCAATTTTCACCCCTGTATGTAAAACAGGTAGCTTTTGTCCATTTTTTTCTACATTTGTTGAAGATTTTCTTGGTATTTGTTTGTTTTCATGCTGTGATTTCATGGTGTTTTTCTCTAGTAACGTTTTTGATCCATCTAAGATTTCACCAACCGTAGTAATAAACCTATTTGATTTATCAGGCGTTGTAAGTATTTTGTCTCTAGCGACATATTGATGGAATAAAGACGCTTTTCTATTGTTCTCTGACGTCTGTAGTATTTGATTCCTTACCATAATAATAACAAGAAGCACCTGACAGACGAAAACAGTCAATAATATCCTTTTTAGACGAACCATTGTAGTACTTTAAAGCTCGTTGTTTTGACTTCTGTTAAAATAGAAAACAATATCAATTTTTGACAAAAATAATCGCAATGTTTAAGTTATTTGTAAAAAAAAAAAAATGGTAATGTTACCGTCGTAAATCACAATTCAATCTGCTTCAAAAACTGCAATCAAATTGTTTTGTTGTGTCAGAAACCACCGCACTCAACACCAGATTGACGCGTTAAGTAACTGGTTTGTTAACGTGTCGGTTTACCGTTTGAATCTGACATATATCTTGATATTTCATTATTCTGTTTCTCTGTGCGACTACGACCAGTTTTCTTTTGACTTAAATGTCAACAAAGTATTAACGTCTTATACCGGTCATCCGTGCCGGTGCGTTAACGCCCTTTCGATTCGCGCTGTTTCATCTAATAATCCCATTCATTTGAACCTCTCTCTCTCTCTCTCCCATAGGCTGTGTAAACGTTTCGAGCGCTAATAAGGGTCTTTTACGCAGGCCGTCTTCCGCATAGACTAGAGTCAGTTTATTTCGTTTATTACGCTTTTGTATTGCTCCATATAATTGGAACTGATATTATTATTGTTCACTGATTATTTCACATTTTGCAAAGATTTAAATGTAGTTAAATTGTCGTTACCATGGTGATACAACTCCTGACAATGAATGCATTCTTTGTTATAATATTACACTGGTGTACATCCGTGAATTATTAGTAAATACATTCTATTGTTTAACTAGCACTATTTAGTATTTCACGGATATATGGTAGTTTCAAGGTTTTGTGCTAAAACATATATTGTCACGTGACAATATATCGACAACAAGGAAACCATCACACGTCGTATAATTTTCAGAGAAAAACGCGAAAACTTGTTTTGATTTTTCTGGGGTGTTCCGGGGTGTTCCGGGGGTGTTCCGGGGTGTTCCGGGGGTGTTCCGGGGTATTCCGGGGTGTTCCGGAATATTCCGGGGTGTTCCGGGCACGTTCCGGGTTTTACAGACACCTTAAGTGAAGTTTTATACGAAACGGATTTTCAAAGAGTAATGGCAGTTTTGACGGCTTTCATCAGATAAAAGGGTTCACATTTCGCAGCAATATCAAAATTACAGAAACAAGAAGTGTTTATTCCTTGTTAGCTTTTTTGTATCGATTGCTCAATTCTCGTCAGGAATCGACACAAGAGAGCAGGTTCGCTTACAGGACACAAAAGAAAAGAAAGCAAGGGGGCGATTGCTCAAATCTCGTCAGGAATCGACACAAGAGAGCAGGTTCGCTCACAGGACACAAAAGAAAAGAAAGCAAGGGGGCCAGGGTAGTAGTTCTGCACCTTGTGGGGTTAAATTTTTTTTACCAGATATACACATTTGACAACAATAGTATTGTATTTTGATTGTAAATCGATCTGCATGAAATACTGAAATGACCCATGACAGATTTATTTTTCTTTTCTTCTAGAGGGGAAAATAAGGAGATCTTATATCAATATTTCATGCAGGTTGATTTACAATCAAAATACGATACCTAACTGTTTATACATAATAATTTGCTTTTTACTCCGACGAAGGGCTAAAGCTCGAAACGTCAGTAAAGTTACATTAACATTTTTTTACGGTGTTACAAATTTCATTCTATTACCTATCGTTTATATCAAACACCGACGCAGCCTATACTAGTTTACTCGCTAGTTTCTATTTCTATTTTTTACGGTGTTACAAATTTCATTCTATTACCTATCGTTTATACGAAACACCGACGCAGCCTATACTAGTTTACTTGCTAGTTTCTATTTCTATTTTTTACGGTGTTACAAATTTCATTATCTAACTATCGTTTATATCAAACACCGACGCAGCCTATACTAGTTTACTCGCTAGTTTCTATTTCTATTTTTTTACGGTGTTACAAATTTCATTCTATTACCTATCGTTTATATCAAACACCGACGCAGTCTATACTAGTTTACTCGCTAGTTTCCATTTCTATTTTTTTACGGTGTTACAAATTTCATTCTATTACCTATCGTTTATATCAAACACCGACGCAGTCTATACTAGTTTACTCGCTAGTTTCCATTTCTATTTTTTTACGGTGTTACAAATTTCATTCTATTACCTATCGTTTATATCAAACACCGACGCAGTCTATACTAGTTTACTCGCTAGTTTCCATTTCTATTTTTTTACGGTGTTACAAATTTCATTCTATTACCTATCGTTTATATCAAACACCGACGCAGCCTATACTAGTTTACTCGCTAGTTTCCATTCATGTTTATACATAGTTAAGTACAGAGTATTAAAAGTTGGTTTTAATGCTGTAGGGTTTTCAAATACCGCGTAGTGCATCAATCATAAGTAAACGTAAAACAATACTACTATAATGATCTTTTACTACGACGAAGGGCTAAAGTTCGAAACGTCTGTAAAATAAGGTCAACGTACATTTTTTTACGGTCACTCTATCATTGATTAGATGTGATACCCATTTAGACAATGGTGGTATTTGTTTCTTCGCAGTGTCTTGTATCACCCAGGCAGTCGCGATCCATATTATCTTTTAAATATCTCCTTTGATTTTAGCTCTATAGGCAAATAAGAGTCGGCATGTTTGTTTAGCCATGTAAGGCGATTCTAAATATAATAAAAAAATTTTTTAGGATGATCTTATCTAGGCTAGCGCTGTGTATAGAATGAAATCATTATGGCAATGCAAACTCTTATTTACCAAAAACTAAAATCAAAGGAGACTAGTTAAAAAAAAATATCGACTTCCCGGCATAATTAAAGTCCATCTTTGGTGAACGCTCCCGGTTGCGGCGGACATGTTAAGCGACTGTCTTTAAACTCACCTTTAATGATTGCTTCTATGATTGCCTACGAGTTGATAGGGAAACCACTTGCCTCTAAATTAAAAGAAATCTACTCGTAAACACATAAATATACTAAATCAATCTTCATTAATAAGTTCACTGAAATTGAGGCCCAGGAAACCCAATATTAAAATGAGATTAACCAGCTGTATTAGGTACCAGTCAGCGGAGTCTCACATGAACCAAAATGGCGGATTGACAACAAAGTTGATTACTCTAACAACGAGTTTTACACAGAAATAAAATGTCTGAAAGACGCCCTGTTCCACGTAGAAAATCATCAAACTCAAGTATTTCGTCTAGAGCTTCACATGATGGTGCAAGACGCGAGTCGTTGTCGAGAAATGATCATTTAAATGAGTGCAAAGCGGCTTACCTTTCTGTATTTAAAAGTACAAACGAATCGATTACTTCAGCCGATGAACTTTCGTTAGGTAAGTATAAACACACTATCCTATCTCACAACCAATTTTATTCACTATCATTTCATATTCTCTTAGTGTGTGATTTTTGGTATTGGTACGGTGCGTAGCTGGTTTTTCTCATGTTTTGTACAAACTTCTTCATAGCAATAAATTATATAAACATTAGCATTTCAACCGTAGTCCATGATAGACGGAACGATATAAATCTGTGTAGAGTAAACACGGTACTATTTAGGTCTAAACATCCCCAAAGAATTTCAATCCCCACAATGAATAAACCGAATCGAAATATGTCGACCAATTTGAAGAACTATTGTGTTTGCCTGGCTTGCCTCTCATGCATATAAAAGCTCCATTGTGTTCCTACATGAATACGAGGCTAGTGAGTCAAGAGCAAAAATGGGTCACCACATTTTGATTTGGTCTATATTTGAAAATTTGTGATTGATTTTAAACATTGTCAGATTTTCTTGTTGCCTTTTTTGGACTAATATAAACTTAAGTAATTGTTGACTATACTATATGGCCATATACTGTTTTAGCTCTTCAATACGCTGGGAGAAACCCTTCAAAGAAATCTTTACAGAAATACTGGAATAGCAAAACAGGTAAGAGATAATGTGAGGAAAGTGAGATAAATAAAGTGATGTTTTAATATTGTGGTAATAATAATAATATTATATAATTATATCAATGTCTTAATTGTATAGAAAGTGATGTGATATTATCTGGGTGTGTGCAGTCTTGGGAAAGAATGTTGATATTTGTAATCTGACTTTGCTGACAATTTGATTGGAGTCATCTTTATTTAAGAAATGAAAATATGTCTTCTGGGTTTTCATGTGCTCATGAAAACTGAGATACGTTTGGGAGAATTCGAGAGCAGATCAGTCCAAACATGAGACAAAGTCGAGATCAAAACAAGGAAAAAACTTACCATTGAATGAGAGCGCATGCTTGAAAATGGTGTTAGTGTGTTTCATGCTCTCATGAATCATGGGTTTTTGACCAATCAACACATTTGTACTATCCCAATTATTTTATAATTCTTTATTCTAATCAGGTTCTCAAAACATCAGACACAACGCCAACTAACCAACGTTGACTTAAGTCTGGGTTTAAAGCATTAACTGTTAACATAGCAATACTAACTTGTGACTTTCTTTCAGATAGTATATCATATAATGAATTCTGTCACATAATGCAAAATGAAAAACCCACCTCAAAAGAAACCTTGTTGAAAGCGTTTAAAAAGATTGATATCAATGGAGATGGATTTATTACATTTGATGAGTTGTCTGGATTACTAACAATGGTAAGACTCTTTAAACTAACAATAGGTGGTGGACGTACAGTGACATGTTTTGTTATGGTTTTGCCAACCAACCATTGTTATATCAGAACAAAGAAAATTAAAAAATATATTGTGAAAATGGTTGGCAAATTAGCATCACAATACCAACACTTGTAAACTCTACGCCCACCTATAAGGGACCATTTTAAAATGTTTTCATTTGGTTTTGTTCAGAGAGGAGAGAGAATGACCAAAACAGAAGTACAAACAATTCTTGATGAAGCCGATTACAACAAAGATGGAAAGCTGGATTATTATGAGGTGGGTTCGCTGGAGTATTTTTGCCTCCGTCTTAAACTTCTCTCTCCTTTTCACATTTCCTCCTTTCTTCCTGTTTCTCCCCCCTCCTGTATTGTCGATGGGGCAATGTTAACAGATTAAACTACACAATAACAAACACACACAAACTCGTGTTGTCCGCCATCTTTACTCTCGATGGTAACTACTGCTGACCATACATAACTTGTATAAATCTAATACACTACACCACCCCCCCCCCCTGCACTTCCCTCACCCCTAATCTCTCTTTCATACCCTATCACTCCCTTGCTCAAACAATCGGTGAATAAGATAATTGTAAGGCTTAAGTATTTATAAAGAAAAGACTTATATTTTTGTATCTTGTATTTGAGTGAGTTTTGTTTGCCTGTGTTTCAGTTCTGTAACATGCTGATATCAACTTCAGAAGACTGCACCAAGAAGAACATGAAAAAGTTTGGTTTTAGAAATGAAGATAGAAAGACTCCTACAACTAGTGGAAGTATGAGAGATAGAAGTGAAGAGAGAAGAATTTCTACTAGTAATAGCAGTACTGCTAGAGAAAGAGTTGAAGAAAGGAAGGTTTCTACAAGTAATATAAGAGAAAGAAGTGATTCTAAAAGAAGTGTAAAGCAATCTAGCATTTCATCAATGCTTAACCCTGTAAAGACGAATAAAACAGACATTGAAGAACCGAAGAACCTTAAGGTTAGAGAGTTGGTTGAATCTATGGTTTGATGAATTTATGGACAATCTTATAGTCACTGTTTTTATCAGTATCATCAACGTTACAGTTACAACTATGATTATCATTATCTATATCAACAGCACCACCACCACTATATTCATCATCATTACTGTCATCGTCATCGTCATCATTACCATGATCACTATCATTAACATAATCGTCTTTATCATCACCATCATCTTTATCATCACCATCATCTTTATCATCATCATTACTGTCATCATCATCATTTTTACCATGATCACCATCATTATCATAATCATTACCAAAGTCATCATTATCACCATCATCATCACTGTCATCATCATCATTACCATAGTCATCATTATCATCATAAATATTATCATATTTGTCATCATCGTGTATGATTATGATCGTCTCTGAAAATATAATTAAAGTTATTGTGACTATATGAAGGGGCTACATTTGTCATCATCATCATTAACATCACTATCGTTTTCATTGTCATATTAATCATTACTGTCATCATCATCACCACCATCTTTATTATCATCATCACCACCATCTATATTATCATCATCATCATCATCATTACTGTCATAATTGCCATCATCATCACTAACATCACCACCATCTATATTATCATCATCAACATCATCATTACTGTCATCATCATCATCAATATTATCATAATTGCCATCATCATCACTAACATTACCACAGTCTTCATCATCATCATCATCACCATCATTACTGTCATCATCATCATCATCATCATCATCAATCTCATCACTTACCAAACCATTTCCTTCTGCTCAACAGACATGGACCAATGTTCAGAGTAAAGGCAGCTTCTTTGTAGAAGAAGATGGTTCCATTGTCAGCCATCATTATAGACTACTAATTCCCAAGGAGTCTCAGATTTGGTTGACCATACAGCCTATACCATCAAGATCAGGTACAATTCATTGAACAATTAAAATATTTTGAAATAAAGCACTAATATTTAGCATTAGTAGTTCCTTCAGCTAGAAGTAAGCTTGTCATTACCAGAAAGCTGATTGTGGTCAATCAATGCAGGTGTAGATCCAGAAAGCTGATTAAAGCTGTTTCTACTTGAAACATCTTCAATAGTCATGTGAACAAAGCACTATACATACAAATGAACATAAATGGCATCCATTTTATTTGTTATATAATATAGAACTAATACATTGTTTGTCTGTTTGTAGCTACTTCTGACCTGCGATTTATGGACACAGAATTATTTATTATTGATGAAAAAAATGGAGACATTGTTGCATTTACAGCAGCAAGACTAGGTTTGGTAAGCATTGAATATATTTAAATTGAAATTCAATATATAAATCCATCAATGAATAAATCAATGAATGAATGGGTGAATTCATGAATATACACACATCTAACAAGACTGATGTGAATAATGTATATCTCTGAGCTGAATATAGTACAAACACTAAAAGCATACAAACCTTATCACTATTTATTGCTAAATACTACTTAGAAAACAATAGAATTAGCATAAAATATCACTATTTAGTACTATTTATTTGGAACACTTTTTTGTGCTTTTTAGTTAGTTTGTAATATAAATTCTTTGAAATTAATTAATTATTTTTCAAATAAAAATTATTTAAAAAAAGACACTAAATAACATGATTGATTGATTGAAATTGTATTTGTCTTTTCCTTCTCAAGAAATACTGTCTCCAATGCACATTAAACAAAGGCAGATATCACTTAATTACCTTCACCACTGGCTGCCGTCTTGCTGCTCGTAAGTATGAACCAACAAAGACAGCAAAACTACTCCAAGGATCAGGGGATAATATCAAGCTGACGCAGACCTTTAGGACTATCCTTACAGAGATTTTTACCAGATCGGACTTGGATAGCAATGGATATCTCAGTCGTAAAGAGTTTGACATGTTTCAGATGAGAACCAGTGGCGAGCAATGTGATGACGATGCTTGGGAAGTTATGACAGGTAGGGACAAATGATTGATTGAATGGATGGATGGATGGATGGATGGATGAATGAATAGATGGATAAATGGATGGATGGATGGATGGATGGATGGATGAATGAATGGATGGATGGATGGATGGATGGATGGATGGATGAATGAATGAATGGATGGATGGATGGATGGATGGATGAATGAATGAATAGATGGATAAATGGATGGATGGATGGATGGATGGATGGATGGATGGATGAATGGATGGATGGATGAATGGATGAATGAATGAATAAATGAATGGTTGGGTGAATGGATGGATGGATGAATAAATGAATGATTGAAGAACACAAATGAATGAATGGTTGGATGGATAAATGGATTTTTGAATGAATGGATGGAATGATGAATTAACAAATGAATATATGTAGAAATGAATGAATTAAAGAATGAACGAAAAAGGTGAATTATTGTATAAATATAATTGTACAAAATATTACATATAAACAATTAAATGAAAACATGACTTAAAAACTACTGTTTAATTTTTTTTTTGTAGAAAACTTTGAAATGAATGGAGATGAGGAAATCACTCTTAAAGGCTTCCTTGATTTAAACTTAATGGAGGCCAAGGATGCCGAGGGTGACCCAGATGACTTATGGGTAACTATGGAAAGTATGGGATACAATAAAACACTGGAGCTGGACCAGGTTTGTTTAATATAGGGGCTTATAGAAAATTAACCTGAGAAAACAGACGTTATCAGGCACAGATCTCCAGGATTTTGTGAAGGGGGGTGAAAATCAAAAAATTAAAAATCAAATTGTGTATCTTTTTTAGTCTTATTTTGATTTAATTTTCTATTATTATTATTTTTTTCGGAAAAAGGAAAGGGGGTGACTTAATCACCCTAATCACCCCCTGGATCTACGCCTGGTTCTTTCGCTCCTCTTCCCCCTCAAAACTAATGAAGAGGAGCGAAAGAATGTCTGTTTTCTGAGGCTAATAGAAAAAAATAGAAAACTTTTGTGTATTTGTAACTAAGACTGATACACATATATAATGCCAAAAATAGTCAGACCAATAAACATACCGTCTTTGTTATGAATTATGAATATACTGTGGTCAAGGCTTGGGCATGGATAATTTATAAATATTTATTATTTATTGATGTGAATTTCGTACTCTTTCCCACAGTCCTGTACATTCTATATGGATATATTTGTCAAGAATTGTGCTCCAACCCTGAAGGCCATCGGTGTCGATAACTGTAAAGAAGAGATAACCAAAGCCCTTGTCAGCTCTGCAAAACAAGAAAAGATCAAAGGAATGAAAGATCTGGTTCTTTACAAATATCAAAGCCCTATTAGATGTTCTTTAATCGTTGAAAACCAGGTAGGTGGGCTTCCTGTGTTTTTCAGAAGATTTTCACTTCTAGCCTTATAGGGAGAGCCTCTCTCTAGCTGTCATCATCGTGGCCAAGTTTCATTCCCTGGAAACATGGAATAAATGTTGAATTTGGTGATGTAGATGTGTGACTTTGAAACCCCCCTTATGCACCCCTCCTAGCCTGCAAAACAGGCATTCTTTTGGGTTTTGGGAAATATTGGATTTTGGGGTTCCTGTGTTTGCTAATTGCTCGTTCAACACAGGAACCCCAAAACCTGATTTCCCCCAAAAAAAATCCACAAGAATGTCTGGTTTGCAAGCTACACCCCTCCTTAATAGTGAGTGTAGTGGTAATGTAAGTGGAGCAAACAACACTGAATTGATTGAATTGATATTGAATATTATATAGATATAAAAAAGCAGACATTTTACAACCATTTGATCTTTCTTTCCTTTCAGTCCCATCATGATATTACATTAAGAGTTAATTGTAGTGACAGTAATAACTGTATCAGTCATCGTGGTGATCTAGACCTAACATTGGACATAATAGCAGGAAAAACAGAGGTATGCTTAAGATTTAATTGAAGCAAAGCAGCTTCTTAAACAAGAATATCACCAGTACCAGAATGCTTTGCTTACTTTCTTTTGTGAAATATTTAATGACAAATTATAATATTATTATTCCCCAACTTCACACAAGAGAGATAAAAATCACAAAGTTGTCACAATGTACAACTGATAGTCACCTAGTCACTCCAGTTTCACATTATCAAGGTGACTGCTGTTCTATTTGACAAAAGGTGCATTTGCACAGGATAAGTCTTGAATGAGAGTAAAATTAAATGTTTTTTTATTGTTGAGCAATATTTTGTCATGCTTTGTTTAACATTTGTAAAGAACAAATCAAGGCTTATTTGGTACAAATATCAAAACAACGAAGAAACTGGAGTATTGTTCTGCTATTCTGGAGGGGAAAAAACACTGTATATTAAGAAGAGCAATTTGTAAAGCATTCTGGTACTAGTAGTAAAATGACAACTTTGTGAAAATGGCCCATTGCATCACTATAAGACAACATAAGATTTTGCCGACTCCCCCCCTTCCATACACGTATAAATGAAAGCCCCCTAAATAACACACACACACTACATGTGCATAAAATTTGTACTCATTTACTAAATATTTTAATCACAATACAATGACGTTCATTGGCAGGTTGTGCATCACCTTCTACCAGAAGACAACAAGAAAGAGTGGTCTGTTGATTACAACATATCAATTGAAAAGTAGTCATATACAGCAGCTACTAGAATTCATCTGATATTTAACACAAACTACAGTTTTACTTATAAGGTGTTAAAAATAAACAAGGTTATAAAATCATGAATAATTAATAAAAAATTTACAAAAGAAATCACGTCTGTAAATCTCATTCAGATTGAGTCCTGATTTTGTCAAGTTCTATCTTGAATTTTCTTGGCCAGATTTTACTTTTATCTTGACAATTTTAGTAAAATATGAAAGAACTAACGTCAGACTTTCATAAGTACTATACAATATTCACATCTGATCTGTATGTATGTTGCATACAGATTGGCAGCTCATATTGCATATATTTATAGAAATAGAATAGAAATATTTATCTTGCTTTCTAAACAGAAGAGCTTGCACTGTGAATAAGACTTGTATACCATTTGTTGAGCTCAGCATTTGTAACCTAATGACAATTTCTACATTTACTGATAATAAACTGTATCTAAAACAACTATTTTGTAGTTTTCATCAATCTAAAGAAAGATTATCAGTATTTATTGTGTCATCATCTTGTTGCTCTAAATCAACAACACGAACATCATCAACTGTTTCTTCTTCTATGTCAAACTCTTCTTCTGTTGTCCATTCATCATCATCATTGTTATCAGCATCATTGTCAATGGCATCATTGTTAACGGCGTCATTGTTATCAGCATTGTTGTTATCTACATTGTTAACGGTGTTATCATCTATATTAGGAATAGGGATAGGTACTGCTACTTCTGGTAAACCCTCTATCTTTTCTTGTGATGTGTTGTATGATCCACAGTGTTGACATTTGTGACCAATGATGTGAAACTTGGTCTTGCTATCCTGCAATATAACAAATGTGAACTATTCTGTTTCTCATTATTTTTTTTCCCTTTGTATGTTTATACTTGTTTTTTTTTTTGTACGTAAATGTTTGTGTATTTGTATGTTTGTGGGCCTACAAGTTTGTGCTTGTTTGTGTATGTGGTTTTAAGTTTGTTTCTGTGGCTGTATATTTGTTTGTGTATTTGTTTGTGTGGTTGTGTGTACATTTGTTTGTGGGTCTACAAGTTTGTGCTTGTTTGTGTACGTGGTTTTATGTTTGTTTCTGTTGCTGTATATTTGTTTGTGTATTTGTTTGTTTGTGTGGTTGTGTGTACATGTGTATGTTTGTGGGTCTACAAGTTTGTGCTTGTTTGTGTAAGTGGTTTTATGTTTGTTTCTGTGGCTGTATATTTGTTTGTGTGGGCTGTATGTTTGTGTTTGAATGTTTGTGTGTTGGTTTGTGTAGTTGTATGTTTGATTTTGCAGTATGTCGGTTAAGTGAAATATGAAATTTTTTTGTTTCTATTTGTTTGTTTTGTGTTTTGTTATATGAACAAAATTGTTGATGCTCATATATTGTAGTTGTAGGATTCAATACAAATGAAGTTGATTAGATACCAACATATAACATTGTCATTAAACATCTTAGAAACCACAATGGCAGATGGAAAGACTACAACTGTGATCGTTTACATTTAATTCATACCTTTTGACAATCTCTGCATTTTATCTAAAAGAGAAGAAAGCATGATTACTAAATTGCTGTCTTTACAAGGTTTTCTGTATTTGACTAAAAAAGATCTTTAAAGTATATTTCATTACATTAAAGTTGTTACCTTACAGATAGATAACCAGGGCAAAAATATGGATGGATTGACAGAACACACACTACATTTATCTGATTGCTGGTGTATATATACAGGCCATTTCTCTATTTTCTCTATTTTTGCTTTATTGCTCATGAAGCAATAGATCCAAGTCAAGGCTGGAGTGGATAAAATATGATAAATAAACTAAATATGAATTATTTATCCACTGAAGACTTGACTTGAATCTAATGTTTTGTGATCAGTCATTGTAAATGTCTATTACCTCGACAATAGCGTTCTTGTAATCTTCAGGCATAGGTGTTCTACCAATATCTTGGTCTAACTGCCTCCATACCGATGACATGTCTGTTATTGAACGGTTACATAATGGACAAGAATAATTCCTAAAACAGTAATAAAAAAAAGTTAATTTTTGTGGATAATATTGATATAATATCATTGTATAGTACTCACCCATGGTTTACAAGACTTCTATAACATGTACTGCAAGAGAAAGAAACATTTATGAGAGATATAGTTGATGAAATTGATGCAAACAAAGATAATACTTTAGGTAAGTACTAGTAACACAAATACTGTATAGTACTTTCATATTTTACTAAAATTGTCAAGATAAAAGTAAATCTTTTCAAGAAAATTCAAGTTGAAACTTATGCAAATCAGGACGAATCTGTAGGAAATTTACAGCCCTTGTCAGGGACATGATTTCTTTTGTCAAATTCTTATTAAGAGTTTTAAAATGATTATAATAATGATGATAACTATAAATGATGTGATTATAGTGATGATGCAAACAATATTATTGGTTTTATATAACTAAATATAATAATAATTAATAATAATAATAATAAATGGAAACTAGCGAGTAAACTAGTATAGGCTGCATCGGTGTTGATATAAATGATAGGTAATAAAATGAAATTTGTAACACCGTAAAAATTGTTGACTTAACTTTGCTGACGTTTCGACTTTAGCCCTTCGTTGGAGGACTAAAGCTCGAAACGACAGTAAAGTTAAGTCAACATTTTTTAGGGTGTTACAAATTTCATTATATTACCTATCAATAATAATAATGGTTTATTTGAAGCATATCTACAGAGTAGCTCTACATCTTCATATATAATATAATAATTGTCAAATAGAAAAATTGTGTATATAAATATATGGTATCTGAAAGTTATGAAGTACATAGACATGTTTTTCCTTTGTTTATCAATAGTGTATAACAGGTTCCCATTTAAATCAGTACTTTCCCATTTAAATCTGTACTTATGCAAATTGTGTTGATGTGTGCTAAACACACAGATCAACCAATCAGAGAAGTTCACTTCAGAAATAATATACTCTGATTGGTTGATCTGTGTGTTTAGCACACATCAACACAATTTGCATAAGTACAGATTTAAATGGGAAAGTACAGATTTAAATGGGAACCTGTTGTATATATTTGAAAGAGCTTTCTTGTATCTGATATTGACTTACGTGTGTAAGAAATGACCACATGGTACTATTTGACTTGGTATTCTTGATGAGTGGATATCCTGAAATAGATAATATAATACTGTGTACTTATTGACTGAGTGGGAGGGCCAGATGGAAAAATATTTGGCTCAAGGTTATTCCGTATGGAACGCAAGCCAAATATTTTCCTGTCTGGACCGACCTAACTCAGTCAATAAGCCCCTTTCACTTTATTTTTTTCGCAATCAGGTCCGTACACCATTTTGAGTTGGCCGGACAGCTTTTTATGGCATGCTCAACAAAAGATGTACGGACCCTATCACATGACTTGTCTGCATGGTTTTTATTAGGGCGTGCGAGCGGGGAAATAAGGTTATATGCTAATTTATAATACATCAGGTTTGTTGTAATGCAAGGATGCTTGACCTACCTCCATACAGACTGGACAGTTATTCCTTGATCCTTCATTTATGCACTAAAAAACATTCATGTCTTCAATTATTTATTCATTAATTTTTTATTCAACTATCTATTCATCTTTTTCATAAATTCTATTTATTTAATCCACCCATTTTCTTTTTCTCATTTATCTATCCATCCATTTATTCATTCATCCCCTCACTTCTCCATCTTTTTAGTCACTCATTGTGGGGCTGATACAGAGGAAAGGTAAAGGTCTCCATGAGCTGCAAAAAAGTTGGTACAGTACGGTTGCATCTTCTCGGTTATTTTTCAATCCCTTCAAGATTTACACACTTTTTCATTAGTTAGTTAATTTATCAATTCTATTTTCATTGATAAATCTAAAATCTATTGATAGTACAGTATTGATGTATTTAATTTATTTATTCATCTATACAAACCTTATGGGAATCTTTTTGTTTCATTCCAAGACATATCGCACAATTTGGACAGTGAAAGAAATTTTCCTGGCCACCAACCCTGATAGAGAAAACAAAAACATGTTTAATAGAGAAAACAAAAACATATTTAAACCAAATAAATAATCATGATTAATTATCCCTATTGTAAAATACCTGCATATGCCGCATTCATTGCAGTGAAATTGACCTAACTCTCTGTCGTCAAAAAGTCGACATATATGACATGAGTACAAACCAAAGCTGATCCCACAACTGGCACAAGTACTTGATACCTGATGAAGTGAAATCAGAAATATATATTTACTATGATGGTGATGATAGTAATTGATGATAGCGATGACCATCAGAATTGTGGTAAATTAATGATGATTGACAATCATGATCAAGATGACAGTGGTGGAAGTGATGATGATTATGATTAATGATAGGAGATGATGATAGTGACGTAACAACGTACACAACCCCACAAGCTGTACAGATTTAAATACTTGTCATGTTTACATTAATGGAAACTAGCGAGTAAACTAGTATAGGCTGTGTCAGTGTTTGATATGAGCGATACCGTAAAAAAACGATAGGTAATATAATGAAATTTGTAATACCATAAAAAATGTTGACACGTTTAGAATTTTAGCCCTTTGTCGGAGTAAAGAAAGACAAAGGACTAAAGCTCGAAACGTCAGTAAAGTTAAGTCAATTAACATTTTTTTTAAGGTGTTACCTAAAGTTTACATTACATGACTTAAATTGACATGGTGATTTGAATGACTTAATAATGATGGAGATGATGATGATATGGATAGTGACAATGATGGTGATAATCATGGTTAAAGAAATGATTATACATGTATATTATGATTGTGATGACTATGATGATGACTACGATGTTGATGCTGTTCATTCTTACATCCTGTTCTTTCTCACACTGTAAACACTTCACTGTTTGGACTGATTTTCTGTCCAGTGTATGATCTTCTATGTTGTCATGGCAAAATCGACAAACATAGACTTTGTCGCAACAAGGGCCCTATACAGAAGAAAATATATTTTAAGTATAACACATTTTGAGGAACTTACTAGAAAGAAATGTCTACAAAATAATTTAAACAGAAAACATCACGATTATGATCAAACCTTTGATAAGATACACGATAAAAATATTGAAAAATTCAGAATAAAATATATTTATATGATCTTGAACAGAAAGTGTAGATTTTAAAGATTACTAGCATGAAAACTAAATATTCGAGCTGAAATATTCAAAACATTAATTTTTACTTGGAAAAAAATGGACTTGATCATAGCAAAAACCCACCTTCAACGCACAGCGCCTTTGGTAATGTTCACATTCAATGTTCTTGGCCATTTTAAAGCAAAATTATACTAAATCTTAAAGCTTTTCTTCTGTGTGTCATATTCTTCTTTTAGACCGCCATGTTTAATATTATTAGCCCAGCATGCATTGCGCACCTACTTTTCTGAGGATAATTATTTAAATAATAATTAATAAATGTCACTGTTACACTATTTCTTCGCCTTTCATTTTAATACTCTATATTCCTGTATTGCAAACACCTAAATAGCTCATATTTGATAACTAATTCATACATTTTTAACATCTATTTTGAATGTTGTTTTTTTTTATCTTCAACGGGATTCCTGTGTAGTATATGGAAGTGAGGGCCTGTTCACCATGATGTAATTTGCATCGTCCCTTTCTTTAGCGTGCTTTTCGTTGGAAACACGCCGGGAAGTCTAGTCGAAAAACTTCTAATTTACAAAGTATTTCACTCTTAAACTCCACAAAACCAAGACACAATACAACAAGAAGGTCTCAATAATGTCTGTAGCGGCCGAGGAAGGAGAATTATCTTCCCCAGATGAATCAGAATCGAGTAAGTTTTGGTCGCTATCGCTTCTTCTTTGAAGATAAATTTGCCATCCTCTTTATATATTTCATCGATATTTTCTTACTTAAGTTCTTAAAAATGTTCCTTCAAACTACTGAAAACATGATAACATATGTCTATTTTATAATTATTGTGATTGAATATTGTTCTTAAACTCAGTTATAATGTTTAAAATCTGTGCATCCGTTGTCTGGTATATAAAGGACGCCATATTGTTTAGAAAACGAATATGATAACCGAACAATTCATCGCTGCTAGCGCATAACTCCCCCTGAGTTCTTTAAATATCAGTTATTAATTTGCTGCTGTCCTGATGTTTTTGTCTTCAAAATAACATTGATGAACTCTCAGTTGTTCTTTATACTTTGGCCACAAGTACAGTATTGAAGTATTGTTTTTTTCCTAGGAGAAGATGTCGAATTGAATGTGTTAGATGACATACTAGGAGAGCCTGCTCATGATGAATTCGCAGCTGAGCTTGACAAAGCATCAAAAGGTATGTAAATAAATAAAACAACTTATGTTTTGTAAATGTTCGTTAGAATTTTTCTTTGTTTGAGAATAAACGCAGGAACTCAAAAAATGATATTTTGTTTGTTTGATTTAAATTATTTATAATTAAATTTTGAAGCAAATAATGTGCTAACAAATAGGAAAACTTATAAATATAAATATAAATAAATATAAATATAAATATAAATATACATTCAACTTACTTCATGTATAAAGTCTAGTTGCTTCCTGAAAATCACCAATGCACTTGCCTGTGATACTTATTAAATACTAAGTAATCACACTATTGAGTTTAAATAATTGGTTGATATTTTTGTCTACAGTTTCTAGTCGAAGATCATCAGAGAAGCCAGCTGTAAATAGCAAAGGAACAAGGAAACGCAGTGCCCCAGAGGAGAAGAATGGAGAGAAGACCAAGGGAAGTAGCCCTAAGAAAAAGGCTGTGGAGCACAGCACAGGTAGTCCTAAAAATACCAGTAAGAGAGTGACAGAGAAAGCAGTGACTAGAGAGAAAAAACTTGCAGTGCCAGAACAAGAGAAAGGGAGGGGCTCGCAATCACCCAAACCAACTAATAGTGAGAAGAAAAAAGAGTCAGAGAAAGAACGAGAGAAAAGTGAAAAAGAGAAAGCACATGGAAGAGAGAAAGGAAAAGAGAGTAAAGAGAAGCATAAAGAGAAAGAGGCAGCACCCAAATCCAGTGAACAGAAAGAAAAGGAGAAAGCTAAACCGAAGTCTGAGGACTCCAGTGTGGTTGAGAAAGAGAAAACAAAGCTTGTAAAGGAATCTAATACAAAGGAAAAGTCTACCAAGGTAGCAACAAGTACAAAACCCAAGACCAAAACAGTCAAACATAAAACTGAATCCAAGCAAACAACCTCCAAAGAAACAACTGAAGTCAAAGAACCCAAACCAACAGAGAAAAAGAAAGAAACGGAGAAAAAACCTGCTAGTGCTAAACCAGAATCAAGCAAAAAATCATCTAAAGATTCTGCAAAAGCTAGCACAGAGAAGAATGAAGTAGAAAAACCCAAGAAAAAACCTTCAAAGGTATTAGACGGAAAAACAAAAGAAAAGAAAACTGCCATAAAAACTGAAGCAGAATCAACTAAAACATCAACCAACAACAATGCCACCAAGGCCAAGGTGACTAAAACACAAGCAGTTCAAAAATCAACCAAAAAGTCTGTTTCTAAAAAGACTGTTTCAAAGAAAACTCCAGAAAAACCAAAACCCAAGTCACCTAAGCCAAAGCCTGAGACAACAGTGGCACCAGCTGAAGAACAAGAAGAAAGTAAAGAGTTGGTTGAAGAGAAGCCATCAAGCCCAGTCAAAGAAAATCAAGAAGATGATATGGATGATTCAGAAAATGATGTCATCTTGGAGACGTCCACTGAAGCAGTCGAGGTACATGCATGCTATTTGTATTACAGCAAGATGCTCAAGACTGTGACCACTGATAATGTATTCGCATTCTTTTGTAGCGCCATCCTCCAATTAGCGTTTAGATCAGAGATAAGATAAGACAATCCTGTAATGCTGATTGGATAACAGCATAGATGAAAGTGTGCAAATACATTAGCGGTGGTCACACTTTTGGGCTCTTTGCTGTAATATTATGATATTGGCAACGATGATGATGGTGATATCGATGGTGATGATGGTACAGATGTAATAATGTTGATAATGATGACTAAGATGATAATATTAGTAGTGACAATAATGTGATATTGGTGATGGTAAAGATAATAATCACCAAAATATCTGGAAATATTGCATGAAATTTTTAATAAATATTTTATATCTTCAGGAACCAAAAGAAAACAATGTTGAAGAAGGATCTGCTACAAAAGAGGACAACCAAGATAATGAAGATGCTGAGATTGCAGAACAAGAGGATGCAGTAACAGATAACAAAGGTATGTTACATGTCACAAGTTCTAAAATAAAAAAAAGTAAAGCACAGTATTGTACATCAAAAGTCCCTTTAGCCAAAGCTAATCTTGCCAACAGTGCACTCATTTTACCTCCCTCTCTCCATCAGTGCTCCATTTTACAGTTATTTAAAGCTACTTAAAGCTACACGGAGAGAAGAAAAGTCAAAACAAGGATGCGAGGTCACTGGAAATTTAAATCAGGACTTCTCGCACTGAAAGCTGTGCACTAACCAACTGTGCCATCCTTGTACTTTTCTTATTAAACATATTTCTTGTGTCCTCCTCATAAACTACAGATGATCTAACAGAAGAAGATGCAACAGTAGAAGAGAGCAAAGACAGGAGTATAGACAGCGAGCACATGGAAGTGATCGATGACTTACCAGATGATGACGAAGAAGGCAGTGAACATAGTGGCAGTGACGATGAGTATGCCAGCGATAATGAAGAGGCTAATGACGATGATGTCCAGTCAGAATCTGGATCAGAATCCATGTCATCAAAGTCAGGTACTACAAAATACTTATGCTATTTTACATCTATTTCAAAAAGGTTGTCAAAGGCAATATGTCATTCAATGCTTGAAGGAAATTACGCTTTTAATTTTAAAAGGCTGAAGCAATAGATTATTACAGAAGGCTTTTTGTGCACATATTTCAAGTTAGACAAGCATGATTCACACACAACTTTATAGACAATGGATTCTTGTCAAACTTATTAATATAGTTGCATGCCAAGTATCAACATTGTTGATATAGTGAAACTTTTGACATTCTGGTAATATAATGAAATTTGTAAAAAAATTAACTCAACTTTACAAGCTTTAGCCCTTCGCCAGAGTATAAGAAAGGCTTTGAAACTCTGCATGAACTTACAGGAAATGATTGAGCCTTGTACTCACACCATAAACCTTAAATACTTGCCAAGATAATAATAATAATAATAATAATAATAATAATAATAATAATAATAATAATAATAATAATAATAATAATAATAATATTTATTTAAACACAATAAAATATTTACAGCATAGATGATGTGGTACCTCATATATATATATCTCTGTCTTTCTCACTAACTCACTTTTTGTCTCTACATTTGAACTCTCTATTTTTTTTTTAATTTAGTTTGATTTTGAATCCAGTTTCACTTGTGATTTTTCTGATGTCATCATGATGTAATTATATGTTTCTTTCAATAGGATCAGAAGAAGAAATAAGCGGAAGTGAAGAAGAAGCACCAGCAGCCATAGAGAAGCAAGAATCTAAAGTTTCACGTAAGAGAAAGATGGCTTCTACAATTGCTCAAAGTGGCACCACTGCTGACATATCTGATAACGCTTCATCAGGAGAAATGTCTAACAGCCATGTCAAAAGTAAAGTAGCTAAAGTGTCGTCAAGAAAGAGAAGGCGTATGAGAATGGAGAAGTACTTCGAGGATACAAGATACTTTGTCATGAAGAGTAACAATGCAGAAAATGTCATACTGTCAAAAGCAAAGGTAAAAACCAGGTCTTTTTATTATTTGAGAGGGGAGAGAGGGGAGTAAAATGAGCGCACTGTTGGCCTCAAGTTTATCAGTCATGCAATGACTGTCAAGAGATACCAACCTTAAATAATGATGTATGCTTGATTGGATTTGTTCAGGTGGTTTATTCCTACAGTATTTCTAATGAGCCATTTATTGCCATTACAGGGGGTGTGGTCAACACCAAGAACCAATGAGAAAAAACTAACTGCTGCTTTTAAAGTAAGTGTAGTAAAGAACTATAAAATGAGGCGGAAATTTTAACAAGACAAGAGAAGCATAGCGGAGTGCTTCTCAGCACTTGTTGAGTCCTCTTAAAATTTCCAAGTGCTCTATAACTCGACAGAGCACTGCTGCCGTGTTTTCTATTTCTTTTATAAAATATTCAGAATTAAAAATCAAACAAATAGAGGTTCTGTGCTCTGATGTGATATAGAGAATGCTTCTCAGCCAATCAGAGCGCACAATTTATATCAAATTGTATAATAGATCATACAAAAAATTACATTCATTTTTGATGAATAATAGTTAATTATAAACTGATTATACTACAAACTTCTTTCTTAATATTTATCCTTATATTTTAACAATTTCATGTACTCTTTACCATAGTAATTGTTAAAGTTCTTTCTTTTAATACTGTATACAATTTATTTGTGCAATGAAATACACTAGTAAAGGAAGGGAAACCAGACTTGCATCCCAATAACAATTCCTCCTGATATAACAATATTTATTTATTCTTTCAGCGCCACAAGAATGTGATTGTTATATTCTCTGTGAAAGAAAGTGGCAAGTTCCAGGGCATGGCCAGGCTAATGGGCGAGGCAGCTTACGGAGGACCCCACATCCCATGGGTGCTACCCCCTGGTATGAGCGCCAAGGCACTAGGAGGCGTGTTTCCTCTCAAGTGGTTAAATAGGTAAGTATAACATACAGAGACACAGTGTTCTCCCTTCGCATAACCATAATGCCTTCTGTTTTTGGGGAAGATATTGTAATTCAAAATTTAATTTGTTTGATTACAATTGCAATTTGTTTGATTTGAATTATAATAGTTATATATAAATTTGTTTAACATGCATATAACATACAGGCACAATGTGTTTCAATGCTTTACTTTCGCATAACCATAATGCCATCATTGAGTTTGTTTTAATTAAGTATGTACAGTTTTTCTTTGTTGGTAGCCAACCATCCAAGTGACATGCATTGACATATCACACAGAGACAATGTTTTCACACAATGTAATTACAAGTTTAATGAAGTATGTACAGTTTTTCTGTGTTGGTAGCCAGCCATCCATCCAAGTGACATGCATTGATATTTGTTTTGTGTGATTTGCAGGCAAGATCTTTGGTTTAGCAAGTGTGCACATCTACGCAACCCATGGAATGATAATAAAGAAGTGAAGATCTGCCGTGATGGACAGGTGAGACTTGTTGATAACACTTTATATATCAACACAACTTTTACTATTCACTCATGATTAATAAGTAAGTTATAATCATCATCATTATTATAACTATCATCATCCTTATCATTATCATCATCATCATATCTATTGTCATCATCATCATTATCATCATCATTATAGTCATCATTTCCATTGTTAATATCGTTATCATTATTGTCATCATCATCATTATTGTCATCATTATTGTCATCATCATTATGGTCATCATTATCATCATCATTATTGTCATCATCATCATCATCATTATAGTCATCATTCTTGTCATCATCACTATTATCATCATCATTATAGTCATCATTATTGTCATCGTTATCATCATCATTATGGTTACCATTATGGCCATCATTATAGTCATCATTGTTGTCATCATCATCATTATCATCATCATTGTCGTCATCATTATAGTCATCATTATCATATATCTCATTTATTGTGTCTTGTATATTTCAGGAAGTAGAGCCAGGTGTAGGAGAGGCATTATGCAGACTGTTCCCTGACGATCCTTCAGTAGAACTAAGCAAGCGTCAGCACACTTCATCCCAAGTAGAGACCAGCTCAAGCAGCAGGAGAGTCAAAGAGCGAGATATTCATACTAGGTTAGGATGCTTGCACAGACTACAAGAATACATCACTGCCGTACGGTCGCAGTGGTGTAATGTTCAAGATGGCGGATGAATAACGTTCTTTTCATGAGGATATGTTTGTCATCCGATGTCATGAGCACCCCTATTACCGGACTATATATTGTGTATATCAGAGGTCATGTTCACATGTGTTGCCGGACTTTATGCTATTATGTCCTCAGAGTTCACATGTACCTCTGTTACAGGACTATATATTGTATATCAGAGGGACTTTATGCTATTATGTCCTCAGAGGTCACATGTACCTCTGTTACGGGACCATATATTGTATATCAGAGGGACTTTATGCTATTATGTCCCCAGAGGTCACCTCTGTTACGGTACTATATCTTATATATATATATATATGTGCAAATGGTTATCTCATGGTTTGTTACATTATTCTAGGGGTCCTGAGGTATCATATGTTACCATGCGGTGCATTAATGGACATCATTATGGACACATTGAACTTGCTAGTTTTTTCAGCGCCAAAGATGTGTTTGCATTGTTTTTCTGCACTGGTTCAATGGACTCAGGACTTAATAACGGACTATACACGCAAGTCGGGTCTCGGCTATACACGCAAGTCGCGTCTCAAATCGGACACCATTTGAAGGTTTTTCTATCAAATTTCGGACACTTTAAGAACATTCAAAGCAGATTCAAACATCACATTGCTGACTCAAGGGCTGAGACTTTATATATGCCAATATCCATTTATAATGCAGATTCACACATGCAAAGTATCCAGATTTGAGAATTGCAAGTGCAGATATGAGGACTTGCATATTCCAAAAATTGCAGTTATACCGAAGGTTGCAACTTTAGTTATGCACACCCAAAATGCAGTTATTCTAAGATTGCATTTACAGTCATGCTAGCAATGATCTGCATTCGAAGGGCACAAAATCGGACACTTGCGGGTTCAAATGTTCCAAGAGGAAATTATATCTTTACTGTTTTTGCAAATTCAAAACGAGAGTTTTCACAATGTTTCATTTCACAAAAACAAGCAAAATAGAGTTATGCAAATTATCTGAGTCACCAATGACTTATGGATAAGAGTTTTGCTATTGTTTTAATACCACACAAGACTCAACTTCAAGCACTTAGTTTGAGGACTTACACCTCCGTGAACGGTCTTTAGAACGTCAAATGCTATTGGTTAATATTTATTCCCTTTGGTGCTATCTATATTGCTTATGCTTGGTGTATGAACTTTGTTACAAGACATTATACATGAACTGCTATGATGTATTCAGTGCTGGCAAGGATAGTTTAAATAATGGACTTAATGCTGTTGGTCTGCCTAACCCATCCATGTGGTGATTGCCTTGTTGCAGTTTACTGTGTATGCGGGCAGGAGAGGTGACACCCATCCAAACAAGCCAACAATACGATTCATGTAGATAACACCTTGTTCATTGCTCCATGACTATCACAATCTTCTGGCGCAGAATTACATCTCTTCGCTTTTTGATACAACTTTGATGTCAAGCTTTGGCCTGTGTTCAAATTACACCTTCTTCTGCAGCTCAACATCTATTACTGCAATTATGATGCCAAGCTTTGCCTTATGTTCCAAGCTGGCGGCTATTGGAAATCGTATAGGTGTCAAAACAAACTAGTGTGTGCTACATCGGTATTGCAGAGGAAACAATTGGAGTAAAAATGTAATACGGATGGTGTAAAAAGGGTGTGGTCCTCCCTCAACAGTAATCAATACGTGAGCAGTGCTATGTGATAAAATATTCAAAGTGAGGGTAGTGCTTGTATGTGGGTGGTACATAGATATTAGCAACTGGCTAGGGAGATTTGGCAACGAACTCCCATATCTCGATGTAGTGGGTGGTATTAAAAAGGGGAGTGGTCCTCCCTCAACAGTAATCAAAACGTGAGCAGTGTTGTGTAAAAAAATATATTAAAGTACGGGTAGTGAGTTGGGTGATGCTTAAATAATTGCTGCTGGCTAGGGAGATTCGGGAACTAACTCCCATATCTTGTACTTTTTGTCCAACAACTACTTTTTGAATACAATCCAATCCAATAATAACCGTGGTAGTTATCTAATTTACGGCCCTCATAACTCACGTTTGTGCATAGTGTCCATGTTACAGTTTTACTCACTGTTTCCGCATTTCGGAAGAAACTTAAAACATTCCGTCATTTCATTGTTTATAAAGACTAATTCTGTGCTGGAGGATTCGTAGTAGTTCTATATCTCGATGGAGTAATGAGCAAGGAGGGTTTCACTAAGCTCCCTTTTCATCATCTAATATTGTTCACGTTATTTACATCAGCAGGCACCGCAGTAGAAATGTATCATCTGAAGACATGCGACGAGCTAAAAGGCGACAAAGAGGTTAGGGTCTAGCTCTCATCTTGGATTTCTAGAAAGCTTCTATTAGTATGTAGGTTAGGGGGAGGGGAAGGGGGTTTATTTGCATGCAGTATAGTATGAAACTTCATGTTGGAATTTGCCGACTTCTGCCAGTCTTAAAGGCTATTCTTGGACAACTCTGCCACTCAAGTGATGTTAGACGTGAAAATTGGTGAAAATTTCTAGCAATCAATTGCCATTGGCTACAGTGAAACCAATCGAATTTGTCATGTCAAGAATTCGATGGCGATGCTGTGGAAGACACAGTGGATGAGATGCTATATAAGATTGCAGTCTACGAACCTTCACCTAGATACCAAGAGTACTTGGTGTGTTCTTCCCTGCATTTGTTTATGACTAGAATAGGAGATGTGCTTTCCTAGTTGGATTAAACGTTCCATCCTGGAAATCTACACGTTCTGATCAAAGCTTCCATTCAGAGATACATTGTACTACAAACGTCAGTCTGTGTCTTACGCGTTCATTACTTGTGGATGTACATATTCTAGCTTGGTAATGTGGGAAATCAGAAATTATTCTTTGGGAAATCAGAAATGTTATTTTCTGTTCACCTTGACTCTGTGTTAATGACAGTGTGTATTGTAGGGATTGTCGTTCATTACTTGTGGATATACTGCTTGCTTGGTGGTCTGGGAAATCAGAAATATTCCTTGGGAAAACCTCGAGTGTTATTTTACCGTGATTCAGTCAGTGTTAATGACACTGTGTGGGGATTTCCGTTGACATCCGTGTTGTCTTTGTTCTAGGTATTCGTCACCATTCAGACTCCAGGGATCGTCATGATAGCCATAGCAAAGATGATAGGTAAACAGACCATGATTCAATACTCTTTTATTCCTTTTGACAATAGCCTTTTATGTTTGCCTGACGGACTTCTCGTTAAAGGCCACCGCTCTGCAAAGGACGAGAGATGCCACTCCTTCAATCCCGGACAAGAGATACGTCCCCTCAGATCGAGGGTGTACGCTGTATAGAGCGTTGTATTGTGTTAAGAAAATTTGTGCGTTTGAGTTGCAGAAACAGGTTGTCGAAATTACGGAGAAAAAGGCTGATGCGTTGCCTCTTTTTGAACTTGTGATGTTTGTCAGACGTCCAGTTCTGTCAAGACACGTTGTGATTCTTATTTATAATACAAGAAATGTATTACTGTGTTCAATGGTAAATGTTTTTTAACATGACATTTCGACTGCATCTGCGACAGTCTTCGTCAGAATAAAGAGTTTAGAAGCATTTAAAAATACATCTACGTGTGTATACCGTAAAATATTTCTTGTATTATTAACTCCTGAAGCAAAAGGCTCAAGTCTACAATCGCTATTTATGTCTTATTGTTATTACAGATCCCGTTATAGTGGAGTAAGACGCGAGACACTTCTACATGGGGTACGTATCTTCATCGCGCAAAAATCCTGACCTCTGCATAAAAATCGATTGAGCCAATATAATGATAATTCTTTAATATTTTCAACTGACGTTGTATTTCTATTTTAGTCCTATTCAGATTATATGAGGGAGTACCAACGATCACGACACTCGTCCTCGATGCCAGTCGGCAGGGTAAGACATGGTGATGGTGATTATGGAGGTGGTGGTGGTGGTGGTGATGATGATGATGGTGATGATGATGATGATGAAGGTGAAGGTGGTGGTTATGATGGGGGTGAAGGTGGTGGTGGTGATGATAGGTGTAGGGGGTGGTAATGATGGTGTTTATAATGGTGGCGGTGCAGTGATGATGGTGCTGATGATACTCCTGATGGTGAAGGTAATGTCGAAGAAGGTGGTGGTGATGAAGATGATGATGGGTGTAGGTGGTGGTAATGAAGGTGTTTATAATAGTCACGGTGCAGTGATGATGATGATTATGTTGGAGATGATGAGGATGTTTTTGTTGATGGCGAAGATGATAGCGATGACTGTCAATAGTAGTGACGTTTGTGGTAATGATATTGATGCTGGCAGTGATTAATATGATGATAATACTAACTCCAAGTTGTCTTTCCACTGTAGCCTCATTACTCAAGGTCTGTCGATGTACCATATTACATGCTACCTCAGGGTAACAGCTCGCGATATCAACACAGAACGGTGAGTCTTTTTAGAGTTCTTGTATAACTTGACCTGAAGTCATACCAGGTGATTTCGCGCGCGCACTTCCGGTTAGTATAAGCCAATCAGAATTTCTGTCGCATCGCCAACAGTTCCAAGATGGCGGTGTTCGAGAGAGTTGTTTCCCGTGTTAACCCTCGATAAATACATCCTTAAAATAACTTTACATTAAAAAGTTCTATGCTACGTGGACAATAAAGGTTCACTGCTGCTCTATCAGGGATAAAAAATAATAAAATCAAAACGCAAATGCCTAAAATTAACCGAAATTGTTTTTGTCTCGAGGCGCCATTTTGGAACTATTCGTTTTGACAAACAGTCCTTTGCGCGCTTCGAAGCGAGATCACCTGATTACTGTTTTACTGTTTATACTCTAGTACAGGTTTTCTAACATTCTCTTTTCTTTCATAGGTCGACCACTACGAAGCAGTTGATGAGTTTTTACGGCGAACTCAAGACCGCGAACCACGATATCGTAGAAGCAGGCGATAATAATATTAATATATTAAAGATTATTAACAACAGGGCGTGGTCGATAGGGAGTTTTGTAATGTACATACACAAGGAGCTAGAGTGCTCTTTTAGATGTTTTCATTTGTTTTACGACAGAGAATAGAAACAGAGATAGAAGATAGAACACGTCATTTGCTTTTTTCATTTCACGTTGTGAAGTTTCTAATATAAATTCACCAGGATATATGATTATGATATAGATATAATTCAGTATTATGGTGGTGCATGAGAATAAACGACGAGTTATTATAAAATAACTATTTGAAATCACGTAATTTGATTGGTTGAGGAGCGTGCTTTATGAGAGCACACTGCACGCGCGTTTGCATGTTGATCAATTTGTATTTTATTAAAGAAATAGAAAACTTGCTGTCTGTGCTGTATGCAGTTATAAAGCACTTGGGGATTGTCAGAACACTCGCTTCGCGTCGTGCTTCTCTTAACACTTCTCTCGTGTTCTGACAATCCCGCATGCTTTATAACTGCACACAGCACGCACGCGCGTTTTCTATTTCTTTTTTCTCTGACTTTTGTTTTTGCTTAGCCTGAGAAATTCGACCTTTTTTCGCTCCTCCTTCCCCCACGAAACTAACGTTAGTTCTACGGTGAAAGAAGGAGAGAAAGAACGGCCGTTTGCTCAGGGTACATTTGCTGGCTTTGCGTTGCTTCAAATGAAGCTATATTCCATTGAAATTGATTATTCATCCGAAGATTTATGTGTGATTGTTTGTTCGAGTTGGATCATTTCTTCGAATTAGATCATTCGTCCGAATGGGATCGTTTGTTCGAAATACATTTTTGACAGATAAAAACGTCCATGTTAGATAGTCAAACAGAGATTAAACGATTGCATTCTGTATGACAAAATTTCAACTATAACTCGATCATTTAGCTATGTTATATTCATCAGGAAAATATAATTTTTGGTATAAGAGGCTGTTCAGCATGAGTACTGAAATCGCTAGACTAGAATATTTAAACGGTGTTGACTACTCACTCGAAATATGTTAATAATAATAATAATGTAATGTGTTTCTATGGCATATGGCAGAAAGTACATTTCCACTCGCTGTTTTACGTCAGAAGTGTTTTAAAGTGAAGTTCCTCAAACCAGACGTTATTTACGTAGCTGGTGCCATTTTTTCTTTTCACTGAGTCATTAAGGTGTTCCGTCAAGTATTGAGTCTCGATGACAGTAGAGTGCTCTAAGACAACTGCGCAAATAAACCTGGAAACTATCTTTTTACTGCTTGAAAATAAAAGCCTGGAATCGCTTATTCCAGTAAGCAGTGGAGGCCGCTCATGACCGGAAGTAAAAGCAGATTTCGTATGACTGTGAAAGATTCAGTGCATGCCTTGACCGCGTCCGTGAATTTCATATTAATCTGCTTTAATATGGTAGCTTGTTGATGCGCAAGGCGCAAGTACTTTGTACCATTTACGTGCATTTTTATCGATCTAAAACGGTATATATAACTTAACGAAAACAAGGATAGATAATGGTATAAAGACCGTACATAGCTACTGTCAATTAAATAGCAGTCACGTGACTTATTCGTTTCCGTATTGCAACGTTCGCAGTTATTTCACACTTACTTCACACATGCAGCACATTTTATTTATTTTTTTCAATATATGACATCCCATCCATACTTGCCTAGATGCCCTTTTCGAAACTGATCAACAACTTGACATACGATTGGAAAGCGATCCGCGTACCGCGTCAACTGTTTTTCCTGTCAAAACGCACCATAATGTTTCGCTTTCAACTTATTTCAAACGTGGCATCTCACATGTGCCGAATCTAAAGAAATGAGCAAAACCTTTAAAATTTGTTTGCTTTAGATTCAGTACATACATGTGAGATGCGACGTTTGAACTTCGGAAGGCCTGATTCTCAGGTTGGAGCTAGATTCGATCCAAAAATGTGGACAAGTGAAGAGCATGGGTCAGGTCATTATGTTAATTACTTATCCGGTTTGACGATTGAAACCGGTTGTTCGTTACCGGATAAGTACAATACAATCAATTTTTATTGTTGAATTACTAAACAATGGTACCGGTGATTCAAGTTGGCCGGGTTTTGTAAGTAATTCAAAATGATTTGGCCGTGGGAGAAAATTACAATCCACCTCCTCCCACTTTCAGCTTTCATCGACCATTGCTTCTTCTTTCACAACTATAATATGTATCAGTAATACATACAGCACCAGTCGAAAGCTGCGTTTTCGTTGGCCCCCTAATACAGTACCGCTATAATTGCTTGGTTAGGTTTAGGGCAATTGTTTGGGAAGACTCTATTGTATGACTCGATGTATCGATTTGGTGCTGACTGTCCCCAATGTTTCCTTGACCGCCCGTAGATAGTTTCTTATCCTTTCTCCCCTTGCCATTCAACTAATCACATGATCAAAATCCTGACAACAAGCACTATTAATAAATAACTCTATAGTTTTAAGCCGGTCGCATTCAATCGCTAAAGCAATGATAGAATTTAAAGATTTCCTTTCAAAACAAACAAGATAATTACTGCTAATAGTTTCCTCGTTGGGAAATCTTCTAGTTAAAACAGCTGGATATATAGAACGTTTCTCATCGAGATCTTATCTCCGTTTATTTACAGTTGTTTAGCCTTGAGTTACCCTAGAAACTAGAGGGTTTCTTGATCTAGTATTTGTATTTATCGATTGTACGTCTGTACGTGTTCGTTATCATTGAATTCTCGTCGCTTCACAAACTGTCCAATTTACAAACGCTAAAGCAAGTAGAAAATAACCTGTGGTACCCAGGGTAGCCTTGAGTGGGACACCAGAACACACTGACTAGACCGGCAGACAGGAGATTATCCACACCGTGTAGGATAAAGATGGCAAAATGTGGCTCATTTCTATCTCGTTTAACATTACTCATGTTGACCCTAGCGATCGTCCAAGGTCAGTAATATATATTCGTTAAACCTAACTGGTGACCTCATCAGTTTTACAATTCAATATCAAATAATTTTGCGCAAATGTTGATTTTTAGCAAAAATAGCGATGTTTTAAACAGCGGTTAAAACACCAAAAGATGTCTAACAATCGTGTGGAGGATTTCAATTCGAAAAAGTTTGGTTTTTTAACTTAAAAGTACAGCACCAAAATAGGCTTTTCATAGTGTTTTAATAGGGTTTTCACACCATCATGTAGAAGATTTTAACTCGATCGGAAAATATTGCAGGTTTTTAGCTTTTTTATAGTTAGAAATAGCGCACTAAAACTCAGGATGCGCCTTAGAATATTGTCATTAATATGGACTATTATCAAAAATATAGCGATGTTTTAAAAGATATGTCAATGAGATCAAGCCAGGATCAATACAAGGATCAGATTATCATACACCAGGGGCAGATCTACTGGGTGTCCCTTCAGACACCGGACTGTGTTGTGTAGGCCCTATGTTTTTTTCGCGGGTATCAAGACAACACAGGAACCACAAAATCTGATTTTTCCCAAAAACCCACAAGAACGCCTGTTTTGCCGGCTATAACACCTTAAGAGCCCTTCATTTGCATTTGGGACACCCCTGACAAATTTCTGAATCCACCCCAGTATACGTACCTCGTTACTACCCTGTAAGTATTACATTATCGATGAATTAGATCAGGCATGGGTTCGATTCCCGGCCCGCGATAGATGCGTCATATCTTTCGGCAATACTTTACTATCTCATGATCACTGCCTCGTCTTCTCGGATTGGTCGTGAAGGTTGATGTCTCCGTCCTTAAATTTTCACCCCTATATAAAGTGGACGTAAAACTGAGAAATCCTATTTGCCAAATATTTATGGATTTGTGTCTCCCCACACAACAGTCTGGTTTCTAATTGATTATTGTAAGCGCTGAATTGGCGCTATCCATCATTTCACCAAAATTCAATTGGTTTTATAACTATAATTTTAATGATTTTCTCGCATCAAATTTGGAACAGGTTTTAACTCAATTGTATAAACTGGACTTCCTGTGTGAAAAATAAAAGTCGGACACTTTGATAAGAAAGACCATAGATGACAGCATCTATAAGGCCTAGTCTGGGACCTAAACTCGCCTTAACTCGCAGCGAGTTTGGGCGAGTTAAGGCGAGTTAAGGCGAGTTAAGGCGAGTTAAGGCGAGTTAAGGGAAAATCAAAATTTCAATGCTGCGAGTTAAGGCGAGTCAAGGCGAGTTAAAGGAGTGACACTAAAAGAACATGACTTATATGTGTATATTTCAGCTTTGTGAAATGAGGTTAAGGCAATTCCCTGTGCATTATGACATTGAGTAATTACTGCGAGCTTGTGCGAGTTAATGCGAGTTTGTGCGAGTTAAGGCGAGTTTGCGCGAGTTAAGGCGAGTTAAGGTCCCAGACTAGGCCTTCTATACGGTGTAAATATACTGATGGTACTTCTTATTTATCCTTTATAGCTTCCAACAAACCTAGTGTTGATGAATTCCTACACAGACGTAATGATTTCAAAAACCTTCCCGTTATTCCTAGAGACACTAGTGGTGTCTATCAGAACCTCAAGGTTGCTGCCTTTAATGTGCGTGTATTTGGTGTGACAAAGATGGGATATACTAACGTGCCAGACATATTAGTCAATGTAAGCATATAAATAAACGGATAGCAAATGTGCTCAAACGGATATACCCTTTCCGAGAATCCGCATTGCCACCCGTGAAGTGAAAAGCCTACAAGCTAGTAGCTTAGGGGATTATGAGTTACCTATGTAATACTTTATTAGAACGCAGGGATTTCATGGCCACATTGCTAAACTTGTCAATATGTTATTGAGAAATGTCCATTTTGACTTATCAAACAACATAAAAGGCGTTCCGAATGCACATTTAGTTTCTGAACTGATCCATGATCCTTTGCGCTACTAGCTTTTGTGCTTTTCACGGGTGACAAACTCAAGTATGTTAAGGCCTGGGTTTTTCGTTGTGAAAAGACCCCCCGCCAATAATTAAGATGTTGGCTTCGTACTTTCAAGATATTCGCTAGTTTTCAAAGAAAATCGCTGTGGATGTTAATATCAGAGTCCTTAATGTTTTAGTGCTGATTTTTACGAGGTCACGTGGTATATGACGTCATAATAGCAAGAAAATACTCAAAATTTATGCGGTCGTGAGTTTAAGATAAAGATAAAAACGAAAAGCCAAAAGTTGATAAGTAATAGATGACAAATAATTTCACGTTTGGAGAACTTGAATTCGATAGCTTGGTAGGGAGATATAAGGGGATTTTGAATAAGAATTATGGTCACGTGACCTGTTTTACAAAATATCTCCTTAACAGTAAGTGATAACCAGATTCTCCAAGCACAGTCCTGTAGAAACCTTGTAGAGAAGTACATTTAATGTATAAGTTTGTTTTACCTATTCAAACTCGCGACCGCATTTTCAAAGGAAAAACGAAATCCCTTATCCATCTAAACTAGTCACGTGACCACCCTTAGTTCAAAATTACAAATTAAGGATGAGCAGTAGTCCGAGATCTATTAATGTAGCAAGTTTTATTAAAATCAGATGAGTTTTGTGGCAATGACAAATAAAAACGTTTTTTCGTGAAACACGGCTAAAACCAGGCCTTAACATACTTGAGAACGTTCTCGGAAAGGGTGTATACTATTACAACAGATTTGTTCCATAACTAACGTCATCATTTTTGGGCTAGTTTTAGATCATTGTAGATGAGGTATGCATGATCGTCAGGGTTGGTGTAGTCTTGCGAAAGGCTGATGGTGTTGATGTCTGATATGACGTTTCAAAACGATTAAGCCATTAAATATACATACATATATACATAATTTTTATAATATTAGTTAGCAATATATACATGCAATTTATATCATACAATTTAATATAAATATATATTTTACATTTAATTATAATTAGTTAATTTTAGTATTGTAAATTTACGCAATTCAGTTACACTGCCATGTAAATATTATAATAAAATTCTATTCTATTATTCTATTCTATTCAAGACCATTCAATCTTTTAGATCATTATTTATTGTGACGTCATTTCAATATTATAGAAATTCACATGTATTCATTTTCCTTTTGGGAGATAAATGCTCGTGACGTCATTTTAATCGTATGTTCTGTGACGTTATTATTGTGCTATTTTTAGATCATTCTTCGTTATGACGTCATTCTTATCATGGAAATTCGTGATACGACTGCCACAGCTATCTATGATCTGTTGAAGAAAGTCAATCAGTAAGTATAAGCCACGATCCATAGTCCACAAGTCCTTGATCCAATAGTCTCCTTCACAGTTCCCTGCGCCATCTTGAAAGGTAGCCGGGCCTTTGCATCGAAGCGAGACGAACATTGAGCTTGCAATGATAGAGACACGTGAATAGTTGTCCGGCAAGGTGTTAAAAGTTCTCTATTAGTTGCAAGCTCAACGTTCGTCTCGCTTCGATGCAAAGGCCCGGCTACCTTACTGTGAACAGGGGGTCAATTTTGTGTTGAACAAATCAAGAGAAAAGTTTCCGTAACGATGTTGGCTGAGACAATCCGTCTGTTTGTGTGAATGATGCAACCTGTACTTTTTGTGTATTTTGGCAGAGCTTCAAGTGCTGTCTACAAGATAGTCATCAGTCCACGACTTGGAAGAACGTCAAGTAAAGAGGAATATGCTTTTCTATATAGGTAGGCAAAACTATTAGTGTTAATCCATCAATCTCTTTCTTTCATTCCTAACTCATTCCTTCCTTTCCTTTTTCATTCATTCTTTGATTCATTCCATTATCAATTCATTCCATTTATCAATCTCACCATTTATCAATCTCACCATTTATCAATCTCTCCATTTATAAATCTCTCCATTTATCAATCTCTCCATTTATCAATCTCTCATTTATCAATCTCACCATTTATCAATCTCACCATTTATCAATCTCACCATTTATCAATCTCTCCATTTATCAATCTCTCCATTTATCAATCTCTCCATTTATCAATCTCACCATTTATCAATCTCACCATTTATCAATCTCACCATTTATCAATCTCTCCATTTATCAATCTCTCCATTTATCAATCTCACCATTTATTAATCTCACCATTTATCAATCTCACCATTTATCAATCTCACCATTTATCAATCTCTCCATTTATCAATCTCACCATTTATCAATCTCTCCATTTATCAATCCCTCCATTTATCAATCTCTCCATTTATCAATCTCTCCATTTATCAATCCCTCCATTTATCAATCTCTCCATTTATCAATCTCTCCATTTATCAATCTCACCATTTATCAATCTCTCCATTTATCAATCTCTCCATTTATCAATCTCTCCATTTATCAATCTCTCCATTTATCAATCTCACCATTTATCAATCTCTCCATTTATAAATCTCTCCATTTATCAATCTCTCCATTTATCAATCTCTCCATTTATAAATCTCTCCATTTATCAATCTCTCCATTTATCAATCTCTCCATTTATCAATCTCTCCATTTATCAATCTCTCCATTTATCAATCTCTCCATTTATCAATCTCTCCATTTATCAATCTCTCCATTTATCAATCTCTCCATTTATCAATCTCTCCATTTATCAATCTCTCCATTTATCAATCCCTCCATTTATCAATCTCTCCATTTATCAATCTCTCCATTTATCAATCCCTCCATTTATCAATCTCTCCATTTATCAATCTCTCCATTTATCAATCTCACCATTTATCAATCTCTCCATTTATCAATCTCTCCATTTATCAATCCCTCCATTTATCAATCTCTCCATTTATCAATCTCTCCATTTATCAATCTCACCATTTATCAATCTCTCCATTTATCAATCTCTCCATTTATCAATCTCTCCATTTATCAATCTCTCCATTTATCAATCTCTCCATTTATCAATCTCTCCATTTATCAATCTCTCCATTTATCAATCTCTCCATTTATCAATCTCTCCATTTATCAATCTCTCCATTTATCAATCTCACCATTTATCAATCTCACCATTTATCAATCTCACCATTTATCAATCTCTCCATTTATCAATCCCTCCATTTATCAATCTCTCCATTTATCAATCTCTCCATTTATCAATCTCTCCATTTATCAATCTCTCCATTTATCAATCTCACCATTTATCAAGCTCTCCATTTATCAATCTCTCCATTTATCAATCTCTCCATTTATCAATCTCTCCATTTATCAATCTCTCCATTTATCAATCTCTCCATTTATCAATCTCTCCATACATCCTTTGTTCATTACTTGTTTCCAGGACCGATGCTCTGTCTGTAGTACGCAGCTATACATACGATGATGGAGACGAACAACTTCTTCAAGACACGTTTGAACGGGAGCCATTTATCGTGCAGTTTCGCGCCGCCAATGCAGGTAAAAGGGGCTGTTGTCCTTCTTATGTCTCCTTTTTTTTTGTGCACTTCCTCTTGTCTTTTTCATTCTCTCTTATGTATATGTGTTGGTTACTCACATTACCGCTGATTCACACTACATATACCAAACGTACACAGCGGTCAAACAACTATGCATGCGTGGCAAAATTTTCACAGCAGTAAATTTGCCATTGCAAACATTAGGAATTTCGGACTACAGTGTTTGAAGTCGATTTATAAGGAGCATCCTGTTAAAATATCATTATAAATAAATAAAAATAAATAAGAAATTCCCGGCTGAATATATAAGCTTGAAGTTTCGTGTACATAATCTTTGTTATATTGTTAAGCCACGGCATGAGTCTATACTTTTGTATTTTTGTTTATATTTTGAGAAAAAAGCGATGATAGTCGTACACTCTTATAGAGTCCGTGCGAATGTCAGATTTGTGTGCTGGGTCATTTAACTCATTTTACTTGTTTTTTTCTCGCGCATGCGTAGTCGTTTGACCGCTGTGCTGCTCCAATCAAATACAGCGTAATTGTGCTTATGTTACCATTAGATATCACATTGTATCTTGACAGTCATTAAAGACTTCGCAATGGTCGCAATCCACACCTCCCCCTCTTCGGCACCGCAGGAAATTGACAGCCTAGTTGACGTATACGATGACGTCATAGCAAAATGGTCGATTAATAACGTCATCATTCTTGGTGATTTCAACTCAGCCTGTACTTACATGAATGACGCTGACTGGAAGGTGAATCGACTGTACAATGACCAGCGGTTTACATGGGTGACTCAGGACTGTATGGATACTACTGTGGGGGCTAGTGTATGTGCTTATGACAGGTATAACAACTCCCCACCCCTCCCCACCACCAAAACCATTGTTTTTGAAGCTACCATGACAATCATGAATTGTTTCTCTGCAGGTTTGTTATCGCGGGCTCATCCATGAAAAGCGCACTGGTCCCAGGCAGCGCAGACAGGTTTACGTTTGATTCAGCATATAACTTGACAAATGATATGGTAATTGAAGCATGTTATTAATTAGCACCGAATTGAATAATTATAACCAAGTCAATCTTATTATTCACCTATATATCTACCAAAACGCTGTAGGTGATTATCGAGAAATAGTTTGAACAATCACCGCGTGAGATTTTCTATACCACATAATATCAGTGCATTACTGAGCTCGTTTGGATCGTGAGAATTATCTCGAGTGCAATGTCAACGTTGTCTCTGTATAGTGTAGTTGCAGTAAGTTGCTAGAGCAATGATTACTAATGTGCTTATTTTGCAGGCTTTACTCGTCAGCGACCATTATCCCATAGAACTAGAACTATATTCAAAAGGTATTAATTTTACACTCTTACTGTTAATATTTACACTCAAAATGCGGTATACATATAACTTAGACCTGCAGTAATTGGTACAAGCTGTTGCGGTCACCCCCTTATCTACAATTGTACATGTATCTTCTTCTTTTCCGTTTGTAATTTTTTCATGTTTTTTCTTCATGAGCGAAACTAATAAAACAAAATGAAAATAAACACGAGGTCAGTCGCACCATAACTAGCCCGTGTAGCAAACGTTTCTTTTTTGGGGAACGGGAGAAAGTTGTTTTGGGTTGTTTTGGGATAGCTGTGTTAGATTTCGCGCGGCCATATCGGTAACACAGCTATCCCAAAACAACCCAAAACAACTTTTCCCGTTCCCCCCCAAAAAGAAACGCTTGCTACGTAGGCTACGCCATAACTAATGAATATTTTGATTCATGGGCTTGCATGTCAGTCCAAAAGAACAGTTATTTAAATAAGTCTTAATATTTAGCTTCGATGATAGAGTACAAACACTAAAAGTGTGCAATACTTTGTACTATTTACCACTAAATAGTGTTGATTAAACAATAGAGAACAAAAGAATTTGAATAATTTAGCAGTATTTAGTGGTATTTATGTTGCACACTTTTAGTGTTTGTACTCTATCTTTTCTGACAATTTTCTATTTTTCCCATAAGGACTTGCAGGCGCATTACAGTCCATCCAAGAAACCACCGAGTACAAATACTACTCAAGGACCCCTCCCTCCGTTACATCCAGGGACATATATGGCATACGTCGTTCCTCCAATCCTCTTCTGTCCAATGGGTTTGTAGCAGAGACTTTCAAATCATACTCAGGCTCCATCGCGGTCATCGCCAACAAAAAGAAAGTGACGTCATCCCATAATGCTGCGCAAGCGTTTGCCTTGATTTACACACACTGGGCAAGACTGCTGACCAAAGATCAAGTTGATCTAGCGACACATAAAGTTGAAGTTGATTATAATGAGAAGTCGTTTGCAAAAGCTTACGTAAAGTTTGTGTGCAGAAAAATACCATCCCCTGTCGAATGCTGGGTGGCTCTAGAATTGTAAGAATAACACGACAATTCAACCGAAAATAAATAATAAATAATAAATAAAGTCAATGTATGTATGACAATTCAACCGAAAATAAAGGAAAATATTTCAATTGCATTCAATGAGTTCTTTATTTTAATTATTTTTTAAAAGTTTCCTTGGAATAATTAATAAAAGATATAGAAATTGAAAATATTTAAAAAGATTATTAAAAATCCGCGAACTATATCAGATAGACGAGAATAAATGAAAAGAGAACATACATTGTTACTTTCATCCAATAATTATCATTCATCAATAATTTTACTACTCCATTTCTTTGGAAGAGGAAAATGAAAAGAAGGAAATGAGATGCAATCCACGAGTTTACATTATTCTACCCATGATCACTAGCGGTTTAGCTGGAACGAGTACAGTATAGTAGCTATTGTTCTAGTAGCCAATCAGCGCGTTCGTATAAGCTTGCTGCACATTTCAAAATGGTTCCAGAACGAAACAAACATGTAGCTTGAAAAACAGCAAAATATTTCTTCTTTCTGAGTGATTTTAGCTTAAAATAAGTAGAAATAGTCAAGTTGTAAGCTAACGAAATGGAGCTAAGCCATCAAAGTTTAAGTGAGCTGCCAAAAGGTCCGTTTACTGCGACAAAACTGGTAAGTGTCAGAGCAAGCAATATGGCCTTCGCTAAATCGGCTGCTAATTACAATTATTGTTTACATGTTTTGTCATTATAAAATACACAAAATTAATCCTTTTTGAGGTGCTAAATAACTTTTATAAATATATAGTTAGAGTCTGTGAATAAGACAAGAAAAAGGTCAATTTGTATCGTACAAAATAGGCTTTTTCACAGAAGTAATCCGACACCAACAAAATGCATGCCGTTTTTACCCTTTAGAATTAACCCTAAGTTGCTTCAGTTATTAAAGAGTTGATTGATTTATAGTAAGGAGAATATCAATACTAATTATATTTTATATTAGAAGAGTTTATAAACTAAACAATGTAAAATTTACGTCGTTTCTTGTCCACAGTGGAATGAAATGGTGTCACAAATGAAGATCAACCTTCAAGTCAAACGACGAAGATGGAGAATGAAGCTATATAACGATGTGTTTGTAGCATCTGAAGCTGTTGACTGGCTACATGGATATCTCAAAACAAACCCAAACTTTGGTCCCACAGTAAACAGACAACAGGCCGTGCAACTATGTCAAAAATTCCTGTCTCACAAGATCATTGAAGATGCGAGAGGAAAACAATATAACTCTGCAGTATTTGAAGACAACAGTCATTTGTATCGATTTAGAAACATTCGCTTTTCACCATATAAACATGCTAACTCACCACGCAAGAACAGAGAAAAGCCACCTCTTGCTAAACGACAAAGTTGTGACTCAAGTTCTAGTTTAACACGCACTCCTTCTAAAATCCTAAGGCGGTCTAGTAGGTTTAGTTTTAATAGGACCTCTTTTTCAAATGCACCATCACGAACACCGCTAGGTCCCATCACAAACCAAGCGACTTATTTGGGCTCCATCAAGAGTGACTCAAGACTTTTGAGGAGTGGAGGAATGAAAGGGAAACTAAATAGAAGGGAAATTGAAAGTGATGTCATCATGAATCCTGCCGCTTTAGGATTTGGTGCCAATCGTCATAGCTTGACGGAGAAAGAAATTACTGAGATATGGTGGAATATTGCAGTAACAAGGTAAATAGAATATCATTCTTAAGTGATCATGTCTTCTAGAACCAGACAGATGTTGATTTTCATTTATTGTCATCAGTTCAATTCAGTCATTTTTTTATTAGTAATATACTGTCTTTTCCCTAGGTTATCAGGATTACTGGAGAAGGAGTGTTCACCAGAGACATTCAGCGTTGGTGACTATGACATTGAATGTGTCAGAGAAAACATGGAGGAACAAGGAATTTGTAAAGGTATGTGAGTTCATAATCAGAAGCAACTTTGTAATCTGCCTTGTTACACAAACATGTCAGAACATAGAGCAGATTCGGTACAACTATGAAAAGCTAACGGCACAATCAAGGCACGGCAAGCCACGTCAACAAATTCTAGAAACATCACGGTTGCGGCAAGGCACGCACACAGCACTGAACTTTTCACAGTCACTCTAAATCTGCTCTATACAGTGCAGTTACTCTGCTAGTATAGGAAGATTTTCTAGCTCTTCTACAAAGTTGAAACAAGAAGAACCTCCTCTCCTAGCAAGGTACAGTAAAGTTGGAAATGGTGATCAGCAAATAGTTAAAGCTGAATGATTTCAATGACACTCTGTCCTTTTTTCCAGCAAGTGAAATAGTTCCACCATGGCTGTTGTCTGCAATGAAGTGCTTAGTAAGCTGTAAGTGGCAGTTAGATATTAGTGTTCATCATTGTGATCATTATCCCCAACACCACAATCATCACCAGTTTTAACACTACAATCGTCACCTGGGCAATTCCGTGTCACGGACGTTACCATTTAGACACTTGAGATCAGTTTCAAAACTCACTGTTCCTTAGTTTAAAAACTGTTTATGATCTATAATTAATATATAACCCTGTTTACATACAGAATATTATGTAGGGCAGTTCAATTCCCAATTTTCATTTAACCAAGGCTTGACTTTTTAAAAAAAACTGGCTGTCACGGACGTTACATAAATATCAACCACAGTCTCTGATGCAGTTACTTTAAATGAAATTTTCTGTGAACTGTAAAAGTTTTCTAAAACAATTCCCCCCAAATGGTAATGCACAGAGACTACCTTAACTAATTCTCTTTATTTCAAAGTCATCATAATTGTCAAAACTTTAAAATAACAGTATATATGCTGTCACGGACGTTACATGTAATGTCACGGACGTTACATAGTGTGAATTGTAATAAAAATTTGGGTTAAATTATTTGTTTTTATTCAATCTACATACTTTTTACAATCATACTTGTAAAATTAAAAGCTTTTCAGCAATTTTACACTTGTGGGCATGCTCTGATCTGTATGGATGTCACCGAGCATGCTCTGTTAATTAATAATAGGTTAATTATTAAACACTCAGTAATTTTTAAAGAATTAGAAAAGGAAAATAGCTGAATTGCACTACAACCCAAGAAAAAAGCTGCTATTATCCAAGACAATTGATTGACATTCAATATTTGTGTTTAAAAGATCAAGTTTTAAAAATGTAACGTCCGTGACGTAACGTCCGTGACAAACTTTGTCTTCAGGTATTTCATTGGCTTTGCAACTTTCTCAAGTTTTTCTCTTACTAAAGTGTTCCTATTTAATATCTTACAGTACACCACCTTTCCTGTAATTATCATCACTGTATTTTTTTATTGAGAGAAATTAATGATTCCAAATGTCACGGACGTTACGTAACGTCTGTGACAAAGATTGACAACACCCTATTCTATTTTTAGAAATTCCTGACACAAAAATTTATGTCACATATATTTACACTTAAGTATGGTACATTGTCTTATAGGAGTGTTAGGTGCTCTTGGAAATATATAAGTTTGATTTCCCCTGATATAAAATAGGCAGTATATTTTTATAATTTAAAAGAAAAATGGAGCGTACACATTGAGACCCCCCTGGCAGAAAGCAATCATGTTCTAAAGCTATGACTCATTTTTCTACAAACAGTAAACACTAATAAGTATGTTATATATCATTAATCCATTAAAATGTTGTTTTTAAAAATCATATTTTTTGTTCTTCTCGCGTGGAACTGCCCACCTACACTTTATCTTCAATGCCATACAATCATAGACAACGTCATTATTATTGACTTTACCATCAACACCACCACCACCACCACTAGATCATCACAGAAATAATCTTAATCATCATCATCATTACCATCTATTATCATCATCATCATCTTCGAGCTTTCGGAACGAGAGGTAACGAGTTCGATTCCCAGTGACCTCCCACTTGTTTCGACTTCTTTTCAATATGTACGTGTAGCTTTGAGTAGCTTTAAATACCTGTAAAACTGGGCATTGATGGAGAGAGGGGACAAGCACACGGTCGGCTTCCTGGTAGATAAGCATCAGCTTAAGGAACTACCTATGCTAAATAATAGTACTCCCCCCTTATTACCATTAATATTATCATTACCATCATCTCATAATGGTAACATTATTCTATCACTAGGGCCTAATATAGAACATCAATATTATCAGTACTATCACCTCATAATGGTAACATTATTCTATCACTAGGGCCTAATATAGAACATCAATATTATCAGTACTATCACCTCATAATGGTAACATTATTCTATCACTAGGGCCTAATATAGAACATCAATATTATCAGTACTATCACCTCATAATGGTAACATTATTCTATCACTAGGGCCTAATATAGAACATCAATATTATCAGTACTATCACCTCATAATGGTAACATTATTCTATCACTAGGGCCTAATATAGAACATCAATATTATCAGTACTATCACCTCATAATGGTAATATATTCTATCACTAGGGCCTAATATAGAGCAAGGAAGCATAAGCAGCTCCTTCCCACAGTATCCTGGTTTTGAACGAGATGTATTCCGGGCAGTTGCAGAATATTTTGATGGATTCAAAGAACCTCTAATAAGCCCCAACATCCTTCCTCTCTTCAAAATGACTGCAGGTAAATATCATCACTTTTTCTTTGCAAAGTGTAAAGCATTGTTTCCCATACATTTATCTGTAAGTCATTCATATTCATTAAATATATTATTTATTGACAGTGATCATTGTAAAGTGTGGAGCACCATTTACTATAAGTTTATCTGCCAGTCTAATTCATATATTATTCATTGACAGGGATCATTGTAAAGTGTACAGCATCATTTACTATAAGTTTATCTGCCAGTCTAATTCATATACCATTCATTGACAGGGATTATTGTGAACTGTACAGCATCATTTACTATAAGTTTATCTTCCAGTCTAATTCATATACCATTCGTTGACAGAGATCATTGTAAAGTTTAGAGCATCGTTTATTATACATTTATCTTCTAGTCTAATCCATATACCATTCGTTGACAGAGATCATTGTCAAGTGTAAGGCAACAGCAATGAGAGCAATGCAGTACTGTTGTATGTTACTGCAGCCCCACAAGAGAAAGTATCTACAAGTTCTCATCAAATTGATGGTTAAACTGGTGCAAAATAAACGCCTTGTACTAAGTGATACACTGCCAACACAAGAGCTGGTAAGTAGAAAGTTGGTAAATAGACCATAGGACAGAGCGCTTACTAACAAATAGTTCTTATTTAGTGGCTATCACTCAACCAGAATAGTTTAATATAAGTAAAGGCAAATACAAAGGAGACAATACTTCATTACAGCTTTACTTGTCTAAAATAGTCACTAATATTCACTAAATAAGAACTATTAGACAGTAAAAAAATAGATTTTATTTTACAGATAAAGTGTTTGCGCTCTACAATACAATAATAATAATACAATGCAGTAATCTTTATTTTTTTTGGGTGACATAATAGCCATGATAAATATCTTACTTCATCAAGAAAATGAAAATGCAAACTTGAAAAGCATTGTTAGGTAAACATGTCATTGTAATTGTCCTTATTTCATGTTTGTTTGTAATTAGATATTACATTTTTTTACAGTTGATCAAGACATTCAGTAGATGTAGTTTTGGAAGGAGTGGTGACATGGATGTAATTAGATTGTTGTTCTTTTTGATAGAGAACTTTCCAGTCTGCTTTATGGTAAGAAATATGATTTTATTAATAAGAACTATATTATACATTGCACTTGAACCTCAGAGAAAATCCATGTAAGAAGGGTTGAACTTTCCAGTCTGCTTTATGGTAAAGATCCTATATCACACATGTGCATTGCACTTCAACCTTTGAGAGAACATTCACCTTTGAGAGAACATTCATGTAAGTAAGGTTGTAATATTTTTTAACATTTATTATTGCACAGAAACCTGATGGCTTGCAATTTCAAGTTGAACAGCGTATTCTATTTCTTCAAAACTGCAGGGGGAAAACGGTAATTTTTATATTATAAATATTTTTAACATTCTCTGATGAACTTTAGTTGACAGGTATTTGATTCAAATATTTGCTTCTTGGATTGATTGACTAAATTAGTGATTCATAAATTTTTTAAACAGCCTGCAAAAGCCATGACAAAGAATACCACTTTCTGTGAACGTGTTACAACTCAGGAATTTCAAGAAGAAGCAATGAGAAGCTCACAAAATGCCTTAAGAGATCTTCTGAACCAAATTGTTGAAGATAGTTCCTTAAATGAAAAAGATCGCAAGAAAAAGTTTAAACAGGTTAGCAAATGAATGAGAAATAAAAGAGAATGAGTTGTAATTAATACATAAACAGTAGATAACAAAATAATGAAAAATATGGGAAAATATGAGAGAAAGAAAAATGTAATAAATTGTTGATATTTTGTAACATGCATATACTACGAGTGACTATTATAATTTCTATCACTTCTTCAACCCTTTCAAAAATATTGTGAAAACTATTTTATAACATTATATTGTTTTTCCATTTTTCTAATATTTTTTCAGTTTGAGAAATCGTATCCTGATATCTACTATGCCAAGTTTCCAAGTGACAACAGTTCCAACACAAGTACATTGAGCAGAAAGTCATTACGCAAGAACTTCAGCAATCCCTTTACTGCACTGAAAAACCTACGATAAGTTGTCATCGGAGGCAGGGATATTCTAGACCTTTTAGATTAACTTATGATATAGGTTTCATCTGATTTTAATACTATACATCACACAGCAATATTTTACTAGATATATATTTTACAATACCTCGTGAGCAGATCCGTGTCCATTTCATGAATGAAATTTCATTTCATTTTACTATTATACCCTGTGAGCATGCAGTGATCCTTGCAGGTTAATTTTACCAACACATTAGCAGCTTTTTATAAAATATGAGTAAGTTATTATCATACATACTTGACTGCAAAACAGTCCCTACTTTTTACGAAAACTCTTATTTCTCCTATCCATCACTCCTATCCTCATTCTCTCTCTGGGTTGAGCTTCAGCTGAGAGTTGTTCGTATAAGTATGGACTCTTTGCAGTTGATTATATACACCCTTATATACAAACAACAGAAAATTTGATTTTTAATATATATTTTACATATATTGTCTTTTTATTGTTACAGCTATTTTCAATCTGCACACACCATATTCAACTTGAAGGAACAATGCATCTAAATAACCTCATGTATTATATCCTCTTTATCTCATATATATCCAGCATATAACACACATATATCAAGGCTGCTATCTATGCAGAACAACCAATATTGTATCAAATATTCAATATAAAGAATAAACAAATTAAAAATGAAACTGAGTCTTTCTTTCTTTTCTCTTGTTGTTTCAATTCAATCTTTCTCTCCTCGTTCTTTGTTTTTCTTCCTACCGTTTTACATTTTTCTTGCTTTTCTTTTTTTTCAATAAGTTTGGTACTGACATTCTCACGAGCGGGCTTCCTGTTGTAGTGTAAGTGCGAGTGGACTGTGCGCATCTACCACTGCAAGGCACGCTGGGATCTTTGCTGGACGCCATCTTGGATCAGGTCGCAGGTTTCTTGTAGAAATGCTGTCTTTTACTCGTCAAGTTTTACGGTTTTCTCAAAGACCTTTAGGTGCCACTCTTAGAAAATGCTTGGCTACTGAAGCTGCTGATTATGGGCCTGCTATGGCTTTGACTTTTGGTTCACCATCTGAGGTAAGTTTATCACCATGTGACTCGTGAAGTGGAGCCCGGCTTTTTACGTAATTGTTTACTCCATAAAGTGTTCATTGTTCTTTACATTTATCATGATACGTCCACGATAAAGAGAGTGTTATTTATCGTAAATAAGTATAATTTATAGTAATATATCATCTGGGCATAAGAGATGTTTAGATTGTAAAATTGTTTAAATATTGTACTTCAAGTTTAATGTTGTACATGTTTGCGAATAGATTGTATTGCAATAAAATATGCATAAACCGTGAAAACAAAACGATACATTAAAAACAAAAATGTCAGCTGTGTTGCATGTCATAGTATTTATGAATTGAAGATTGATAACAGCAATTGTTGTTATTCTGTGAACTCAATGGTTGTAAGTTGCATGTTTGGTTTTCACGACCATCAATCAAAAATATCAGTTAATTATTTGCTATCTAAATATCCAGAGACATCACAAAATATTGAAAACCTACAATCTATAAATTAAGCCTATATATTTTTTTGTTACATGCAAAAGGCTACTGGTCTTGGAGTGGGAAAAAAAAAATATTGTGCAAAAAAAATTACCCCCCCCCCCCCCCCCCCCCCACACACACACAAAAATCTAATGGTCCATCCCTAATTCAATGTTGTTTGTTTATATTCAGAGTTTTTATAGCAATGCATCAGTCAAGCAAGTTGATGTTTCTACATCTACTGGTAGCTTTGGTATTCTACCTGATCACGTCCCAACCCTTCAGACAATCAGACCTGGTATTCTGACAGTATATGAAGGAGGATCATCAACTAAATACTTTGGTAAAAATAACATCTTTCTTGTATAATGCAGATATATGGGAATGTTTTGTATTATTGTCTATAATGGTTAGGTGATCATAAACAAATGAACTAGCAAAAAAAAAGAAGCTTGCCATCCAGAGCAGATTTTCCATTTCCCTTGTGTTACATATTATGAGATCAGATTCCGTCCTCTTACTAATATCAAGGTGCTCTTTTCATTTCTGAAATGTTTATTTTGATACAGCTGCTTGATGTAAAAGGGGTAGGGTCACGTGTTACAAAAGGCCTATTAGTCAGTTGGTTCATTTATGTATGAACTCAACAGTAATTTTAAAAATGGGCTATTATGTCAATGTTAAGATCTATTATAAAAAAGGCATTGCTTAATTTTTTAATTGTAAATGTGTATGTGACTGAGTGTAAATAAATGGCTGTGTAACCACCCCAATCAACCCTATCAACAAAGGATGTCACCCCCCTCCCCCCACACCTTCTTCCCTGGGCATATATTATTATACTAATAGTACTAATATATTGATTGTTTTTGTATGTATTTCAGTGAGCAGTGGGTACAGTCACCACCCCCACCCTCCCCCTGGGCATATATTATTATACTAATAGTACTAATATATTGATTGTTTTTTTTAATGTATTTCAGTAAGCAGTGGTACAGTCACCACCCCCACCCTCCCCCTGGGCATATATTATTATACTAATAGTACTAATATATTGATTGTTTTTTTTAATGTATTTCAGTAAGCAGTGGTACAGTCACCACCCCCACCCTCCCCCTGGGCATATATTATTATACTAATAGTACTAATATATTGATTGTTTTTTTAATGTATTTCAGTAAGCAGTGGTACAGTCACCACCCCCACCCTCCCCCTGGGCATATATTATTATACTAATAGTACTAATATATTGATTGTTTTTGTATGTATTTCAGTGAGCAGTGGGTACAGTCACCATACCCCCCCCCCCCCCCCCCTCCTTCGGCCAGTATTATAATACTAATATTACCAATGTATTGATTGTTTTTGTATGTATTTCAGTAAGCAGTGGTACAGTAACCATTAACAAGGACTCTACAGTTCAAATTCTTGCAGAGGAAGCTCATCCATTGGATAGATTCGATGAACATGTATGTGAAATGGTTAAACAAAATGCCTTCCATGCTAGTAGAGGCTACTTTTTCCACTGTACTGGTGTGAGTGAAGAGTCTTCTTTTCCATCACTGGTATGGTAGAGCATGTATCCTCTGCTAGGCATGGAACATAGATTCCTATGGGAAATCCAGACTTATAAAATTCTCATTTGTACCATGTGATCACTTCTGACTAAGCATTCTGTTCAAAAATAATCATGTGGCACAATAAACCACACCGGGGACTGAATTTTAAAATAGATGTTTATCAACTCTAGTGATAGTCATTGTATGTAAAAGCATAAAGCTCTGTTGGAATAATTATTGATGGTAGAAAGCATGTTAGAGAATTTAATGCCAAATAATTTGCCTTGATAGAACAGTAAAGTGTAGTGTACAAGGTTTCTTAATTCATTGGTTAAGCTGTCTCTTTCTAATTGAAATGGAAACTAGTATAGGCTGTATCAGTGTTTGATATAAACGATAGGTAATAGAATGAAATTTGTAACACCGTAAAAAATGTTGACTTGACTTTTAAGTACTAACGTTTCGAGCTTTAGCCCTTCGCCGGAATAAAAAAAAGCTCTTACTCCAATGAAGGGCTAAAGCTTGAAACATCAGTAAAGTTAAGTCAATATTTTTTTAAGGTGTTACACATTTCATTATATTACCATCCTTTCTAATTAGAGGTACACTTATTTGCTTTGCACTGAGTAATGTGAATCCTTTGTTGTTGTCTATTTCAGTTGGTCAACAAGCAGCTTGAACAAGCCCAACAGGACATGTCAAGTGCTTCATCAGAAGAAGATAAAGCCAAGGCTACTATTGCTGTAGAATGTGCAGAGGCATTACTGAAGGCTTTACATTAATAAATACCATATTACAGTGTGTCTTGATTGAATTATTGTCAATTTTGTGATGGTAGAAGGCATATTGTTGCCTTGTTTGGTGATGGTTATATTGTAATATTGTCTTTGCTCTTTGTCTGAATAAACTTGTAATAATTATATTAACTACTGAGTGTTATATTTTAAAGTCAAAAGTTTATTAGCCTGAGAAACAGATTTTCTTTCGCTTCTCTTCCTCTATGAAACTAAGGGAAATGGTGGGAAGAGTAGTGAAATAACGTCTGTTTTCTCAGGCTAAAAGTTTATATATTCTTAAAAAATGTATTTTATTATATCAAGAAACCTATTCGGCTAACACACTGCTATATATGCTCCAATAATTCAAGTATTTTGATAATTAGATTCTTTGTCTTTTGTATTTTGGTGTCACAGAAATTTTTGGAGCACTGATTCACAGTGGTTTTGAATTGGGCAGGACAGGGGTCAAGTGTTTCTCCCTTGCATAAATTGAAACCAATTTTGTAAATTAAATTTACATATAAAAAATAATTTGTGCAAATCTCATGAAAATCTCTTGAAGTCATCAAGAGAGAATTGAACACAACAATTAATACTGCTAAATGATTTTAGTGTGAACCAGGTGTAGGAGATGTAGATATGTTATGATTGAGAAAGACTGTTGGTGTTGTTGTACCAGGTAGCCTGTGCACAGCTGAAATGCATTTTGGATCATCTAATATTGTCGGAAGTGGGGTAAAATTTCCGCCAAGGGCATATGATATATTTCTCATGTATCTGTATTTCACTTATACACCAAGCGCATTTCAATAATTTCTGAAATGAATATTAATTATTTATTTTATTTTTATTGCATTCCATCCAAAACAGCTACAATTATGGACTAGATCGCTTTATCCGCTTTATATTTACTGTTTATTTTTCAAATTAATGAGACCCACAATGCCCTTGGGTCTTGGAATGCACCCAAATAAAACTGATGATGTCCGTTGCGTGACATTCATTTGTTATTGCGTGACAGTAAAACTACGTAAACCACAGGAAGCCCAACGTCACGTGTTTATTGTTTGCACTCAGTGCCCGACTTGTGTAAAGTCACTGAAGGGCTCGTCACAACCAGCATCAAACCAAGCCGCTTTCTGCACTTTTTGTAAGCTTAAACTCCAAGCATTAAAATGGCTGACTTATTCAACAACAAGAACTTTCCTCCATTGAAGAATGATCGAGTTTTGAAGGCAGCTCGAGGCGAGGCTGTAGATCGAGTACCTGTCTGGGTTATGAGGCAAGCCGGCCGTTATTTGCCAGGTAGGACTTCTAGTAAGACTGCTAGTTATTAATTAATACTATATTTATTAGCTTTATTATCTATACAACAGTTCTACCGGTTATTTTATTCGATTTTCGCAATAAAATTGCAATTTATTGAATGTTAGCTGAAGTTACATAATGACAGTAACTCTTACATAATCCTGGAACGTGTTAACTCCGGGTGTTAACTTTAATTAATATACCTGTAATTATTGTACAACTGTACCTTTATTTCAATCTAATGCAGCCTTAATTGATGCCATGCAAATATACAATTACTTAAGTTACTAAATTTCAACCCATAAACTTTTGTAACATTCAACCCATTTCATACACACAAAAAGTATATAACTCACCCACAACTATCATACAACCCTACAGCCAGAGAGTCTCTAAACCTCTCACATGACTGAGAAAAGGAAAGGTGAACCTGACGAATAATAGCAGTTTCCTTTTTTAAGTATGGGCGATGGTTGCTTAGTAACCTATAGTTCTATAAACTTCCACGCCAACCAGTACAATAATAGAACTCCTGGTTATAAGGATATGATGTTTGCAGGGTAACATGGACAAGAAAACCCTGTATCATACCCCCACATGCAGCTCCCAGTCTTTTCAATGATAAAATATTTGTCCCTGATTTTAAGTAATTAGATGTTTCGGCCATAACAAGATGGCCATTTCATCATGGATCCTGATTGCATGTCAAAAATATTTACAAGAAAATATTTTAACTCAATGTCTAGAGTTCCGTAAAATAAAAGAGGAGAACAATGCTGATTTCTTCAAGATGGTACAGACGCCTGAAATCTGCTGCAAGCTGACTTTACAGGTATATAACTATATACTAAATTAGTAATTCTTTTTTCATGGTCAGGGCAAGAGGAAGGGGGTGCTATCTTTGCAGTAATTGCATTTATTGCTATCACTTTTTTCCCCCAGCCTATCAACAAGTATGATCTGGATGCTGCTATCATCTTCTCTGATATCCTCGTCATTCCCCAGGTAAGAGCTTGGATTATGGATATAAACAATACAAGAGTATTGATTAACACAGCTTGAATACATACGCTAGCAAATGACCAAGCTAGATCTATTTTGAGTAACAGTATCGTGATCTATTTACCCCTTTGACAACAGTGTTTCTGCATGGCGTTAAATATTCATATTATTATTGTTATAAACACCTAGCTAGCTGCCCGGGGGGGGGGGGGTACTCCCCTATATTTGCTATACGGGTATGTGCCGCACGATAGGATATGGGTTTTCGGCTTTTAGGTCTGGGGTAGGGTATCATTTTTTTACAATTTTTCTGGGGTAGGGTAAGGTTTTTGTCTGGAATAGGGTATCTTTTTGACATTTTGTCTGTTGTTTTAGCCTGCTAGGCTACGTTTTCTGCCAGCACAAAAAACGATTTAAACTCAATTAAACAATTGGCAAACATAACCGTTTTTGCGTTGTTTTTTTTTGCGTTTTTTTAGTCTGGGATAGGGTGTACAATTCTTAGGTTTAGTCTGGGATAGGGTGTGTGAAATCAAAATTCTAGGTCTGGGATAGAGTCAGGGTTTTGAGAACCCGGCGGTACACCCCCACCCAAGTTGGGGTGGTAGTACCCCCCCCCCCGGGGCTAGCTGCATATGTATGTAGTATATTAAAATTTGTTTATTGTTGTAGTTACTGGGAATGACTGTTGAAATGGTGCCAGGAAAGGTATGGTAACATCAGTTTCTTTATCACTTCTTCTCTTATAATTATTACTTTTCTCTCATTTTCTCAAGTAAAGTTGCATGCCTTAAAATAGTATTTATCTCCACAGGGCCCTCATTTCCCACAGCCTCTTGAAAAACCAGAAGATATTGAGGTGAGTGTTTTTATATGGTGGTATATGTATATGGTCTGACTTTGCCCCAGTGGCTTCTCTCACAAGCATCCAGGAATGTGCACACAAAGGATCAAGGGAAGGGAAAATGGAAGAGACAACTGAGAAATAATTTGTCGTAAACTTGTAATATGAGCCAATTATAAGTCGTTTTAGGTTGAGCAAAATTGTCTTTCTACATAATGTCAATAGTATGGTATTTTATGTCGTTTTTTTTTTAAGTGATTTGCACTGCTCTATTTTCTAAACTGACATCAGCATTTTCCTTTATTCTCTGACCGATTAGCTCAGTGGATAGAGCTTCTGATTACTGTTCGGAAGGCTGGACCATTACTCAGGGTCTTTAAATAATTGAGAAGAAGTTGCTGCCTTTGTTTCTGAAAAATCTACGAATGGTTAGAACTTCACGTCTGACGTTATCCTCTAGGATAACGACGTAAAATAGAGGTCCCGTCTCTCAAAAAAAAAAAAACCTTAACAACATTGAGGGTTTAAAAGAACTCCGTGTTCAGACATGGGTTGTATGGTGGCAGCTTTATTTGCCTTGATATATCTTCAACTTGAACATGTTGAGTAAGTGCATTGAGCAGTTCTCAAAATGCGCTATATAAGAACTAGCAATTATTATTATAATTATCTTTGAAACACAATTTCCTAGTCGTGTCTCTTTCCCCCTTCCTTCAACCCTTTGTGCACATGAGAAGAGATGACTGGCAAGAGTCAGCTATTATAAGGATTGGATTTAAAGAAAATAGGCCAGATAAAAGAATTTCAATTCCAAGAGTGATAAATGGTTACTAATTAATACTTTTATTTTGACAGAAACTGAAGAAAAACCCAAATATAGAGGAAGATCTGTCGTATGTCTACAAAGCTATAACATTGACCAGGCACAAACTGGAAGGAAGGGTCCCATTGTTTGGTTTTACTGGAGCTCCAGTAAGTATATGGACTGTATATAGTAATGGTGGTGAGGATGAGATGTATCTTTCAGTGGATATTGATGTCATACATGATAGAGGGTAGTGAGGATCAGATACTTGATATCATCATGTAACCATATTTCCCTGCTCACGCACCCCTAATAAAAACCGAGCACTCAAACAAATCATGTTATGGGGGCTGTACGTCTTTTGTTGAGTGGGCTGCAAAAAGCTGTTCGGCCATTCAAAAAGGCAAATAGACCTGCTTGAGAGAAAAAGAAATAGGGTCATAATTTTATGATAAAAGTTAAGTTTGGTTGGGCCAGATGGGGAAATATTTGGCTCTCGGTCATTTGTACTTACCTTGCTGGGCTCGTTCCATACGGCATAACCTCGAGTACATGTTGCTGTATCTTTCAGTGGACATTGATGTCGTACATGATAGAGGGAGGTGGCAGTACCAACTTCACAAAAGCAAGACGGTGGTTATATGAGCATGTCGAGGCTAGCGGCAAACTGCTACAAATGCTGACAGATGCTATTGTTGATTACTTGGTTCTACAAGTCAAAGCTGGTGCTCAGGTACAATATATTAATTATTATTTTATAAGATAATATTAATTAAAAAGCTATCACTCGCCATACATAATTCACAGTAGCTCAGTTAGTCAGAGCATTCAACTGGCAAGCAGAATGTCAACAGGTTCAAATCACATCTTGATTTTTTTTTTATCTGATTCCATTCATTTTTATGATAAGATCTAATATTTATAACTATATGTTACTTCAACTTTTCAATTTTATTGACACAATTCAATAAAATTGAAAGGTTGAAGTAACGTATATGGTAGTTATTATGAATCAAACACCAGCCTACAAACAACTCTTTGATAAGATCTAATTATTTCATCAGTTTTCATAAAGTAAACTCTTCTTTTTAGATTCTACAAGTCTTTGAGTCTCACGGCGGCTTACTAGGTCATGATACATTTATGCTCTACTCCTTGCCTTACTTGAAACAAATTGCAGAGAAGGTTAAAGCAAAACTTGGATCAGACGCTGTTCCCATGGTAACTGTCATTTTACAAATATGTCTGTGAACATAGTTGCTTAATTTTGTAGTCACATTTTTATTTTATTTTTCAATAAGAACATAATTCATTTATTCTGTTCTCAATTTTTTCACAATATTTACAGCAAGGCGCACCTTACCATGGCCACCTAATTAAAGTTTTGTACAAGTTAACCAATCAGAAAGCGAGAATTTGACCGTAATATAAAAGACATGCCGAGTGACAAATGATAAACACTTTGAAATGTTCAAAGCCAAGACAAGAGTGAAGTTTATAAGTGGCTGAAAAACCTCTCAGGATGTTTAAATTTGAAAAGGTGTAGCAAACAATTTGAAAAGTGAAACTTTTGAACGCTAAGCTAACTTGTACAAAACTTTAATTGGGTTGCCACGGTAAGGCGCGTTATGCTGTAATTTTGTAGTCACAATTTTTCTTTTCTTTTTCAATATTATTATCAGGTTGTGTTTGCTAAAGGTGCTCACTATGCAATAAGAGATCTTTCTCAGACTGATTATGATGTTGTTAGTCTTGATTGGACAATGTCTCCTACAGACGCAAGGTATTAAAGAGTTGCAATTAGATTATTGATACAGCTCACACACATATAATGCAGGGGCAGATCTAGGGGGTGTCCCTAGACATTTAGGGACCAAACACCCCCTATGTCTCCTACAGACGCAAGGTATTAAAGAGTTGCAATTAGATTATTGATACAGCTCACACACATATAATGCAGGGGCAGATCTAGGGGGTGTCCCTAGACATTTAGGGACCAAACACCCCCTATGTCTCCTACAGACGCAATGTATGAAGGAGTTGCAATTAGTTTATTGATACAGCTCACACACATATAATACAGGGGCAGATCTAGGGGGTGTTCCAAGACATTTAGGGACCGAACACCCCCTATGTCTCCTACAGACACAAGGTATGAAGGAGTTGCAATTAGTTTATTGATACAGCTCACACAAATATAATTCAGTGGCGGATCTAGGGGTGTCCCAAGACATTTAGGGACCAAACACCCCTTAACATCTTAAAAGCCCTTCCCTGACAAATTTCTGAATCCGCCCATGTAGTCATATGCATTTATAGAAATTGAACTGATTGTTGATGAAGATACAAACAATGACACGGATTGTGTGCATGTAGTATTGTTCGAATTAGCAAATATTCAAATATATGTTGTTTTTACATTACAGAATTGTTGCTCCAATGCAGACTTTACAAGGAAACTTGGACCCTGCAGCTTTGTATGGTTCACATGTAAGTTGAATCAGTCAATGAATCAATTTATAAATCAGTCCGTCAATCAATTTATAAATCTGACCCTGTCAGTCAGTCAACCAATCAAACACTCAATCAGTCAACCAATCAATCAATCTCCCAATCAATCACTTAATCAATCAGTCAACCAATCAATCAATCTCCCAATCAATCACTTAATCAATCAGTCAACCAATCAAACATCAAACACTCAATAATCAGTCAACCAACCAATCAATCAATCTCCCAATCAATCACTTAATCAATCAATCACTCAATCAATCACTCAATCAAACAGTCAATCAATCAATCAGTCAATCAATCAATCAATCAACCAATCAATCAGTCAACCAATCAAACACTCAATCAATCAGTCAACCAATCAATCACTCAATCAATCAGTCAATTAATCAGTCAACCAATCAATCACTCAGTCAGTCAGACAAGCAGTCTATCATGCAGCTAGTCAATTATCAAGTCAACTTATCAATCAAACCAATAAATCAATGGATTTTTAATAAGTTTGTCAGTCAGTAAATGATGCTTTTACATCTTTTAGGATGAGATAAAGAGAATGACGGAGCAGATGGTCCGCAGGTTTGGTATCCGGCGCTATATCGCTAACCTAGGCCATGGAATGCATCCAGACCATGATCCCGAAAAACTCAGAACTTTTATTGACACAGTGCATTCATCCTCAATGGAAATCAGAGAAAGAAGCACATCAACTTCATAAGCTTGTAAAATTGTTTAAGTAACATAGTCTATCAATAGATATGATAGTCAGAAAATTAGAAAGATGAAAGAACAATAATAAAGTACAACTAATACAAGAATATCATACAGGCTAGGTATCTTCAATTTTTATTTTCATTAAAGTATTATTCTTTATTAAAAGAATCAATGTATTTGATGCTGATAAGTTTTATAATATTTTCTAGCAATATTCACAATTTCCTTTTCTTTTTGGAGCAATTTTAAAATGTTTCATACACCAATCAGCAGTGAGGATAATGAGCATGTCTTTACCATTTATCCTTGCAAGTTGATTGTTTTGTAATGTACAGTCTAGAGTTTCAAACTGGAAAATAAGACAACTTTCAGGTTGTTTAAAAACTTTGTGGATCATGGGACTAACAACCTCTTCATTGACAGTAATCATTATAATGACCGAACTAAGACTTTTTCTGAGTTGTGTTATGTACTGTCAAATAAGGTACACAACAACAGTCTTTGTTGGAAAGCCAACGATCAAAAGCTGTGCTGTTTTTGTTGGAAAGCTAATGATCAAAAGCTGTGCTGTTTTTGTTGGAAAGCTAATGGTCAAAAGCTGTGCTGTTTTTGTTGGAAAGCTAACAATCAAAAGCTGTGCTGTTTTTGTTGGAAAGCTGTACATTTTCACATCAGAGGTTTCAAAAAGCTCTTAAATTCAAACAGAGAGAGGAATGGAGAGGAACTCAGTTTAAGACTTTCTCAGCTGCCTGTTTGATGACTTTAGCAGCTTGGTGGATTTCTTCTTCAGTTAATTGAACATTGACGGTAATACGAATACTGAAACAGAGAAAACATGTGTTGATTAGGTCAGGTATTGAACCATAATAAATGGTCATCAGTATCATCAACATCATTACCATCATATTCCTTTTTGCAGTTCTCGTCAGATCAACCTCAGCCTCGACAGTGTGTAATAAATTCTTTAGAATTTGACTACAGCCTGTGGTAATTTAAGGAATGTACACTTTCTCAAACAATTGAAACACTTACGAATTCCAAGGGATGTACTCAAATTCTAAAGAATATATAAAGAATATATATAATACATGCTGTTCAGAGGCTGAGGTTGATGGAAGAGAACTGTGAAATGGTCTATTATGATATTTACCATCGTCATCATCTTTACCATCATCATCTTTACCATCATCATCATCATCTTTACCATCATCATCATCATCATCTTTACCATCATCATCTTTACCATCATCATCATCATCATCTTTACCATCATCATCATCATCATCTTTACCATCATCATCATCATCATCTTTACCATCATCATCTTTACCATCATCATCATCATCATCATCATCTTTACCATCATCATCATCATCATCTTTACCATCATCATCATCATCATCTTTACCATCATCATCTTTACCATCATCATCATCATCATCTTTACCATCATCATCATCATCATCTTTACCATCATCATCATCTTTACCATCATCATCTTTACCATCATCATCATCATCATCATCATCTTTACCATCATCATCATCATCATCTTTACCATCATCATCATCATCATCTTTACCATCATCACCTTTACCATCATCATCATCATCATTAACATTTTAAAGTTGTGAAAAATAGGTCATTATCAACATCATTATCTGTACATTCAACATCATCATCTTTATCCAAGTTCATCTCACCTTTTTGGTGGTGGGAATTTTTCTTGATTTTTCAAGTATCCAGCAATTGTTACTGCAATATCTTCTTCAAAAACCTAAAACCAGTGATACCACAATGTAAAAAAATGTTTTCAAAATAGCAGCACTTACAGTGAGGACACTCGAACCTTCAACACTCTGAATTGTTTTGTTACTTTTCTTAACCCACATCCCATCAGCGAATAGATTAGAAATAAGATTTATTATGAACACTTAGTGTATTTGAACCTACTGCTTTATTTTTAGAGGTTTTGAAGCCATAGAAGGTTCAGAAAATAATAACATGAAAAAAAGTGTTCACAGTGCAAGTATCCTCACTGTAAATGATTGTGTTTCTTACCAAATCCACAATCTGTTTGAGGATGTCTTCTGCTGCCTCTACATCTTCAAAGTCTTCCAAAAGTCGTAAGTGGATAACCGGCGATTCTTTTTCACCACAAACAGCAAGCCCTTTAATTCTGATAGCAATAACAAGCATTGGGATTAACACACAGGTGACTATAGAAAATCAGGTCCTACAGTGTTTTCCACGCTTTAAAACAAATGGGCTATGAAAAGGCTATGAAGACCCTAAGAAACCCTTATGAAAAGCCTATGGAAAGATTTTGTCTTTGGCGAATAATTGTTAAATAGAGATAGCATTGATTTGATAATTGATTGCAATTAGTGACAGCATTGGACGATGGTAACAATATTAGGGTAAGGGATGAATGAAGTGGTCCTCTTACCCTTTTAGTTCTTGGTGTAACTGTTCTGCCTTCCTTTGAAGGTCAGTAAACATGCCTGAAATACAAACAAACCAGTTGTCATGGTAACAACAACATGGCGGAAGCAGAAGGAATAGCGTCATACTACATATGAACAGATTGACAGATAAAGAGAGGATTAGTAGTCTGGGAAATAAGAACATACTGAGGTGTAGATGGACAAATTGAGACAGACAGACAAATCATGTACAGAACGATGGATAGAAATATATAGAATATGCAGGTTAAGACAGACAGACATAGGCAAACAAACAGACTCACATCAACAGACAGGCAAACAATAACACTTACATCAACTGGCAGACAGACAAACACTCACAGACCGGCAGACAGACTTAGGAAAACAGACAAAGAAGTTCCACAAACCTGTGTTTTGTTCAATAATATCCAAGGCATTAATGGCTGCTGTAGCAAGCATAGGTGGGAGAGAAGCAGAGAAGCAATATCCAGCACCGGCCAATCTCTGTAAGAAAAATTTGTACTTTTGAAACATGGTAAATTTACGTGGGATAGTCCTGCACCTAAACCAATCAGAGCGCAACATTTATGTAAACAGAAGATTTTACTTGACAGTGTGTTGTTACCTGATGATCAACCACAAACGAAGTACCACAGCAAAATCCACCAATGGTTGCTAAGGAGTTTTCCATGGAAACACTTATCAAATCAACATCATTTACCTAAAAAGAAAAACAGGCTTAATAAATAATTATAATTACTGAGTAATATTTGGCTTGGTCAATAATGGTAATAACGATGTTAGAGAAACCTTTAGAGTCATTTTTGATTATGCTCAATAAACTTTGCCGTCAGCTTCCTGGGAGACCAGCTTACAGCTACTGCTTATAACTGAAGGAACTACCAAATAATAGTAATTTTCCTTTTTTTCCTTTGATAAGTTTACTGACTAGTTGCTGGTGGCAAAGTTATTGATATAAATAAATCAAAATCTGAAATAAAGTTGATTGAAGTTAATGAAGTAGATCAGAAGTCAACAATGGTGAATTAAAATATAGCAATGCTACATACTGGAATATTAAAATGTTCTGTAATCCCTCTCCCTGTAGTGCCGAGAGCTCCAAAAGAACAACTTTCATCAATAAATAGCCTCACTTTATACTTTGTCTTCAGTTCAACCTATATCAAAACCACAAAAACATTGTTATATAACACAAAACACACTTATATATTAGAAATGATAAGAAACAAAACATAGTTATATAACATTTTTTTACTCAGATGAAGGGCTTAAGCTCGAAACGTCTGACTCAGTAAATTAAAGTTAAGTTAGCATCTTTTACGGTGTTACAAATTCCATTCTATTACTATCGTTTAGATCAAACACAAATGCAGCCTATACTAGTTTACTTGCTAGTTTCCATATACATTGTAACGAGCAACATACAAGTGAGGCAGAATGAACTTGTCATACCAGTTTTGGAAGAGGAGCTATAGTGCCATGATTAATGTAAAGACCTTCTACAACAAGAAACCTTCTAGTGACTTTAGCTTTCTTAGGATTCTGAAAATGAAAAATGGCACATTCGTTCAATTTAAGAAAGTCGCAACACACTTAAGGCCTGGGCAAACAGCTTCAACATTTGCTTCAACATCCATTCGATTTTGTTGAAGCCACATTCAGCATTGTCATTCAACAAAATCAAACGGATGTTAAAGCAAATGTTGAAGCCGTTATCCTGGGCCTTTATCTGTATTGATGCATAGTAATCTTTAGAATTATAGTCCCTTCATCAGGTCCATCCAGCATCTTGAATTGTAGCAAGGCCTTTGCATCGAAGCGAGACAAACACTGAGCTGGCAATGATAGAGACTATTTAACACGTAGCAGGACAATTTTTCATGTTATTTTATCATTGCAAGCTCAACGTTCGACTCGCTTCAAAGCAAAGGCCTGGCTACCTTTCAAGATGGCGTAGAGAACTGTGAAGGGGACTATTGAATACAATGTTTTTTTTCTTAGACCTTTCGATCTTTTTCTTGTTGTTCCTTGAGTTGTTTTTCAAGATCGTCCATGTCATTGTGTTCAAACCACATGACCCTACTTCTTGATGCTTCAACTCCCTTTTGAATAGCAAAGCACACTCCCTTGTCACTGGAAAATAAATACATTAGGTTACATTGGATAGTTAAAAGTAGGAGCGGATTTAGGGGGATGTCCCTTCCAGCACCAGAAACCCCCCTAGCGCCACAATTACCCTTATCTATTTATAAGACATTTAAGGACAGGACACCCCCTAATACCTTAACAGACCTTCATCTGCAATTGGGACACTCTCTGACAAATTTATGGATTTGCCAATGAAAAGAGAGTTATAATTTGGATAAAATAAAATCAATGAAAAGTGAAACAAGATGGCAAGATCGATGAATGAATGAATGAATGGAAGAATGAATCAATGAATGAACAGAAAGACAACTGAATGAATGAATAAATCGACCGATGAATGAAAAAATGAATGAAAGAATGAATGAATGTATTAGACCATACATATAGAAATGATTTTCAAACTTAACAACCAGAGGTGATTTACCTCAAACCTTACCAGAAAATAACATCACCCCTTTTAGAGTAAGCAGGTATGGCACTGGCCACTGTAGAAAACCCATAAGAATATAATATTGCTTCTTGTGTATTCATAAACTTTGCTAGTCTTTCTTCTAAGTGTAAATGTATATCTAAAAACATTAAATAAGAGAAGCAAGTCAAGCAAGTCATTAATTATTATCATTGATGGTCATAACAATCATCACCATTATTATTATCATCACCATAATCATCAACACTGCAATCACCACAATTATTACCATCACCATCATCATCATCACAATAATCCTTTTGGATCACAGCACCCAACACCATATCATCACTACAATCATCATCATCATCATCATCATCATCATCATCACTACAATCATCATCATCATCATAACTCACCTATTGTTCCATAGAATCCTCTCGGACCACAGGAACCAACACCATATTTGTGCAGTGTCTGTATTGCTGCACTCTATCAAATTAAAAAAAAGTATTAGAAATCACAGACGCCTTAACTTCACCTATCTGCTTGGTGGTACAAGGCCTACATCATGTCAACAATCAGATATAACTTAATTAGTACCTCTATTTGTTCATTTCCAACAAATCCCAGGAAGTTGAATGTTGCCAGGTTGAGACACTGTTTGCCATCAATAGTTAACTTGTGGCCTGGTTTTCTAAAATATTGAATATAGAACTGGTTTAATAGACGCTGTTTCATCCATCCATTCATTCATTCATCCATCCATTCATTCATCCATCTGTTTATTCATCCATCCATCCATTCATTCATCCATCCATTCATCCATCCATTCAGTCATTCATCCATCCATTCATTCATCCATCCATCCATCCATCTATTCATTTATTCATCCATCCATTCATTCATCCATCCATTCATTCATCCATTCATTCATTCATCCATCAATCTATTCATTTATTCATCCATCCATTCATTCATCCATCCATTCATTCATCCATTCATTCATTCATCCATCAATCTATTCATTTATTCATCCATCCATCCATCCATTCATCCATCCATCCATTCATTCAAAATACAGTGGTTTGCACCTGAGTGCCATAATTCTTTGTTTTCCAGACAGTGCATTTAAACTGGCTACAAATTTCTCTAATGGGTTTGACAGTTTAAACACACAAAATAGTCCATGTCAGGAACTCAACAAACAAGTACAACAGTACAAATTGATGTAAGACATTTAATTACCCACTAACAACTTTAGCTGCCAGTATGTCTGGTGAATAATTTGGTTGTTCTGGAACTAAAGGCTCTGGCTGCCATTCATCGATCAATTCTTCTTCTTCCTTTGGAAATGTAAAAGAGAATATTAGTATACAAGAATCTCATAGGCAAATCAAATAGACCTTCCCCTAATTTGCTAGACCAACCATGAAACAATACATTCAAGTCTAGACCATCCTCGGGAACCCAGGGGTAATCTTCTGTCGCTCATTTCTTGCTCCCAGAATAAATACCCCTGGGAACGTAGTCTGTTGGAGCTTGTTCCAGAAGTCAAAATTCAGCTCTTTCCTGATTGGTCGACCTTATTAGGTCAACCAATGAAAATCGAAGAAAGTCGTTAAATAAGTTTGAATTTTGACTTCCGGAACAAGCTCCAACAGACTATGTTCCCAGGGGTATTTATTCTGGGAGCTAGAAACAAGTGACAGAAGATTACCCCTGGGTTCCTGAGGATGAGTCTAGGCTGGAGTAAATGAAATACTGTGAATTTAGAGATTCAATTTTTCTGTGGTCAGTCATGCAAATTCAGGAAAGGTCTTTTGTATTTTATATGCTAACCTTTTTGGTAAGCTCTAGCGCCTGTTCTCTGAACTTGTAACTTTTTGATACAAGCAACCAAAGGATCCATAACACAAGAATAGTTTCAAATATCACATGGTAAAATGGAACCTAGTGAAAAACAAGATTAACAGTTATCATCATAGATTGATACCCGGCCATGCCAATAGATGAAAATCGATCATCGAAAACTGATTGATAAAATCGATAATTGTTAGTTGATCAATATTGATTTTATATTGAAAATCGTTAATCACAACAAAATTCATGTGATTATATCGATTACATCGATTGTATTGATTTTATCAAACACAATGTTTGAACCGGAACACCTAAATCGTATTGATTTTTCTTCCATGCCGCCAGATTTCTCTACCGAAATGAAAAATATCTGTTAAATTATTGTTATTTGAAATACTGTAGTTGATTTATTGTAATTCTACTTGTGATTTAAAAATAAAGAAATGATAAGTATCATGTTTGCACATGAAATTCATGTCAATTTACATTATCGATAAAATTGATGAAATCGATCATAATATCCCGATGAAATCGATATCACACCAAACTGTGTTATCGATTTTCATCATTTTATCGACTGATCAATATAGATAATTTCGATTTTTATCGATTGATATCGATTTTTATCGATTATCGAAATTATCGATTGGTATGGCCAGGATTGATATGTTGAGAAAGTGATTGCTTTAATTGTATGTTTTATTTATGTGTTGTATAGGTGTATTAAATAGGTGAAATTACAAATGACATGTATGTTTTTAATTGAAAACAATGAGTATTATCGATGCGAATCTAGTTAAAATCACTTGATTAAATTAGATTCCACACGTTTGAGTACAATATGTAAATATGTTCTATTGTGCAATGATATCATACTAATTATACGATATACTGATATTTCAAACTGAATCACAAATCCCTTCACTTACATCTCAAGTCATTTTAATTTGACTGAACGATTAAAGCATAAAGCTTCTTTAATTCGCATCTTTTTCTCCTCGTAGATGGCGAGAAACAGAGGCGAAAGACATTCCAGAAAGACAGTGTCACACAACTTCTTGCACTTGCTACACATAAACAAACAATGTACGCATAAAGTGAATTATATTTTAAAATATAAACCATACCTTAGTGTAGTACTCTAATATCTCTATTCCTTGGGTAAAGTATATTGTGAAGTAAGATAGCTGTCCGAAGTAATTTGGATCTGTTGTTGCTCCATCGCAATGTTCGCCCGCGTCCGCCATTTTGAAAACGCCCTGACTCCGAGAGGAATGGGAACTAGTGTTGTGAAATAAAATTTCTTGATATTTTTTTCTTACTTTTTCGATCCCTATAATTTTTTCCGATGGGAAAATTTATGCTCAAAATAGATAGAAAGGATAATGAATATAATGATAAAAAGGAAAAATTAAAAAAATATTATTTTTCTTAATTCTCTCATCAATTCATTTCAAAACTCTAGATCTCAAGTAAAAAAATCTCAAGTTAAGGTAAAGTTGTAAAAAATACCTTTGATAAGATATTAATTAAGAAAATACACAAAAAAAATGTTCTATGCATGGGAGGGGTACGTTAGTAGGCATTTTGTCCTCCCAATGAGACCATAAAATACCCATAGTTCCACGCGCACTATTACTATCCAGTGAACAAACAACCGAGAAAGAGCTACACATCATGCATTCCTCAAGAATGAAAATGTCTGATGGAGATTGGTCTTGTTCCGACGAAAGGTAAGCACAAACATAACGTATACATCATGCTTCATCTATTGACTTGCAAATATCTTTGCATTTTGTCGTTTTTAGCTGCGGTAACGTGAACTTTGCAAGGCGTACATCATGCAACCGCTGTGGAAAGGCGAAAGGTAATGGGGGTTCCCCTTTCACTTGTTTATATTACATTTTGCTGAAACACTAAATATTAATGATCCCCAATGTATTTCCTTTGCTTTTAAGTATTTCAACAATATATTTTCGCCCTAAATTCTTGTTTTTGGATGATAATTAACAAGTAATTCAAAACTGAGAGTCAATAATTAATAAAACTTAGATTTGAAAAGTTTTGGTCTCAAAAGAATTGGCCAGTAAACCATTTTGCCATTTGGATGTCAGAATTAGTTTTTATTTTGACGTTTTTCCTAAGTTTTATGATGTTGTTTCAACCTGGGCTTTGGAAAATTCTGCCATTATATTATAATAACAATAGGCTATTGTTTGTGGAATTATATAAGTTTATCATATGACCCGTATTTTGCCTGGCGTGTGCTTTTAAGAAAACCTTCGGTAAAAAGTCATGTGATGGGGTCTGTACGGCTTTTTTCACCTGGTCCGTAAAAGCACGTACAGACCAGCTACTCAAAAAATCACAACAAAAATGGCCTTTAAATTAATAATAGTGGGTCATATGATAAAAAACTTATTGACTGAGTTAGGTCAGGCCGTACAGGAAAATATTTGGCTCTTGGTCATTTGTACGGGCCTCGCTGCACTCGGTCCGAACATCATGACCATGAGCCAAATATTTTCCCGTACGGCCCTCCCACTCAATAAATACTTATTATTTATACAATATATTGTCTTTTTACTATATTTCAACTGTTACTATGGTGTGAAACCTACATTAGTTGATACAACAAGAATATTTGCGCAAAGCAAAAGTGATCACTAGGGGGGTTGGGTCTTCATATACATGCAGGTCAACATCATAGAATTGTGTGTCATAGTATTTAATATCAACAATATAAGTAGAAAAATCTATGTTGTGTAGCTTTGTATCTGACCCGTACATAAACATAAAAGTTGCGAAAAAAGTGCTTTTGGTTAACTTTTTCAAGCAAGTAGTTATTAGAGCAAGTTTGTCATTTGGCACTTTTTTAATATACCTTTCCCGAATTTGTTTGACTGATCACAAAACAATATTGATTCACATTGAGGCTAGAGTCAACCGATCTATCTATCTATACTCCAGGGCTCAAAATAGCTGCCAGCCAATGGCCAAATGCCAGCCCAAAGTTAAGGTTTGGAAGGCAAAATTTACATTGCAAAATTGCAAAATTTACTTGAAATCATCTTTCAATGTTTTTTTATCTGGAAGTGGCAGGCCAAATTTTTTTCCTATTTCGAGCCCTATACTCCAGCCTCAAATTGAAGATCTATAAATGTATTTTAGTATAACTAATAGCATGATGCTCCAAGCACATGCAAGTCAGTATTGAACACCATTTGTCTTGTTCTGACTGCTTAATTATCTTTTGTAATAGTGAAATCAAAAGCTGATACTATCAAACTCGGTGGTATGAAGGTAGGCAAGCAAGCAGCGTCAAAGAGCGGCGGTCTGTTTAGTGAAGAAGACTGGATCTGTTCTCAGTAAGTAATCACAAAATAAATGGAAACTTGTGAGTAAACTAGTATAGTCTGCATCTGTGTTTGATATTTACGATAGGTAAAATAATGAAATTTGTAACACCGTAAAAAATGTTGACTTAACTTTTATACTATTAAATCACAAAATAGCAGCCCATACAGATAGTTAATCGTGATATACATAGCTCAACATTAAATACACTGCTTAAATACACATTCCTTTACATACCAATCAATGATCTAAGTGCTGTTACTATCTTTATTGAAGGTGTGGCAACGTAAATTGGGCAAGACGTAATACATGTAATATGTGTAACAGACCGAAGTTCTCCAAAGTTGAAGCAAGGACTGGTAAGTGCATTTGAACTGAAAATAATTCAAAACACATTATACTTATTGTTATACAACAAACCAGAGAATGTTTTTTCCTATTTGTCAATGGTGGTTTTGCCTAAATCTTAATGTACTTATGTACTTAGTTATCTAATTAAAATAGAAACTAGCGAGTAAACTAGTATAGGTTGCGTCGTTGTTTGATATAAACGATGGGTAATAGAATGAAATTTGTAACACCGTAAAAAATAGAAATAGAAACTGGCGAGTAAACTAGTATAGGCTGCGTCAGTGTTTGATATAAACGATAGGTAATAATTATAATGAAATTTGTAACACCGTAAAAAATGTTGACTTGACTTTACTGACGTTTCGAGCTTTAGCCCTTCGTCGGAGTAAAAAGGGATAGACGAAGGCCTAAAGCTTGAAACATCAGTAATTAAGTTAAGTGAACGTTTTTTAGGGCGTTACAAATTTCATTATATTACCTATACGGTAGTTATCTAATTGGTTATCTTATCTACTATTTTCTGTGCAACTGTAGGTCTTGGTGGCGGATACAATGAACGAGGCACTGTAGAATACAAAGAAAAAGAAACCAGTGATGACGATGAGTATGATGATGTATGTATCTGGGCAATCATTACTCAGTATTCTCAAAAAATACCAGTCTCTTCACTACCATTTCCACACTTAATTTCCAGGTCTTTCAATATACCTTAGACCTCTTTACCTCTGTATCAACTCCTCCGTATGCAAATTGCCCATTTCAGACCATGTGTCATTCCCTTGAGAATTGTTCTCTTATGATGAACGTGTTATATCATTTACATGTGAAAGAAACAATTCCCAAGGGTAGCATCACATGATCTGAAATGGGACAACAAACAAGGAAGGTAAAGAGGTCTATTGAGGAATGGCTACTCTGAAATCTCTTGAGAATGCTGTTTACTGTCAATAGCCACAGAATTTATGATAATATTATTAGTGAGCAGGGAATTATGTCTGGTGCAAACTGTTAATGTCTTGTCTTTCACTAACAGTCCAACAGGTCGAATTCCTGGTGATTCCATGCCGATGCCATGTGTTAATAGAGTTTGTTTGAAGTGTTGTTCTTTCACTTGCTACAAGAGCTAAAAAAAACTATCATATACTTGTTGTGATGGTGTAACTGCAATGCAATGTTCTCATGTTTGACTTGTCTTTTTCTTTTCAGTTTGGACGAAAGAAGAAGAATTATAAAGCTCGAAGCACACAAATAGTGAGTTTTTTTCTTAAATACGTCCTAAATAAAACATCTTGAAAAATACCATTATTGAATGAATGAGCTCTTTGTTCAATGAGAGTGGCACAAAATGGTGTATAGACTAATAGAGCTGTTGTAATTTGTGTAAAATAGAAAGAAGAAAAACCTGTAGTACAAAACCTTGAAGAAGAAGAAGAGGATGATGAAGATGGAGATCTATCAAAATACGACTTAGATGAAGACGAGGTACCTGGTTTATTTTGTAGCCAAATGTTGACAGATTCCTCGGTGTAATGATAATTGATATTTTTCTATCGTTGTTGATGATGATTGATGATGATGATTATGATGATGAAGATAATAATGATGATCACAGTGATGATAGTAATGATGATGTTGATAATGTTGTTAATGATTTTGGTGATGATAATAATGCTTATATGATAATAATGACAGTGATGATATAAATATTCAATGTTGTATTCAATTAATGATGGCAATGGTAAGATATTGTGTTCTTTTAAAGGATGATGACGATGATGATGTAGATCTTTCCAAGTATGCTTTGGATGACTCAGATGAAGACACCAACACCCCCAAGAAAAAGGGCCGGTAAAACACCATGTCAACGATGCATACAGATTGTCAACAATCTAAAAGGATTTGAGAGACACTATATTAGTTGATCCTGCTAAAACACCTATACCAAATTCCCTATTTATATGTTTTAAACAACAATAGTCCACTTTGATATTTTGGTTGAATGTGATCATACTCAAAGGAAACTGGCTCCAAGTAAACCTTGTGCATGATCAATCAACCAAAATATTGTATGTATTCTATTTTGAACTAAGAACATATTTGTATTGGGTAAGTTATGTGAACCAGTTATGTGTATGGATGTACATACACTAATAGTTTTTGAAATCAGAACATACCTGTCATCTTGACATGTTTTAGTTGTTGGTACAGTGAAAATAATTTCATGTTGCAGATCTAGGTCCAGATCATCTTCACGATCAGGATCCACATCTCCCAAAAGCAAGAAAAGACGTAGCAGCTCTTCATCGTCAAGTCGGTCAAGATCCCAGTCCCGTTCATCTCACTCTAGTTCAACTAGATCAAGTTCATCTTCGTCAAGTTCTTCCTCTCAATCCAGGGGCCGAAGTAGAAGCAAAAACAACTCTAGGTCAAGGTCACCTAGACACAGGAGGTTTGACTTGTAAAAATATCACAATACAATGATAATAATAACTGATATGGTTGTGATAACGGTGATAACACACTGATACTTCACTCTATACATGAATGAATGCTGACGTCATATTATTCATCATAAAATTATCAGTCACGTTTTGTGTAAGTTTATGCAGAAAATCTTATCTTTCATGAGTGCAAGGAGAGTAAAGTTCCAGGCTTCTGCTAAGTAACTGCCCCTTGGTTTTGTCACACAACACTTGCGTAACAACACTTAGGGGCAGCTGCATTGCAGGGTACTGCCGTTTTCATCTTTCTGCAAACTCAGACATTCCTACAGCCAGTTGTGAAATACGTTTTTGGCTGCTGCTAATTAGTCGGCACCTTTAATGTTTTTGATTGATGGTAGACAAAAACGTATATTTTGCAACTAACTGTTGAAATGTCTGAGTTCGCAGAAAGTCGAAAACCGCAGTAATGGGACATTGACTTACAATATTGTCAACATGATGATCTCAACCAAATTTGTATTGTATTCCAGGAGGTCAGGATCAAAGGAAAGAAAATGATGGCTTATGCTGTTGGGAGGGGTCAAGTAAGTTGGGGGTGTAGAATGGCACAAATACTGCCTGACACTGAGAAGCTTAGTCTAGATTGTTATTGTTTGTGTACGGTAGAGCTCTATCATCTTACAAACAGGATCTGTTGATTTGTTCCAAAGTGTGTCTGGTTTGCATGTGAGAATAACTAGTACAATGTATTACATTGAACTTGTTGGACATAAATTGGACAACCCTCCACAACTAATCAACATTTCAACAAAGTGTAGAGAAGAGAACAGTGTAAAATTCACCTCCTTTCATAATTTTGTGACCACTGAGGTTCAAATGCCAGCATGAAAGAGGTGGGTTTATGCTGCTGCCATTTGATATTTTGATTGACAGTAGTCATAGTTAATAGTTCCCAGTCCCCTCTATTAACTAGTGAAAAACAACTTTTGGAGTCTGATCTTGATGGCCGTGTAATTATAATTTTGAAAGATGCTGTAACTTCAAAAAAAAAATACAAAATACAAAGCTTTATCTACAAATGTGTGGCAATTCAAACAAGTTTTATTGCAAGAGGTACCCCACTACATAACGATTATGTTTAGCAAGAGAAAAATCTTTAAAGGTGCTGTAACTTCAAAAGGATTACATCATACAAAGCTTTTATATAGAATGTGTGGAAAATAAGTTTTATTCCAAGAGGTACCATCACCTAACGATTATGTTTAGCAAAGAGAAGAATCTTGAATATAAGATGATGGAGTTCTAGTGTACATTCCTCTTCATCCTTTACTAACAACAACTCCTTCACAAGTTGCTTTTCAGGCCTTCACAAGACTACCTATCAAGTTTCTAACATAATTTAGCTGATTTTCGAGAAAACAAATAGATCCTTTTGAAATGAAAGCGTGGCAATATAAATCAACAGATTTTTGGTGAAAAAGAATCAAGTAACAGTAATGGTGACAACACTGCTGAGACAACGGCGATATGGGAGATGACCCTTGTATTCAAAGAGAAATCTGAATCAATGGTACAAGTTTATACAACACTGTAACTTTTCTTATGCCATAATAAAAGCGTTTCACTTATAACTATTGTATGTTCTTGGCGTAAATAACTATTGAAAGCGATTCAGTTGTGTGACTGAAGCGAAAAACCTTCGCGCGTTTTATGTAGATTGTTTCAGCTGTGTCAATTTTGCGCGCGAAAAAAATCGTGTGATTCCATGGAAAATATTAAAATACAATGGTATTTTTATTATCCATAGCGAAACGCAGAATATTACGATGTGAAAGTGAAATACAATTAGCATTATTTGATCATTCACTTTTGAAAATGTGGGTGGCTTCGAAAGAAGCCGTTGGTGTTGAAGATCGTAGAACAACCTAACCACCAAATCCGTACAGGGTACGTCCTTGGCGTTTCAAGGCGTAGACAACGTCCATGGCAGTGACGGTCTTTCTCTTGGCGTGCTCGGTGTAGGTGACAGCATCACGGATCACGTTCTCAAGGAAGACTTTGAGAACACCACGGGTCTCTTCGTAGATCAAGCCAGAAATACGCTTGACTCCACCACGACGAGCAAGACGACGAATGGCGGGCTTGGTGATACCTTGGATGTTATCTCGAAGGATTTTACGATGACGCTTTGCGCCTCCCTTTCCTAGACCTTTTCCTCCTTTACCTCTTCCAGACATTTTGATTTCACAAACCTTTACTTTTTGTTCTTTACTTAGAAAATTTCAGTGATAGATTTATGATTCGATGTTGCCTCGAGTTTATATATAACACAAACTTACCTCAAAGGAACTAGGTCCTCATGATAATATGCAAATACTTTCAGAAAATATTCTTGATTGGTTGATTAAAGTAACGCGCGCGCCAATCATCATCGAGAATTTCCTTAATTCCACCAATCACAGCGAAGCGTTCTTTTGACTTCTGATCCTAGATGAGCTTCAAGCTCGCATGTTTTTTAAAAACGTTCTAAAGCTCTAGATTTTGTCGATTTTGTCGTCAACGAAGGGCCAGTTTATGTTTTTTTCGAACACTTTAGACTTAATGCAAAATATATTATCTATTAAAGCTATGATATTGGTGAAAAAAGAAGTTTTGACGCCAAAATATGGCATTCTATTTTTGATCCGAAATCGTGAAATGTTTTTTTCGCTAAGAAAATAATCATATATTATGATTTTAGTAGTCCGATCTATTTTTTATCGTTTTACTTTGACGTCCCTCAATATTTATTGATTTCCAATCTTTAATTTTTTGATTAAAAAGGGACATTTTCTTACCAACCTTCTCTCTGTTACACTCTGAGGAGAAGGGAGGGGTATAGCTGCAGGTGTGAAAAGGAAGATTTCCACTGGCTTAAAATACCTATATTTACACACAACTTAGAATTAAAACATACACCTTATTCCAATATGGCGACCTTTTGTTCCATTGGCCCTTGTTGCCTCACTCTCATGAAATTATTCTTTTGTCTTTGGCTTGAGTGAATTTAAAAGAAAAGAATAATTTCATGAGAACGAGACATCAAGGGCCAGTCAGTCAGCCATTTTGGAAGAAGGTGTATAGGAGACACTTGTTTGACACTTTTTTAGTACAGCAAATGGCATAACAAAGATATAAACAATAATTGACAAGTGAAAGTTGCCTTCTCACAAATATCAAAGTTTTATTGAAGATTTATTTAATTTATTTTCTAAAATATCTACATGTACACCTCTATTTAATTACAAAGTATAAAAAGGTCTGCTTATTAGTAGAGCAAAATTTCTAAAACCTTGAAATAAAAACAATATATGCATAACAGCGCGATGCGCCTTACCCTGCCAACCTAATTAAAGTTGTGTACAAGTTAACCAATAAGAAAGCGAGAATTTTACCTTACTATAAAAGACACGCCGGGTGACAAACGATAAACACTTTGAAATGTTCAAAGCGAAGACAAGAGTGAAGTGTATAAGTGGCTGAAAAACCTCCAAGGATGTCTAAGTGTGAAAAGGTGTAGCAAATACAATTTTAAAAATTGAAACTTTTGAACGCTAAGATAACTTGTACAAAACTTTAGTTTGGTGGCCACGGTAAGGCGTGTTATGCTGTAATGGTTTTTATTTAGGGATTATTTATAATCAGTATCAGGTAATATACTAAACCAGAAATTAACAGCATGCAAAAGGAAACAAATTTTATACATTGTTACACCTTTGTTGTTCATGATCTTTTTATATTTACAACTTTTCAATATGTCTACCACAGGTAGCCCAAGCTGTCTGTCTGTGGTTTCATATAAGCGTTTTATATGGGAGAATATATGGCGGTTTTAAAAATAAACAAAATTTATATAAATAAATTAAAATAAAAAACGAATATTGAAATAAAAAAAATGTTCATCTCTCATCAAGGGAGGATCAATTGTTTAATACTCGCTCAATACTGCTCCAAATGGCTTGAAACTTCACAAGAAGTCAAAGTAAAACATAAGAAACAAGCATGTACGTTTATTTTTATTATCTATACGCATTTTGTATATTGTTAAAAATGCCTAATATTCTCCCATAGAATGCTTATACGAAACCATAGACAGATAGCTTGGGATACCTGTGTATCTACAGAAATGGTTGCTATTTCAGTGGTAGGTTGTCCTAATTATCAATGTTCAACCATCTTTTGTGCAACTAAATCAACAATTTAAATATTTATATATAAACATATTATTTACAGTGTTATTTTACAGTTCTTTATAGTGTTACATAAGAACTTTTAGATGACTTTTGATTGGTATCTTTCTGAGGAGCAGACTTAGGTCTTTTCACCATTTCCTTTGGATATCCACCATAGTTGATTTGACCAGGAAGTGAGGTTGTAGATGAGAAGGAATCTGGAAATAAGAATAAAGCCAACATTAACCCTTTAATTTCTCAAAGTATTGTGTAAAATAGATAACAACATATAAGGAATGGGGGAGGGGAGGTAGGGGGGTGAGCAAGCATGAGCAAAACCTGTTTTGTAAATATTGATTTGAACACATGAAGTATAGAAGCTTCTCACTATTGTTCCCAGTTCCCCCATAAGGTAATGTCCAGAATGGCCCACAAAATATTTAAGTGGAATGCTGGATGCATGATCTGGCAATTTGTGGTAGCACATTTGCCGATGCCAGCCAAGCAATACAATAATATTATTGTACAGCGGGATTGGGAATTTGAAAAAAGGGTAGTAGTGGCAAGAAAGAGGGGAAACTCTATTATGGACCATAAAAGTACTAAGTCGAAAATATGCATAAAGTTTATTGCTGTAGGAATTGCCCCATATAAGTGCTACAAATTATTACCTGAAGGGGAGCTTTCTTTTGCTGAAGACGATTCCTGGGTAGAACGCAATGAGCCAACTGAGTGGGCTTTTACATCGTTGTTTGGTTTGTGACCCTCTTCCCATGTATCAACCTCGTCAAGAAGTTTGTCAACACTATCAACTCTTGAAGTATAAGAAGTTCCTGGACGGCTTCCTGAACTGGAAGTAGTACCATACATATCAGTATCATAGTGATCTTTTGTGCCATAAATACTGTCCCAGTCAACAGAGGTGCCACTACTAAAGGTTGACAGAGGACGTACTGCAGCTTTTTCAAGACTCTTGTGCACTTTCTTCTCAACTTCATAACGTATCTTATCACACCGACCATTCACAAATGCACCCAAGACATACATCTTTAGCAACATTCGTTTCTTTACAGGGTCCATGAGGATGAAGTCGTGTTCACGTTGGTCAAGCCGTTTACGCATTTGAGGCATCAGCTTCATAAATTCCTTGGCAGTTTCACGCACTGACTTCTTGACAGACTGAGAGAACATGGATAAGGGTGATAACGCTCTGTGCGCTTCAATTAACTCATCAAGCAAGTCCCATAATGATTCAAAGGTGGGGTCTTCCAGGTATTCAGCCTCTCGGCAGTACGCATTGATGACATGAATCTGTCTTTCTATTTCGTGTACTGGAGCAAAGATAGGTGTACTGGACAAAGCTTTCTCAAGGATATGACGGCCTCTGAGTACAGCTCTCATGTATTTCTTTGTCTCTTTATCCATATCGCTTATGCCATCTCTTGACAGTGTAGGCCATAATGGTTTCTTGAACCCAACGACTTGGAAGTATCGCAGTAGTAGATATATTACCCATCCAATAGCAACAGCCAGCCAAATGCTATTCAATGTTACAAGGGCATAGTATGGATATGGGTGGACAACCAGTGAATTGACAGCATCACTGGAAAGTCTATTTTGTTCTATCACACAGCCAAAGTAAGCATTGCCAGCATTGACTAAGAAGCAGAAAACAATCATGAAGTTAAATGGAGTTACTCTGAATGGTGGTGATCTTAGCATGATGATGATTAACAGTGACAATAAGAACCCCATTCCTCCTCCTGAGATATCGAGAGTGTATGCACCAAATGCTACCAATACCAAGAAGAACTTAGGAAGAAGAATGTCCAGTTTGACGCTAAATACCAACATGACCAATTCCTTTATGGCTTTCCAGATAAACCATAATATGTATGCTCTAAACCGTGAGATTGGAGGCTTTGCGACACTTGATGTCAACATCACAAAGACAATGATAACAAACAGGCCAGCGATACTGACATTAAGTGCCAACTTGAGGCTGAATGAACTGGTAGGATAGAATGTTAGTCCACTGTAGAAACATAAGAGGAAGAACTTTAGGTAGAAGATGATTGGTCTGTAGTAGATCCACATTCTTCTGAAGGATGAGAAGAGATGGAACTGTCCAACCGCCCACAGGATATCAAGACCTTGGTTGTACTCAGATTCTTTGAGTTGTAAGTAACCTTCATGTTTCTCAGGATCAAATGAGATCACTTGTCCTCTCGTCTTTCTTATAAGATTGATGGGATACACAACAAATACCATGACGGCAATAACCATTGCCACTGCAACGTAGACATAGTGTGGCATAGTCCAGCATTGTACATTATTATCAACATTCCAGACTAAAGCATTGCTCTGATCTGTATGACAGTGGAATACCCTTGCAATAACAATGCCAACAGGAAGACAGCCGAGTTGTGCTGCCACACAAAATACTCTCTTCAACCTTGCAACGTGAAGAAGCAAGTACAGAGGTCTTTTCACTTTTAAATGTATATATGTACCAAGAAATGCTAGACATGTAACGAAGAATAAAACAGCCCACGCCATAAAATATGGCTGATAGCCAAAGGGAAGGCTTGCACTTTTAACATAACTTGTCGTCGAGCCAGTGTAGGCACCGGAGTTGACTTTGACAAACTCCCAGACGTCCAAGTTGATCAGAAATACATAATAAACATGTTTTATAAAATCAAATGGATATCCCCATCGCTCTGACATCGCCAGAATTAAAGCAAAGATTTGTAAATGTTGTATTATTAAAATAACTGCATCAGAAACCCATAAAGTAATTCCATGGTGGTTGAATGTTTCTTCTGCGACACTGTCTTCATCTTCGTCATCTTCTACGTCCATTAAAACAACTTTCTGCGGCTCAATCAGCAAAGCTATCTCGTCAGTAGGTTTATCTTTCAACCTTCTGTTTAGAAGAGCCATCTGTGGTTAGAAATTCTCACAAAATCGTGTAGGATTCACGAAGTTAAGGAGGCTTCTTTTGAAATTATTTGTCTTGGCAATTTTGGAATGAACCACATGACTGGCGTTACCATGGCTTCTATTTAGGGTAAATTTTACCATATAAGGACATTTACGTCAAAGCATATTTTATAAATATTCATAAAGGATTGCGTTATTCGTGACACATTACGATATTCAAGCTGATTGATAAGCGTAGTAGATTTGGTGTTTATAAACATGCTTCTCTCTCATGTGTTCTAGAATTTGTGCATTTTACTCAAGAAAAACGGTCAGAAATGGCCTTAAAGTTTTCTTCCAGCTTGAGCTTCATGTTCCAGGAACATAAGAATTTGACAGAGAGATATTTAGCCGCCAAAAGAGCCGGTAAAAATCGAAGATATTTGTAGGAATATGGGTGTAATCTCTCGCTGGAATCGTTTGAGTAATTTGTATGTTGATTTTGTTAAGGTTTTACAGCAGTAGAAGTAGGTGATCCTTATTCTGTGTCCATTGACGAACTAGTACAAGCAAGAGAAGACGCTGGGGTCGAACAAGTGTTAATTAATGCATTTAAAGGTATCTTTTGTTTTTCTTTCATTCATTTTCATGCATTCCGACTGTTATTTTAGATCATTACAGATCTGTTGGCAAGCCCATGTACATTTTCAGAAATGAAAAACATGACAAAACAATGTATCCATTTTTGTGCAATCATATATACAAATGTATCCAATGCATTTGTAAATGTTGTTAAAAAATTAGTATTCTTATTCATTTATTCATTGCTTTCTCTATTTATTTATTTATTTATTATTCATTTATTGTTTTAATAATAATTTATTAGGAGATACGGCAGGCTTGGCTGCTGTGCCTGGTAAAGAGGAGGATTATAAGCAATGTCTTGAGCTGTCAATCAAATATGCCGAGGCTTTAAGGTGTAAAAGGTAAGATATCCACCTTGATCAGAGTTTGTAGTACCACCACAGGGATCCCAGTAGTAATTAAGATTGTTATTTGTGTAGGATTCACCCTCCATGTGGAGCAATGACAGATGAAGAAATAAAAGATGAGCATGTCAGAGAACTCTGGGAAAAAACTTACATCAAGAACCTAAAATATTCAGCACAGAAACTCCAAGAGGTAGGGTAAACTTTAACTGTATGAAGGTTTTTTATGAACATTATACTTTAAGAGAGGCATGATGGTCTATTGGTCAGGGGATCGAATTCGGGGCCTAAAAGTCTGGGTTCAATTTCTGGCCCGGGCGATTACGTTGTGTCCTTGGGCAAGACACTTTACTCTCTATGTGCCTCGTCTTCTCGGATAAGGACGGAATGCCAGAGGTCCAGTCTGCCTTCACTCTAACTCCTATGTAAGGTAGACGTAAAAAGATCCTGTTGTGCTCTTCGAAAAGATATAAGCCTCGAAGAGAGGGACTGCTCTAACTTTTGTAAATAAGTATATAAAATGAAACAGAGGTATTATAATTGGTTCACTGTAAGTATCTGTCTTTGTTTTTCCAGGCTGGAATAATGTTACTAATAGAACCTGTCACAACTATACCAAACTGTTTTCTGTCTCAGACAAAACAAGGTAAATCTAAAACATGTCTCATTGACAGGTGCATGTAATGTTTTATATTTGCAAGGTCCAATTCTGCAATCATCCATTAAATTTGTAGTCTCCCCCGCAGCCGTATTTAGCTTTGGTCACGCACGCACGCTCCAGCCATGTTTAGTTTCGGTCCCCTGAGCATTGCGTTTCCGAAACTAAACACGGCTGCGGGGAAGACTATGAAATGTGACTACTTTTTTTTCAGCGAAAATCATTGTATTGCGATATTCTATTTCAAAACTTTGGTTTGATTATGGTGTTTTCCAATAACTAAATCAACTTTGGAGGTAGAGCTTACATAAACTACATAATTGGTTAATTTGATGTAAGCTCCTCCTCCAAACTGATTGACGGATCAGAAAAACCAAAATTAAATTGAAATTGACAAATTCATTGTCATCATCATCACCATCATCACTGTCATCATATTTATCATTATCATCACCAGCATTATCATCATCATCATCCTAATGACAAAATTTAGTATTTGTTTTTCTGACACACAGCTATCGATATCATCAAGAAAGTTGATCATGAAAACATTAAACTGATGCTGGTGAGTTATAATATCAAGCTCTTGTCATCATCTCAATGTCATCAATGTCACCTATGCCATTTATATAATAATGATCATATTTGTCAATGGAGACTTCTAAGTTTGTCTTGATCTACAGGACTTATATCATGCACAGAGAGGACATGGCAACCTTACACAGACTTTACAAGATTACATGCCTTATATTGGTAAGAGTTTACACCTTATCCTACTAGTAGATGGGAGCCACACCCTTTTCTAGATTTGGTAACAGACTAACCTGAGGCATTCTTTCAAACCTTTATTTATTTATATATTGAACTTCGTCCGAAGACAGGTGCCCACAACAGCATAAATGACAGCATAAATGACAGCATAAATGACTGCAACACTACATCCTATGGTATCTTAGCTAAATAAAGTGGTACTTTTTTCTAGGTCATATTCAAATAAGCCAAGTGCCACATCGATCTGAGCCTGATTCAGATGGCGAGATAAACTATCGGTATATCTTCCATCAACTTGCTAAACTTGGTTATAAGGAGTGGATTGGATGTGAATATACTCCAAGAGGTATGGAATGTGAATTTGGATTTCCACTCATCTGGACAGTAAAACACATCAACTAGCACTGAATTTTGTTGAGTGAAATGAGGAGCAATTTCAATGGCGATTTTACCTCAGCTTTGTCGCAGCCACTTTGAACATGCAATAACATCTAATGCCTAAATTTTGATTCAAAGTTGCGATGATAAAGCTGTGATAAATTACAGTGTCTTTCCTTTTCTCTTCGTCGCACCCCAAAGACTGTCGGCAATGATAAAATTGCCTTTGCATTGCCACTCTTATTGCGAGTGCCCAGAATTTTCTTATTAGTGATGTTTTTTTTGCAGGTAAAACTGAGGATGGCCTTGGATGGTTGATACCCTACCAAGTCCCTTCTAAAGCCCTTGCTGATAACTGAACCAACCACTAATAAAAGGACATATTACTATAGTAACAGACATATTTTATTTAAGATTAAAAAACATAACTAAATAAATGCACAGCATTGGTTTGAATGAAAGCTTTACCTACGTACACCATTGAGGTGAAGAAGGCTACAATAACCACAAATAATAGTGTTAACAAAAAAGTTTTAATTCCAATGTTAACTCTAAAGTTAATTCACTCTGAAGATGACAGTCGATAATTTACAACTTATAATAACCATTTTTTCTTACCTTATATTATCTTTAGTGAAATAATATTTAACAAAATGTTATTTCACTGAAGTTAAAATGGTAAAACATGGTCATTTTTAGTTTTAGATATATTCTGGTCTCTCAACATTTGAGACATTTTGGTCTGTCAGACAATTTTCAATGAGCTGATGCAAGATATTTGTCTAGGTTGAAACATCTACATAGAAAACAAGTCGGAAGAAACAATCTTTTGAATTAATATAATGAATTTAGAATACTAAATCTCAACTTGGTATTTTATCTTTTTCTGTTTCAACCGAAGAGACTCTTTTTCTTGAATTCTAACACAAGGGTAAATAAAAAAGACTGTTTATAATATTATTTAAACAAAAAGTATGTTATTAAGTACTATTGAATACTAGAGTGAAGTCATTTAACCCGTGAAATAGATATTAGACTAATACACCTTAGCAATCTCTAATTCCATTGTTTTCTGTTGTGTCTATTACACTTTAGCAAGCAATTTCTATTTCACGGGTTAAATGCCTTCACTTTAACTAGGATGTTTTCATTTTATATTGATATTATTAAATAGTTTTTTACTCAACACTAGTGTGTGTCAATGTTGTACATCATTGAATCTGCCATGTTCATGATTATATACAATGACAGTCTTTATATCCTGCCAAGGACTGACTTGGATTGTATTTGAATAAGTATTATGATGTATTCAATAGATTTTAAAATATCAAGCTTAGGAATAAGCCTCCTCCGCAGGCTACCCAAACCAACGGAAAATTTGGGCTTCCTGTGCTGAAATTATCCACAGGAAGCCCATCTGAAAAAAGGAGATACCTGACAGTGAGGGAGGTTAGCTAGAAATAATTGAAATGTTTTTTCTTCAAACAACTCAGTGCTCTTAGAATGTCAAGTATAGTACAACAATGTCATTATCGAAGGATTGTTTCTGTTTGTCATCATCAAAAATAATGAGCATACAGGCAGTGATTCATTTATCAAACTCCCACTGCCAGGGTAACAAGATTTATTGATGCAAGAATACTTGACATTACTGTTTCCAATACAAAACGAGGGGTAGGTCAGCAATTGTCCAGTAATCAAAGTTCTACTGCCAGGCAAGTCGTAACATCTTCATTGATGCAAGACGATTGGACACAATGGTCACCAACACCAGAATAAGAAGAGTGTAATCAAAGTTCTACTGCCAGGCAAGTCGTAACATCTTCATTGACGCAAGACGATTGGACACAATTGTCACCAACACCAGAACAAGAAGGGTGCCAGCAATCAGCCAATAATCAAAGTCCTCCTTTAAGACATCAAACATTCGCGATGGTGTAACACGAGTCCAGTACAAATCAAGGCCATAAGTAAAGACTAGACATGTTGACTCCAGTCCTGATGCAGCGGTATGGATTTCACGGATATAGGTAACTGTAGAAAGCAATAGATCTTTATTAATATCTTGATGATATTGATAATAAACCATTGTAGCCTTCTCAACACTAAACATGTGTCTTTCATATAAATGCTATCCTTGAACACATGAATGTCTGTAGTTGTAGTTGGTGAATGGATTCAAAGCAACAATGCTATCAACAATAGTTATTACCACAATGATATCTTTGAACACATGAATGTTTGACAAATCTGTCTGGTTGTAGTTGATAAATGCTACTGGATTCAAAGCAACAATGCTATCAATAATAGCTACCAATTACAACAATGATATCTTTGAACACATGAATGTTTGACAAACCCTTCTTTTTGTAGTGGATTCAAAGCAACAATGCTATCAACAATAGCTATCAATTACAACAATGCTATGTATGAACACATGAATTTTTGACAAACCTGTCTGGTTGTAGTTGATAAATGCTACTGGATTCAAAGCAAGTTCTGGCATGTATGGATACAGCCCTTCTTCTCGGTCTTCTGTTGTTGGGTTGAATGTTCTTCTGGGGTCCAGGAAGCTCTTGGCTAAGCTAACAACGTTACCACTTTGTAAACCCATCAAGAGGTTTTTGTGTGTGATACCACGCTCTGTGATAGTAACAGTCATAGTACGGATAGCAGTTGGAAAAACGTAGGACTGTTGAAGGATCAATGGTTGTGGTGGCGGCTCCATTGATGAAAATGCAGTACTGAAAGATAAGAGAAAACAGTGAATTCATCTTGGTTAAAACAAGATGGCTGTCCAGTGTCTAACTAAAAATACCCATGGTTGATTGAGATTCCTAACACCTTAATCTCTTTATTCATATTTAAAAATATCAATTATTATAATGTTTTATTGCAACCAAATTTGTTAGGTATAGAGTGTAGGAGCAAATCAAGTTGTTGTTGCTGTTCTTATTGTTATTGGTGAGGATGATGATGTCAATACATATACTGTATTTGCTGGTGTATAAGTTGATAGTATGAGCGACTAATCGTATGGGATAAACAAAGCCACTGTATATTGTATACAGATCACACAGTATAGTACTTATGAAACTACAACGTTAGTTCTTTCATACTTTACTAAAACTATCAAGATAAAAGTACATGTAAATCTGGAAGAGAAAATTCAAGAAACTTATGCCAATCAGGATGAATCTGTAAGAGATAGATGGCATGATTTCTTTTGTCAAATTCTCATTCATTATTCATGAGTTTTTTAACTTAAAATTAAGATCATGCAGCAATTGTAAACTAATTTTTTTCAGTGTGTTGATGATCCAGAATGTTATACGCTTAACCATAAACGTTTTAGTCAATGTAAAGAAACCTTGTATTAAGGGTATCATGCCTCTTACCTGTTTCTTTCTTTATATCCTTCATACATCTCCATGACAACTAGTTCATTACGGCGTGACTTGGTGTTAAATAAAGAGTAGACAACCCAGTTTTCAGAGTGAACCATCTCAATTGGACCTTTAGCATTCTTGTGTCGATTGGTGTAGACTATCAAACCTGACAGAGATACCAATAACTTCTTTAACCAACAGGTTCCCATTTAAGTCTGTACTTTCCCATTTAAATCTGTACTTATGCAAATTGTGTTGATGTGTGCTAAACACAAAGATCAACTAATCAGAGAAGTTCACTTCAGAAATAACTTACTCTGATTGGTTGATCTGTGTGTTTAGCACACGTCAACACAATTTGCATAAGTACAGATTTAAATGGGAAAGTACAGATTTAAATGGGAACCTGTTAACCATATACAGTTAATGTCATTAACGTTGTCTACGTAATGTAGAGATTAACATTACAAGTGACATGATTATTTTGTTTTCAGCAGTTTAAATTTAAATTTTCAACTGTATAATGACTAATGGTGAACATATATAATATAATTTAATATTTATATAGCGCAAATATCTATGTACATATTCAAATGCGCTTGAGACCTGACTGCTGTGCTGGGAGACAATCCCCTGCTCTTTTCGAAGAGCATAGCAGGATCTTTTACGTCCACGTTATATGGGAAGTTAGAGTGAAAGCAGACGGGACCTCCAGGTTTACATCCTTATCTGAGAAGACGAGGCACATAGAGAGTAAAATGTCTTGCCCAAGGACACGACATAACCACCCGGGCCGGGAATCAAACCCAGACCATTAGGCCCAGATTTATATTTAAAATTAATCGCCATATTCATTTGTGTACAAACACAAAATTAATGCAAACAAAAATAGGCCTCACTGTGCTGTATAGGATTTGACTATTAAAATTACAAACGTTCACAAGACATACCAACACTTCACAATCTTATTGTAAATATGTTGGTGTTAAGGCCCAGGCAAACGGTTTCAACATTTGCTTCAACATCCATTGATTTTGTTGAATGGCAATGTTTAAACACTTTTAAACTCTTTCAACATCAATTCAACATCGATTCAACACGTTTCAACAATGTTGAAAGAGTTTAAAAGTGTTTAAACATTGCCATTCAACAAAATCGAAAGGATGTTGAAGCAAATGTAGAAAACTGTTTACCCGGGGTTTAGACTAAAAGGTTGTACCTGTGACGACATCAATAAGATAGATAGAGATACTGGGCTTGCCATCAGTGATTGACTCAGTGCCTATTGATATAAGGTTGGGGTTGAGATATCTGTACAGCACACGTCTATCTCCCAGTACTTTGCCTTGAGAATGGACATGCTCAGCTGGGCTTTTAATACCTGGGAATTGAGGACAGCATTAATACATGGTACTGAAGAGACTTATTTATGTGAATATACATCATTTACTTATTGGCTGGCTGATTTACTGACTTGCTTATTGGCTGGCTGACTAACTAACTGACTTATAGACTAACTGATTGATTTACTAACTGACTGACTAGTCGATTGAATGCATTGGTGACTCACCAAGGGTTGTGATCTGTTGCTGTGTTGGAGGGATATGAATATTCCACATTTCTCTAGCAACAAGTTTATTGTCCTGTGTAGTCTGTGCGACATAACCTGTCAGTGCACCTTGTTCTTTGTCCACCAAATAAAAGAACAAAGAACTGTCTTCCTTGGAGATGATTTCATTTGCTTCCTTCGTATCAGGGAAGACATGGATGTTCTTGTCAGAGTCCAACAGGAGAAGGAGCTTGGCATGTTTGCTGTCTATGAAGCAAAATGTTGTACAGTTAAACAAACCTTTCTGAAAGCTGATTAGATTATCTGACTACAAAATGGTGTCACATAGTTACATAATTATATATGTATGTGATAGTTTTGAGATCCAAATCAGTCGTCAACTTTATCACCATCATCATTATCACATTTTTTACCCCTTTTTTTTTTTTACTCTGAAGATGACTTCCGCTCAGGTTGTCAAAACGTCAGACATCAGTCTTTCTCAAGACTACACTTCCCTGGACGATCATGCCTCATCTACATCATTATCACAATTACTAATATCACCATCCCTGCCATCATCATTATCATCATCACCATCATCACATTATCATCACCAATATTATTATCATCACTATCATCACATTCTCGGGAACCCAGGGGTAATCTTCTGTCGCTCGTTTCTCGCTCCCCAAAAAAATACCCCCGGGAATGTAGTCTGTTGGAGCTTGTTCCGGAAGTCAAAATTCAAAATTATTTAACGACTTCCTTTGAATGGTTATCTTGATTCTCATTGGTCGACCTCAGTGGGTCGACTAGTCAGAAAAGAGCTGAATTTTAACTTCCGGAACAAGCTCCAATAGACTACGATCCCAGGGGTATTTTTTCATGGAGCGAAAAATGAGTGAGTATTATCATCATCACCATCACTATTATCATCATCACCATCACTATTATCATCATCACCATCACTATTATCATCATCACCATCACTATTATCATCACATTATCATCATCCCCATCACTATTATCATCATCACCATCGTCACTTTCATCATCATATATTATCACATATCATCATCATCATCTTTTATCATCACATCATCATCAACCTGGCATTTGTACTGACCTATCTGAGGGAGAAGCATTGCCTGTGTGACTCTAAAAGGCAGCATTGTTCCTTGTGGTGATTTCTTGTCCAGTGATTTACCATTGACTGGGTTGAAGGCATGAAGTATAGTGCCACCAGTTCTACGTGATTTACCAAGGACAACACACTGTGCAGGGAGAGGAAAGTGAGCAACTGTTCTCTGGGTGTACAGTAGGTAAAACTTCTTACTGTTTGTTGAGAATGGAGCCAAGTCAGGAAGGAATGACTGCCACAGTATACTGCCATCTGGAAAATAAGAACATGTTTTGTTGTAAAATTTGAACTCTGTAATTTATTTATCTATTTTTAAATAATTAAAAATAGTTAACCTTTTCACCACTGGGTTTTCGACATTTTTGAGCGATGTTCTGAATATAAACGATCCGTAGGATTTCTTGGCTCTATATTTGGGTTACAATGGAAAGTGCTGCTGATTTGTAATCTGAAGGGCTCAAGTTCTCAGGCCACATGCCTTTCAGATTGTTTCAAAGCATCGTTGGATATTTACACTGGCTCAAAGTTGGCTTACATCGGAATTTCGTTAATTTTAGGGTCTTATTTTGCCTTTAGTTATTACTGGAAGAGCATCATATGATTTTTCTTCTTCAATTTATTAATTACTATAATGTAAAAAAAGGTTAAAAGATGTAAAAAAAATATATGAGCAAAATAAAAAACAACAATCAATAAACTCACCCAATGAATCCAACCCAAACATTTTGCCAGAATCAGTAACAGTTACTATTAGTTTCCGTAGATTAAACTGGTCTCTTGTAAGCTGCTCGTCATCAGTAGCTGTGGTGTCAACTGTAGTTGCATGGCCTTGTTGTGCATTGACAAATGCTTGGAACTGCTTGACAAGAGCCTGGAACTGTTTGGCTTGTGCCCGAATCCTCCTTATAAACATTGACAAAACATCATCTGCAAATAGATATATGGTTGATTAGCATTTCTTTAGTGCGATGAGAGCTTTTTTAGGTTTAAATGCATATATTATGACCGATGCCATCAGTCAATATAATCATTATCATTGTCACAACATGAACAATATCATCATCACAATATCATTATAACTGTTATATTTACTATCACCATTATCCTCATTTTCACTATCATCATCATCATTATCATCATCATCACCATAATCACCACCATCATCACACCACCATCATCACCTTCACCACCACCATCATCATCACCACCACCACCATCATCATGATTCCTGTACCTTGAGGGTTTGAGCCAAATTCTTCTTGTAAGGTATCAAAGTTAGCTTGTGCTGGAGAGAACGGCAACTCCACGACATCAACAGCAGCAATACCAGCCAATGCTTCTTCTCTTGACCACATGACGCGACCTGGTTGTTGGATGAGTGACATGGCGTGATCACTTGTCAACAAGAACACACGATAGCCAAGATTCTGATCTTTCTTGGAAAACAAGTAAGCAACAGCACCAACTAGATCGCCATGTTGATTGCTACCAAGTCTCACCTTCTGAGCCATATCGGTAAGTTCAGTGTTGGTATCAAGGTCAGTACAGCGTAGGTAAATTATTGATTTATCCATCGTCATAGAAACCAATACTGCCCTGTCATTTAGAACAGAGCTGAATAATAATTTTTTACTGTTATACTCTTTGAGAACTTTAAGGGATGTATCGCTATCCAGGGTGAATAGAATGAGGTGTTCATCAGAGATGTGCAGAACAAACTCACTTCGTGAGTTCCAGGAATTGGTGTGCGATCCAAGAGACTGAAGCCTTAGCTTGGCACCTGACATGGCTTCACTAGTAAACGTTGACAATGGGATATCTACTGACTCCTGGGAATTGTTGTCAAGACTGATAACATGGAAGATAAGAGACGATGAATCAATACACACAAGACTTCTTTTGACAACAATACAGCTTGGTGACTCCAGGCTGGTCCACTGCACTGGGATATTTTGGGATGATTTTAATGCACCTTTATCAGCTGTTATGCTATGGATAGTAATCTCTATGTCATTCCTTGATCCAATGGCTTGGATAACACCATCTGAATATGTTATAGTTTTTAAGCTTACTGTCTTATCTGATAATTGATAACTCCACAATTCCGTGCCATCTTGAAGAGAAAATGAACGTACAACATTCTCAGACAGGGCTACTATACTTTTCTCTCCTTTGTGCTCCACTAAGGCGGCGCTGAGCCCATTCCATCCATCCGTGGCGACTCCTTTGGGGTTTGCTGTTGAGGGGCCGGCATACATCATCGCTTCCCATAGCAGACTCCCCGAGCTTGTATCCCACGATCGCACAAATTTCCCACTACCAGAAATAGTAACAAGGAAGCTACCTTGGTGCAGAAGTGCGTCTATCTTCCCTGATGATTCCTCGAAGACGACTCGCCACATTATTTGTCCTGTTCGTGAATTCACGGCTCCCAGAACGTTGGACTCAGTCGCGACGAAAAGCCTTTTACTACTGTGAGAAGAAACATCAAAATGCGAGAATTTCACTTTACCAAGGAAGGACTTTTTCCAATCCATTTGGCCCACTTGATCTTCATATAGGGAGAAAGCTTGTTTGCAAAAAAAAAGAAATAAAAGAAGAGAAAAACTGAAGGACAAAGAGTCCGCCATCTTGGAAGGCATGCAGGTGAAGACAAGGCCTGGTTACAGAGCTTTTTACTTCAACACAGGTAACCCAAATTCAATTACAGATTTCCTCCCATCACAAATAAAAAAATAAAAAGGTACTTGTCAGGAAAGAAGATAAAATTGTGACACGTAGAAAAATACAACATGAACTCTCTTGTAAAGTAAGGATAACAAAACATGAAATCCAAAAAAGACCAAAAAATGGGACGATTCCTCGGAGAAATTGGAATCGATTTATTAATGTGTAGGATGAAGATTTCGGCCCCATCTGCGCTATCCCAAAAGAAAACCTAACTCGCGCTAGTCAAAAGACCAGGGAGGGAGAGGAGAACCAGCCCCTAGACTATTTAAAACGGTTAACCCTTTACGCTATTAAAGAAAGCAACTATCGATTGTAACAATCGAAAAACTTTTTGTCTATTATCCGCAAATAGTTTTGTGTGGGCCTTGGGAGATTTTAACTTTAATCAATCCTCAATATGTTTTTGTAAAATAAACTATTCCTACTGGGCATTTCCAGTTCTAAATTTCATAACAAAATAATTTGCGTCATCGTTCGAATATGAGCATGCATATATTGAAATTGAATTTGGGCGTAAATGATAAATTTCGCGGGTTTTCACGTGTTCGTTACCAGTCTCCTGTCTGTCATTTCATAACAACAAGAAAAGACAACATGGCAGGCGGAGTGAGTGTTGAAGAACTTGTACAGTTTGGTCAAAGAATACAGGTACAAATATACCTTTTCTCAACCTTTTGAATCTTTCAAGTCAAACTTTAATTCTTCTTCAAACTATTGATCGGGTTTAACTGGTCATATTATTCAAATTTGGGGAAAACTTTCCACTGTGATAATAAATATGCAGACTGTGCTTTTTGGACAAGACTGTTCGCGAATAACGACGCAATAATTTGTGTCTGGTTGATTTTGTTTTAGATTCGCGACAAAGAAGAAGCTAAACCACTTACCACTGAAGGTAATTTGAAGATTTACAGTTACATAGCGGTGCAAACGGTTAAATTAATAATTTTATGTCTAAACAATGAATATTGAACGCGGTTTTATCATTGGTATTCAATTTATTGTAATGAATTTAATTCATATTAAAATATACCAACACGTTAACTTTATAATTATTTGTCATTATTTAGAACAAACGTTGAAGAAGAGTCTCCGAAATTAAACATTTTCATTTATATGTTATGCGCAATTTTGTATTTTGAAAGCATTATTCATAAAATTTCCCCTAAACAACTACCTGTTTCGTCATACTCTATAATTTTCTTCTGTAGACAACACCATCGAAGAATTGAAGAATTTTCAACGTGCATTTCAAGTGAGTAAAGAATTCAATAATAAATGTGATGAATGTTAATTTTTGAAAGTATTAATGAATTAAATTTGTAATGTTTTTAGTTACACATTCCATCAGCAGAGGAAAGAAGGTAAAAAAAAAAATTATCAAAAATATAAACAATAGGAATATTGTGATGGAGTTTAGAATATACCCTTGAAACAAGTAGTACTAATTAGTACTAAATATTTTTAATTAAACAATAAAAAACAATAACATTAGTATAAAACATAACTATGTAGTACAATGTTACATGCTTTTAGAGTGGTTTTCATTAACCTGTGAAACACTCTTTAGTGTATCACTCTTTATATTACAGTGCGACTACTGAAACCGGGGCCACTAAAACACAATTATTCAATCACGATCGAGAATATGAACAATAGAATCTCTACAGATGTTTGATTTTTTTGCTTAAAATGCTAATAATTTTCATTATATGTGAACAGAATAGATCAAGATTGAATAAGAAACATCTTAGCCTGTAAAAACTCTACAATATTTTTTTGTTTGATCTAAAAAATATATATATTTTGAAATTTGTCTGGGTGGCCCTGGTTTCAGTAGTCGCACTGTGATACACTCTAATTTCATTGTGTTCTTTTGTTGTTATTTGACTATGTAATGTTTACAACATGAGCGGCCGTGTTGTATTGGCATAGCAAGTTTTTTAAATAGTTTTACTATAAAAGGGATTAATAGTTTATATTAAAATATCATTTTTCTGTGAATGATACTGGTGACTGTTTTAATAATGATGATTGTGATGTCTATGATAATCTTGATCATGATCATGACAATAATGATAATGATTATTTTGATAATGCACCTATCAATGTCTTGCCCAAACAGGGGGAGTGTGGCCAAAGTCTGGCTATTGAACATAAACTTTGCCCAGACCTAGGGCTGCTCAATGTTTTTTGACAATTTCATCACAAAGTTCTGCGTCCACAACAGTAAATATACGAGTAAGTATATGAATTTGATGTCCCCAGGATAGGGACTATTGACAAAAAGATATGAAAAATGTCAATAGCCCCTGGGTATGCCCGCACTACCCCCGTTGGAGCAAGACATTGATAGGTGCATAATAGGATGGTTTCTTTAACTCACCACAATTAATAGCAACAATAGCTGGTGTAACTTCAACATTATAATCATTTCTAAATCTAGCTTAAAAGACCATAACAAGGGGGTACACAGTAGTAGTGGTGAGCCAACAATGGATGTGAAAACACAAGAACAGACTTCAAACACCAATAAACCGGACACAACTCAACAAAATGGAAAAGTGTGCTCACTTGTCGTTGATGATGCTTCTGATATGGACCCTCCTGTAGAAGGTAATACTAAACATTACTGTACAGGTATAGCCTAGTCATTTTAACATGACTGCAGATTATGTAGTTCTTTCCAAAGTTCCAAAGTTTGTAACATACTTAGTAAGTTTACAACAAATATTGTTAATGAACTTCAAACTAACTTCCTGCATAAATTTGATAATTCGGTAGAATTTGGGTTTGATCTTCAGTAAGTAGCAATGGAAGATTCTGTCAAGGAGCTAATTAAATAGCCTGTGTTGCTGGCAGTCTGCTGGGTTGCGAGGGAGAGAAAAGGAAAGACCGCCTGCCCGCAAACAGCATCTTTTTCGAGATGCCAGTTCTCCAGATAACAGGGAATTCTGATTGGCTGAATTGCTATCAATCAAAACAAGACCTCATCTCAACTGTCAATTCTAAGTGTGACAAAATCCAGAATGATAGCCATGCAGCATGTTTGTACTCACTTTTATCATTGTTTTATATGGTTTCCAACAGTCCTTTCATGGTCGATTTGGTACATAAACATTTGGCAATTATTCGAGTTACATACGACCAGTTCTTGATAATTAATAGAATAATATCCCAACGGATTGAAATTCAAGCTATTTGTTTACTAAAGATCAACCATACCAAACCAGTGACTTTGTCTTATGTTTCAGATATTTTTCAACCAGCTCCCCTGCCTGATGTCAGTAATGTTAAGAAGACGAGGAAGAAAAAGAAAAAAAGAGCCAGTGACAGTCTTTGTGGTGGCTTCCATGGTAAGTAATATACATACTATGACACAGACAAGGGAGGGGGGGGGGGGGGGGGGGCTGGTGTGGGGCTGGTGTCCCTCTCCCCCTTTGCATTTTGGAAAAGCTTTAGACTTCAGGTTACCTAGCACCAGGCACCCCCTAACCCTTACCTTACCCCCTCCCCCTGGCTCCCCCTGGTTGAAAACCTAATCAACAAGCAATGATCCCACATCAAGACATGCCAGATCTGTCTATCATGTGTAGTATGGTCACAAGAGAGGTTTTCTGTGTTTCCAATGTTCAATGAGTTTTGTACATGTCATTGTAGTCATCATGTATTAATTATGGACATTTTTCCTTCAGATATTTATAAGTTAACAGGAGAGATACTTGGTCAAGGTGCAAATACTATTGTACAGGGATGTATCAACACATTAAACAACAGAGAATATGCAGTAAAGGTAATTATAGTAGTGGTGATGATGATGATTATTATTATGGTGATGATGATTATGTTGATAGTGATCATGATGATGATGAAGGTGATGATGATTTTGATAATGTACATGATAATAAGGGTGGTGGTGATGATGATTATGGTAGTGGTGATATGATAGTGATGATAGTGATGATGATGATGATGAAGGTGATGATGATTTTGATAATGTACATAATAATAAGGGTGGTGTTGATGATGATTATGGTAGTGGTAATATGATAGTGATGATAGTGATGATGATGATGATGAAGGTGATGATGATTTTGATAATGTACATGATAATAAGGGTGGTGGTGATGATGATTATGGTAGTGGTGATATGATAGTGATGATAGGGATGATGATGATGATGAAGGTGATGATGATAATGATAATGTACATAATAATAAGTAGGGTGGTGTTGATAATGATGATATAATAAATCATAATGATGGTGGTGGTGTTGATGATGATGATGACAAAAGTGATGATGAAGATGATGACTGCAGTACTCATGATAATATAGATGATCATCATGATAATTTTGATGGTGAAGATTTTAGTGAAGATGATGATGACAACAATAATGATAAATTTATTGATTATTAGATTGTGCACAAGTCAGCCAGGGTGGACAGGAAGAGAGTGTTGAATGAGATTGAACTGCTTTACCATTGTAAAGGGCACAAGTAAGTATAGTGTTGTACTGTGTGCAGTTAGTGTTCTATCACTGCGATGTATCCTAACAATCTATTGTTTTTACAGGAATATTATGTAGTTATTAGTTATGGTTGTATCTGAGATGTGTGCTTACTGCATGTGTAATTTTTTTTTTTTTGTAGGAACATTATGGAATGCATTGAATACTTTGAGGACAAGGAAAAGTATGTACATCTTATCATCCGAGGGTAAAATTTGGTTGGCATAGGAATCCCAGGCGCATTTTACCACAGGAAACCCAATTCTGTCAAGCAAAAAATTTGAACTGAAATTTGACTGAAATTGAATGGATATATTGATAACAAGAATAAGATATGTACGTGTACAGACAAGTAAACGATTGACCAAAGAGTGTTTGAATGAATAAATGAATCAATATACTAGATAAATGATTGACCAAAGGGTGTTTGAATGAATAAATGAATCAATATACTAGATAAATGATTAATTAATATATATCATGAAATTTGTAACACCGTAAAAAAAGGTTGACTTAACTTTACTGACATTTCGTTGCTCCAACGAAGGGCTAAAGCAAAGGGCTAAGCGAGGGGCTTTAGCCCGACGAAGAGCTAAAGCTCGAAACGTCAGTAAAGTTAAGTCAACATTTTTTACAGTGTTACAAATTTCATTCTATTACCTATTGTGACTGATGCAGCCTATATTTAGTAGTTTACTCATGTTTCCACTTAATTAATATCGTAATCACTAACAAGATATCTTTCTTGGTTCAAGGTTTTACATGATATTTGAGAAAATGGAGGGAGGTATGTAATATGATATTTGATCAAATTTCTTTTATTTTTTTATTTTTGGCAAAATAATTTTTCTTTATATTAGCATTATGTTTATTTTTTTTCATCCAATGATTTTCCAGGACCTCTGTTGAAGCACATTGAAAAAAGAAAAGTGTTCACTGAGAAAGAGGCTAGCTTGGTAGTACTGGACATTGCATGTGCGCTGGACTTTTTGCACAAAAAAGGTACTAAACATTATCAGTTCATCTTGTAACATCATCATGACATGTTCATTTATAAACGTCACATTTCCAACAAATATAATGTGGGTCAGATACTTCCTGGACGTAAATGTAAATAATACAAATTTGTTTGTTTGTTTTGTATCTAGGAATTGCCCACAGGGATCTCAAACCAGATAACATTCTGTGTGCATTTGCTAATCAGGTAATTCATATATATATCATTCTGTGTAGTAAACTACCGTAACTAAAAATAAAAAGACAGCCCTCAGTAACTGTCTCATACAATTATTACATGTACTAACTGCTGACCTTCTATGGTACTGTCTGAAAAGAACTAAGACATTGTAAGAACATTATTTTGGACATATATAAATGTAGTTCACAAGGAAAGTGCACTATGTACACCTATTTCAAAAATCGGTGTTGCAATCAAAGCTACAATCACACTATGAAGCCTGCAAAGGATGTCGGTATTTCTTCTCTTGTCATTGATTTATTCATAGCGTATTTTAAGTGTACGTGTTTGTGTTATATGACCATAACAAGTTAATGTTACGGTGGAAGATGATGAAACAAATATTTATTGAAAAATGTGTAATAGATCACACATTCTGTTCATATTACCGACATCCTTTGCAGGTTTCAGAGTGTGGACTGTAGCTTTGACAACGATTATTGAAATAGGTGTATATAAGCACCATAAAAGTCAGTTTGATAAACATTTACTGATTTATATTATTTTTGTATTTCTGTTTGTCAGGTTACACCGGTCAAGATTGGCGATTTTGATTTAGCAAGTGGGATAGATGGTCTGAGTACAACAGTGACAACACCACAGCTACAAACACCAGTAAGATTATGATGATGATGATGATGATGATTATGGGGATAATTTTAATGATTGGATAATTAATGATGATGGTGGTGGTGGTGGTGGTGGTGGTGGTGGTGGTGGTGGTGGAAGAAGAGGTGGTAATGATTATATGATCATCATGGTAAAGAGGATGATAAATAATGATGATGATGGTGATGATGATGGTGATGATGAAGGTTATCATTCATGATAATGATGATGATAATAAATAATGATGATAATGATGATGAAGGTAATGATTCATGGTGATGATGATAATTAATAATGGTGATGATGATGATAATGATGATGATAATGATGATGATAATAATGATGATGATAATGATGATGGTAATAATGATGGTGATGATGATGATAATGATGATGATAATGATGATGATAATGATTCATGATGATGATGAAGAAGAAGAAGAAAAAGTGCAGGAGGAGGATGGTACACAAGATGATATTGATATTGATACTATTAGGTTGGTTCAGCCGAGTACATGGCTCCAGAGGTTGTTGATGCCTTCAAGACAATGGCTACAACATATGACAAGAGATGTGATCTATGGAGTCTTGGTGTCATATTGTAAGTATATTCATAAGTAGTATTAGTACTTATAAAATTCATGAATAATTTGTAAGAACTAATGTTGGACTTTAATAACTAATAAGTAATACACCTAATTCAATTAACGTTGTCCATCTGGAATGGTTGATCTGAGACTGATAGGAATTGTGGGAGCTCGTTAAACTGCAAATACACTACATTTTGTATTATAATCACGCTCAAATATTAATGTTTACTTCTGAAATACTGTTATCCATAATTCAGCACCATTCAAGTGTGATTAAAATAATGTATTTGCAGTTTAACGCGCTCCCACAATTCCTATTGGTCTCAGATCAACCATTCCAGATGGACAACGTTAATTGAAATAGGTGTATACAATATTCGCATCCGATCTGTATGAGATGTACATTATGGCTCATCTGCAACTCACCATTGTATATCCCATGCAGATTGTATATATTGTACATATTACATATATACTCTCTATTGACTGCATGTTTTAATGACCCCATTACTAGGTACATCATGTTATCAGGACATCCTCCATTCTATGGCAAGTGTGGTAGTGATTGTGGATGGGAACAAGGGGACAGCTGCAAAGCATGTCAGGTGAACTTCAATTTATTCATAGGCTTTATTATCATGATCACTATCACCAAATTATCATTCTTAACTTTGTTTAGATATTTATCAATATCATTACATGATAAATCCATTGTCTTTTCACAGGAAATGCTTTTACAAAGAATACAAGAAAGTGTCTATGAATTCCCTGAAAAGGTGATATGTTCATCTTATTTATCATGGATGACAACTTGTAAACAACAGGTTCCCATTTAAATCTGTACTTTCATCATCATCATCTTTATTTCTATAAACCAGAAACTTTCCCATTTAAATCTGTACTTTCCCATTTAAATCTGTACTTATGCAAATTGTGTTGATGTGTGCTAAACACACAGATCAACCAATCAGAGGAAGTTTTTTCTGAAGTGAACTTCTCTGATTGGTTGATCTGTGTGTTTAGCACACATCAACAAAATTTGCATAAGTACAGATTTAAATGGGAAAGTACAGATTTTAATGGGAACCTGTTAAACATACTTTGAAGCGCATAAATAATAATTACATTTATATAGTGCAGTTTATCATGAGAATGTTCAGCTGCGCTGTAGATTATTTACAAGCGTTATAATTTAATTGACAATAATAATAATAAAACAAAACATATAGAAAATATATTAGTCATCATCCACAATCAATTGAAACAAAACATATAGAAAATATATTAGTCATCATCCACAATCAACTGAAACAAAACATATAGGAAATATATTAGTCATCATCCACAATCAACTGAAACAAAACATATAGGAAATATATTAGTCATCATCCACAATCAACTGGTAAACAAAACATATAGGAAATATATTAGTCATCATTCACAATCAACTGAAACAAAACATATAGGAAATATATTAGTCATCATCCACAATCAACTGAAACAAAACATATAGGAAATATATTAGTCATCATCCACAATCAACTGAAACAAAACATATAGAAAATATATTAGTCATCATCCACAATCAACTGAAACAAAACATATAGGAAATATATTAGTCATCATCCACAATCAACTGGTAAACAAAACATATAGGAAATATATTAGTCATCATCCACAATCAACTGAAACAAAACATATAGAAAATATATTAGTCATCATCCACAATCAACTGAAACAAAACATATAGAAAATATATTAGTCATCATCCACAATCAACTGAAACAAAACATATAGGAAATATATTAGTCATCATCCACAATCAACTGAAACAAAACATATAGAAAATATATTAGTCATCATCCACAATCAACTGAAACAAAACATATAGAAAATATATTAGTCATCATCCACAATCAACTGAAACAAAACATATAGAAAATATATTAGTCATCATCCACAATCAACTGAAACAAAACATATAGAAAATATATTAGTCATCATCCACAATCAACTGAAACAAAACATATAGGAAATATATTAGTCATCATCCACAATCAACTGAAACAAAACATATAGGAAATATATTAGTCATCATCCACAATCAACTGGTAAACAAAACATATAGGAAATATATTAGTCATCATCCACAATCAACTGAAACAAAACATATAGAAAATATATTAGTCATCATCCACAATCAACTGAAACAAAACATATAGGAAATATATTAGTCATCATCCACAATCAACTGAAACAAAACATATAGAAAATATATTAGTCATCATCCACAATCAACTGAAACAAAACATATAGGAAATATATTAGTCATCATCCACAATCAACTGAAACAAAACATATAGAAAATATATTAGTCATCATCCACAATCAACTGAAACAAAACATATAGAAAATATATTAGTCATCATCCACAATCAACTGAAACAAAACATATAGAAAATATATTAGTCATCATCCACAATCAACTGGTAAACATATTTTACCCTTTCAGTCTAGTTGTAATACTGGAAACGAGTTCAATATATGTTATCCCCAAGTGAAATGTTTTGATTTGACAGTAGTTTTGATACTATTAGGAATGGGAACATATATCTAGTCTTGCAAAAGACCTGATATCACATCTACTAGTGAGAGATGCTACAAAGAGATATACAGCAGAGATGGTCCTTAATCACCCATGGATAGATACGGTATGTTGCAATCATTTGTTTGGAAAATAACCATTATATCTCAGCATCAGTATCAGCATCATCACCATAATTATCATCATAATCATTTCTGTCATCATCAACACCATCATCATCTCCATCACCATCATCATAATCATTTTTGTCATCATCAACACCATCATCATCATTATCATCATCTCCAACATCATTATCATCACAATCATTTCTGTCATCATCAACACCATCATCATCTCCATCACCATCAACATTATCATAATCATTTTTGTCATCATCAACACCATCATCACCATTATTATCATCATTACTATCATGATCATCATTTTCATCATTAGCACCATTATCATCATTGCCATCATCATCATCTTCTCCATCATCATCATCATAATCATTGTCAGTGTCTCTTTCCTGACGTTTCTTTATCGTTTTACAAGCATCGAACCTTTGCCTATTCCTGTTTTTCAATACTGCAAAGTGATGTTAACATGTATTTTACCATAGGCAACTCACACTGTTCTTGCAACACCAACACTTCTAAGCAGGTAAGAAAGGAGATAATACTGAGTTGTGTGACATGTCTCTGGTGATTTGTTGTGATTCATGGAAAACTATTACCAGTCAAAGTCTAGACATGTCTGTGGTGATGTGTTGTGATTGAAGGAAGTCTATTACCAATAAAAGTCTAGCCTTGTCTGTGGTCATGAAACAATTATGATATTGATGGTATCACTATACTGCCAACAATAACAAATATACTTACCATAGATAATGTTAACAAGTCATTCTTCTTGTCCATATTTAGACAGTCCTCAAGACCAGACAATCTTCATGAGTTTGCTGCAGAAGCTGTTGCTGTTAATCGCGTAGTTAGTGAAGCAAATGCTTTGACAAACAATACTCCTGGTGCTAGTCGACCAAGAATTCATGTACTAGGTCTCTCTCCGCCGTCCAAGTCATGTCTGGCTAAACGCCGTGCAAAACTACACGAGGACCAGCACAATCAACCAAAATAGCATTACACACAAAATCAAATCCGTAAAAACAATTTAATTTAATGCCATATCATATATACCTACAGTCATTCTCATCAATGTTGTCCAGATGAATATACATTTAAACTTTTTCCAAATGTCATATCTTATAGAGGGGCATAAAGGTTTGTGGTAAAGTAGTTTCGTGTTGTTATCGGTGCAGTTTTTAGCAAATTTTAGTGCAACAGACCCTTTTAGTTCTGTATGCAAATTGCACATTTCAGTCCACATGATATTCCCTTGAGAGTTGTTCTTTTATGTCAAGTATGAAAATATTTATGCATAACATGATTAAATCCAAAGGGAATGAACATGTGGTTTGAAGTGGGTAAATAAACATTGAAGCTGAATGGGTCTATTGCAATGTGCAATGTTTTGTGTGCGGTTTTGTGGTTTCCCCCTTATGCCCCCCTCCTTATAAAATATTTGGTTCATGCAAACATGTAGAAGTCACAGCTTTAAATGATTGTGGATATTTATGACACATTTGGAATAGCCTAAATGTATGTTAAATTCAGTATAATCTTCCTCGATAAGCCATTGACCATTGAGAACACAGAGAAACATTTTTTAAATAAAAAACAAATTCAAAAACATTGATGCAAATGACTGTATGTACCTAATCCATATTTAACAGGTTCCCATTTATATCTGTACTTATGCAAATTGTGTTGATGTGTGCTAAACACACAGATCAACCAATCAGAGTATATTATTTCTAAAGTGAACTTCTCTGATTGGTTGATCTGTGTGTTTAGCACACATCAACAAAATTAGCATAAGTACAGATTTAAATGGGAAAGTACAGATTAACAGGGAACCTGTTATTTAAAGATTGAAAGACCAAAATGAATAGCTATGGTTCGACTAGCCTCTCAAACATATGAAAACCATTATGTTACGTTGCAATATGAAGGCTGTGAAGTTGTAAAAAGCTAGTTATTTATAAATACCTATTTGGTTCAGTGGTTTTCATCAAAGTTTACAATACAATAGTCCTTTTCACTGCTCCGTTCAGTGTCCACATATGATAGTTTGTGGTCACTGAGGCGGAATTGTGACAAGGACTATTGACAATAAGCCCAAGTGGTTGAGCAAAAAATAAAATCTCTATAAATTATAAGAACACTCAAACAGAAAACAATAAATATTTGATACTTTTGTCATGAATTTATTTTCTTGTTTTATTGAAGAACATGTGCATTGGCACAACATGTTACATTACCATCATAAATATTACAATATTTAAGTAAAAAATGTCCCCTTTCTATAATAACATTATTGTGAAATAGAAATGTATGATACTTCTAGTGTAAATAGACAATATTTGTTTTGCCGACCCCAGAATGGAATTGAACTGGTGATCTCTCCCACATGTTTTGCGGGGGAAGAGGAGCGAAAGAACATCTGTTTTCTCAGGCTATGACATCAATTGATTATTATTTATGTCATTCTATTCACCCATGACACACACATGCTTGAAGCCCAACCCAATCCAGGTTGTTCATAATATTATTTATTATGTGCTTGAAGCCCAACCCAATCCAGGTTGTTCATAATATTTTTTTTTTTTCATGCAATACATTATAGCACCCATGAGAACACCTTCCCAAACATTGTGTAGCTCGCCGCAAATTTGAAAACCTTATTTATAATGTTTTATAAAACGATCATTCTACCTGAACTGATCATTGGAAATTCTTGTACACAGTCTGATCTTTAGTCTAAAATTATTTTCATATCAGTCTCAAGAGCTACAGGCTTTATAGGGTATCCTAAGCAAAAGACATATTATATTTTATATGTCAAAACATGTCCTGATGACATCAATAATTATAGTCATCTTGCTGAAGATATCACATCCCAGACTGAATTAAAGACTGTTTAAAACGATGGTATTCCTGTGATTGCCCGTCCCATGATTAATGCATGGATATCATGAGTACCTGCAAAGTCAAAGAGTTTTACACAGTTAGTATATTTACTAGTAAGAATGGTTTGAACCTAGATGCCAGAATACAGGCACAAGCAAAACTTAAATGGAAAAAATCAATACTGGAGCAAGTCTCCTGCAAATAATCCAGATAAGGTAGTAAAAAGACTAGTGTACAAGAATAGTATGGGAGACAATAATGTTAAGAACAATAACAATTTACATAGCTCCTATCCAGGTACGTTTAGACAAAGAGAATTCCAGAGTCTAGGAGCAGAAACTAAAAAACATCTTGCACCATAAGACTTCAGGCAATATTTGGTTGTCTTGATAAGTAATTAAATCATTAGAGGATCAGAGAGATTAAGCAATAAAGATATATTACAGTTAGCAATAACATTTGTTATCCAGAGAGACAATTATGAACAATGATGAAAAAGTTATAATAAGCCTCATTTCTCTTGAGCTATTACAAAGCTCATATTGCATTACAAATCTTCTTTTCTCCTAGCTCCTTGCAAAGCATGAGGTGAGAAACAACTCCCTCCAAGATGCATTACAAATCTACAGTTATGAATATGTAGAGGACTTATCGGACTGATGTACGGATAGAGTGTCATTCGGATACCTTACCTTCATAAGTATTGACAGACTCTAGATTCATGACATGACGAATAACGTGATACTCATCTGCTATACCATTCCCTGCAAAATAAAGATAGTGATGGATGATCATTGATATAAATGATGATGATGATAAAGTGATGGTGCTGATGATGTTAATGATGGTGACGACAATGTTGTTGATGATGACTGCAGTGTTCACTGCATGATTATAACAATGGTAATGATAATGTTTGTGATGATGATGATGACAGCAATAATAATGATTATAGTGATGATAATGATGCTGGTAAAATTTACCAGGAAATGTATAAATCATGTTATTAACAATCAACTATGATGGTAATTATTGCATACCTCCAAGCATATCTCTAGCCGTCCTGGCAATATCCAGTGATTTACCACAGCTATTGCGTTTTATCATTGAAACCATTTCTGGACAATGTCTACAACAAATAAATACATTACATTATGAAATCACATGTACTCAAGATAGTTAGATATCATAAAAGGTGGCTTTAGTCAGACATGCATGTTACATCCACTAGACCAGGTCAATCAGAGACTTTAGTGAATCTATCTGACTCTAGATGTTAGATATCTGAGTAAAAAACTATCTTCCTCACTAGATTTGAACCTTTCCAATCAAGAAATTACATTGTTGTGTGTGACTGTTTTACTATAGCAGTGGTGCTCTCTCCATGGTTACTTAAACTTTGATGTATATTTTGTGAAGTCAAATAAGAATACAAATGAATATGCTGTTGTTTTTGTACTAGAGTTAAATTAACATACTTTCCCTCATCCTTTAGTCTGCCAACTTGAAGACATGCATGAAGGCCAAGCGTAATCTAAACAACAAACAAAAATATTATCACCTACAATAATTATCAAGACCAAAATATATTTGCTCACCTCTGTTGCCATATCTGCTAGTTTTTTCTGTATGAGTTGGTTGGCAGCAAGGGGCCTACCAAACTGTTTTCTGTAGATTAATATAAAGTATCCTTTTAGTTGTCAATTGTTCCACAAAACAGTATTTCTTTATGTTAGCATTTACCTGTCTAGAACATACTGCCTTGCTGTCTCATAACAAAACTCTGCTGCACCAAGAGCACCCCAACCTATACCATACCTAGCACTGTTAAGACATCCAAATGGACCCTGGAAATTATAACCATCAATGTAAGCTTTGTCAGTCATAATGCATGTACAAGAGTTAATGATTGATACACGATTGGACGATTGGACGATTGGACAGTGATGATGATGATGAATTTTTATTATACCCAACTGTTAAAAGAAGAGAAAGTGTGATCGAAGGTGGTAGCCTTTGTACATTTTCTATTATGAAGACAATTACCTTTCGTATTTTTGTAATTAACTTTTTGTAACATATCTAAATGTGTATGTTTTATTGCCAGAACCAGAATGAGTTACAACTTTCCTTTATCATTCAGATACAATGGCAGCCTATTGCAAAAATTATTAACTAGATATGCTTATACATATGTAGAAACACAGAGTTGAAAAAACATACCTTTAGCCCTTCAACATGTGGAAGTAGGTTACTAGCAGGGATTTCTACATCTTCCATTACTATCATTCCTGTCGTGGATGCACGTAGAGAGAATTTGCCATCAATCTTTGGAGTAGACAATCCTTTCATGCCCTGTTTATAACATTGATAAGCGTAAGACTATCATGCAAGAAGTACAGCAGCTAAGTAACTGATGCATTTATCATGTTAAGTACCTTCTCTAGAATAAATCCTCTGATCTTGTTGTCACATTTCCCCCAAACAACAAACACATCAGCCAGGGGAGAGTTAGTAATCCTGTAATATTGATATCAAATGATGAAAAATAATTGTTCCTCTATCATCCCGTTCTATAGACCCTTTTAATAAGTCCCGAAGTGTTGTGTTTTCCGTGCTTGATGTCAAATTTATTCTTTTCAATTCCTTTCATATTATACAAATTTCAAAAGAATAAATTTGATGTCAAGCACAGAAAACACAACACTTCGGGACTTATTAAAATGGTCTATATATTATCTCCTTCCATCAATACCTTATTAATAATTATATAATAAAGGTTTATTGAAAATAATATCATGCCATGACCAAAAAACTGATAAAAATATCATTTATCAATATTGTAACTTGATCCTTTATGAAGTATAAAATATACTGACCATGTTTTACTGCCGTTCAGTGTATATGTATCACTTGATGGGTTATATCTTGCTCTAGTTTCCATGCTCCCTGGGTCACTGCCATGGTTGGGCTCAGTTAAACCAAATGAACCAACAATCTCACCACGAGCTAGGTAAAACATAGATATTAATACCAATATCATCCCCACCATCATCATTAATTGCTATCATCATCACAATCATGATTATCATCATTACCATCATCATGATCACCATCATTTCCATCATTACAATCATGATTATCATCGTTACTATCATGGTCACAATTATCATTGCTACCATTGTTATTTTTATAGCTATTGTTCTTGACTGGCTAGCCTCGTGTTCTCATTGAAACATAAATTATGAAGTTTTCACATGTATATGAGGCTAGCCAGTCAAAAACAATAGTTATTAAAATTGAATATTTCGATTCTGTGTATTGCCATCATCATCACTAGGACTATTTAGTGTTTTTAAATTAAATATTAAGTATTTTTCTAATACAAAGGAGCTCATATATAGTTTCCATGTGAATCCACAGGAAGCCCAAACCTACCCAGTCTGGGAAGATATTTCTCTCTTTGTTCCTCTGTTCCATAGGCATGAATAGGATGCATGACGAGAGAGGACTGGACACTCATAGCAGATCGATAACCACTGTCAACTCTACAAAAAAAAAACCATTGGTTTGGATGCTGATGATCATGATGATGATAGTGGTGATGGTGATTGTTATGATGACAATGGTTATCATTATAATTATGATGATGAAGATGGTGTTAATTATTATAAAGATGTTGATGATGATTAATATAATGATATTGATGATTACCGGTATTATAAAGATTACGATAATACAATACCTCTCAACTTCTCTAGCAATCAGTCCATATGCGACAGATGACACTCCAGCACAACCATACCCTATAAATGGACAACATCTTGGTATAAATGTGTCATCAACAACAAAGGTACCCCAAAGATAACTAAGCTATCTAATGCAGCCACTAACAGTGTTCAAAGAATGACAATACCTTCAAAGATAACTAAGCTATCTAATGCAGCCACTAACAGTGTTCAAAGAATGACAATACCTTTAAAGATAACTAAGCTATCTAATGCAGCCACTAACAGTGTTCAAAGAATGACAATACCTTCAAAGATAACTAAGCTATCTAATGCAGCCACTAACAGTGTTCAAAGAATGACAATACCTTCAATAGTTGCACCTAGTACTCCCATCTCACCCATCTCAGACATGATTTCCCTGTGGAAATCTAACAAAAAAAAGCACAAAATGGATACATTAGATTACATATAGTCCATAAATGGTATGTGGCATAGTATTAACTGGTCAAAATTGCAAATTCATACTAATATCATAATGCAGTGGTAGATCTTTGATAGAGAATCTCTCTAATCTATAAGGAATTGAGATACATTTTTGAAAGAGTATCTGACTTACGTTCATTTCTGTTAGCCATCAGTACCCGTGGCATTAACTTCTCTTGGCAATAATCTCTAAACTGATCCCTGGAAAATATCATAACACCTTGTATTCATAAGGGCATAAGGGGGCTTTTATTTATTAGTGTATTGGGGGGGGGGGGGGGGGGGGCAAAATCTTGTGTTGTCTTTCCAAATATTATACAACCCCCCCTTTTTCGTTGGTAAAAAATGTCATAACCCCCCTATATTTGAAAGCTGCATAATATTAGTATCAACCCCCTTGGTCTACCCAAGTCTTCCCTACAAAAACTACAATATGTACAAAATTCTGCCGCAAGGCTCGTCACTATATGTCGTAAACATGATCATATTTCGCCTGTTCTTCCTGTAGAACAACGTATCGAATATAAAATACTTTTGATACATTTAAAATTTTGAATAACAGTGCTCCTTTGTATCTCTCCGACCTCATTAAAGTGTATGCACCTTCTCGGTCCTTCCTCATCCAATCTTTTAAAAAATCTTCTTTTAATCTGAAATCCTATGGTAGGAGGGCTTTCTCCTATGCAGCACCTGAACTGTGGAACAGCCTCCCAGTTAACATAAAATCCAGTCCTTCTATTGATCTTTTTAAAAGTAATCTTAAGACCTGGCTCTTTAAGCGAGCATTTGATTTACTTTAGATACATGTACGCCATTTTCTTTTATGAATGGTGATTTAAATTTTAGTTAAGTCCTAACCATTAATGTTTTATTGAATTTTATAAAAAGTTAAAAAGCTCAAATTATACATTATCATGAATTATAATTTTTTTTTCCAATTTTAAACTCTGTATTTATAGTATGTATTTTAAATAAAAACTGTTTTGTCATTTTATATTTTTAATTAAAAAGTTTTATCATAATTTTGTAAAGCGCTGTTGCAATCCCCAGATAAAACAGCGCTATATAAATTTTCTTTATTACTATTATTATTATATAGCTTCCAAAAACAATGTGACCCCCCTCAATATTGCCGACCCCCCATACACTAATCAATGAAAGCCCTCTTAGAAACCAATAAAAAGTATAGTACATACATGTACCAATCAAATTAGTACTAAATAGTGCTAATTAAACTAAAGCAAACAAACAATTTAGCATAAATAAGTACTATTTGGTACATATAATTGTTCATGGGTTTAATGCAAGAACTTCACCCCTCTCTCCCCTCCCTTGATGGTATTATTGGTCATACCTGACCATCTTTTCTTCTTCTGTCAGTCTACTGTCTAAGCTAAGAGGATCCATGTACTCAAACTTTGCTGTGAATTGAACACAAGAATGATATTTAATGATAAAAAGTGTAATGGGTAAAAGCTTGAAGATATTAGAAAGATTTTACTGATACCTACTGAGAAGAGATGGGGGGAAAATTACTGATCATTAAACGTTATATTCAATGAGGTTATTCTATGATACATTGCAGGCACGCACAACAATGGTTATTAAATTAACTACGAAATATAAGGATTTCAAGAAGTGATACATGAAAGAAATATAAGATTAAGATTAAAAATTAACAAAGTTGTTATGTCACTGACCAAATTGTTTCCGTTTCTGTTCCAAAGGAGCTAATTAGAATGTCAAGGTAAACAAGCATTTAATTTATATTCAAATAAATAAATAAATATCCATAAATATCCATACAAATATAAATTAAGCTCTAGATTATGAAATATTGCAAAATTAAATTAGAGCGCTTGCATAACACATGTAGTGTGTAGACACCACTGACATAGCTACTATTCAAGGATACTAAGCTCCAACGGAGCGGCAGTAGTCTTAGATCGTGACAGTAACAATGGCGCCGTCCTTGTCGTAAAGATCGGTCGTATTCCTGATAAAAGGAGCTTTTTTGAGGCCATTTTTGATGCGTAAATGCCGTAGTATCGTAATCTTGATCAAGTGTTCGCGATTTTTTTTTGTTTATAGGGAGAGGTCTGGTAACTAGTACATAGTCCCCCCGCGCGTTGGTCAGCCATCTTGGATTGACTTTTTTACATGTGATTTTGTTTGAGGGTGAAAAACACGAGTTTGTAGCTGTTATTTTTTTGCGTAACTTATCAATAATTCAACTGTTTTTATTGTGAAATGTAGTTCAATTATCAAAGATGTCCTTGTAGCTTTACAAAGCGCTGCAAACTAGTTTTTTTGCAAGATTTTGAAATTTGATTTGAAACATCAAGAGTTTATCTTGCTTGAACGTCGACTATCATGGCCGATGTTAATCAAACAAAGCCTCCGTTTCCTGCTCCTGAAGGTTAGTCAAGTATTCTATTCGTATCGTACATTTTTGAAAATATTGAACTGACATTTGTTTAGGTTGAATGATGATATTTTGACTGATTGATTGACTGTCTGACTAACTGATTGACTGACTGATTGATTGACTAACTGATTGATTGACTGATTGATTGACTAACTGACTGATTGACTAACTGATTGACTAACTGACTGACTGATTGACTAACTGACTGATTGACTGACTGATTGATTGACTAACTGACTGATTGATTGACTGATTGACCAACTGACTGATCGACTGACTGATTGATTGACTGACTGACTGATTGACTGACTAACTGATTGATTGACTGACTGATTGATTGACTAACAAATTGATTGACTGATTGACTGACTGACTTATTGATTGACTGACTGACTGACTGATTGACTAACTGATTGATTGACTGACTGACTGTCTGCTTGATATATTAAAATGCTATTCCTATCTACCAGACCAGGAGCTCAAGACAATCATTGATAAGCTTGCAAACTTTGTTGCAAGAAATGGAAGCAAATTTGAAGAAATGACCAGACAGAAGCAAAAGGATAACCAAAAATTTGGATTCCTGAATAGCGGCAACAGTTACTATAATTACTACAGATGGAGGGTTTCCTCAGAGATAGGTAAAATAGCCTATTTGTATCTAAAGACCTAATTGGCTAACATGTTTCTACCCAATTCAAGCAACTCGTTAGCCTATTTATATTTATATAGGTTATTATAAAATATTTGATTTAAATCACGCGCTCTGATTGGCTGAGAAGCGTTCTCTATAACTCAACAGTGCACGGAGCATCGATTTGTTTGATTTTAACTACTGAATATTTTATAAAAGAAATAGAAAACTCGGCCGCAGTACTCTATCGAGTTATAGAGCACTTTGGAATTTTAAGAAGACTTGAGAAGCGCTTAGAAGCACTTCGCTACGCGTTGTGCTTCTCCTAACGCTTCTCTCGTCTTCTTAAAATCCCCGCGTGCTCTATAACTCAACAGAGCACGCTGCCTCGTTTTCTATTTCTTCATTATTTATAGGTTTTTATTTATTTTAAATTTGTTTTATAGGTTGGTTTCTTCAACCTTTTTTTGAATTTCTTCAGTTATAGTAATATTAATGGTGGCTTAACTCTAGAATAACTGGCCAATAGACCCTTTTAGTTCTGTATGCAAATTGCACATTTCAGATCACATGACACTCCCTTGAGAGTTGTTCTTTTATGTCAAATATTAAAATATTTATGCATAACAAATGATTAAATCCAAAGGGAATGAACACATGGTTTTAAGTGGGTAAATAAACATTGAAGCTGAATGGGTCTATTATTTAAATAAAAACAGAATCTTTTGTGTTATATTCCAAACCGAAATATGGTGACCTGCTATTGTTCTTGACTGGCTAGCCTTATTTTCATGTTGGAGCACAATAGAGTTTTCACATGTACAATAGACAAGCCACTCAAGAACAATAGTTATTTAAATTGGTCACCATTTTTATATTTGATGTATTGCATTGTTGAATGAATTACTATAGTGGCTGGGTTTTCTAGAGTTATTTCTTAATTGTTTCCTTTTTCAGCCAAAAGTCAAACTCAGCAATATGAACAATCCCAAAATAAGCAGGCCACAGTACAACAGTCAATCAACACAGCACCATGGCAACAACAACCCACAATGCCGCAGGTATGAATACATTTTATTTCTTCTCCTTTGTTTTATTGATCCCTACTCCTTAATGCCTTTTATCTCATCAGTTTTAACTGGGCCCCAAAAATGCTAACTTAACTTTACTAATAACATGAAATTTTTAACACTGTAAAAAATGTTGACTTAACTTTACTGGCGTTTCAAGCTTTAGCCCTTCGTTGGAGTAAAAGAGTTAGACTAAGAGAGATACTACTATAAATGGCGGGAGAATGGCTTTGTGTTGCCGCAGCCTATATTCAATTCAATTCAATTTATTTATAAATATATAATGTTGTACATTTGATTTACGTGCGCAGCCTGCAGGTAGCATAACTAGTCGAGGCAGGCTGTGCAGATACTTTAGATAGAGATTTACATTTTGATATTACAATTATACTTATTATTTCAATATATTACAAAAATAGTAATGTTTTAAATGCTAACCGAAAAGAAATAAATAAATAAATAAATAATAATAACAATAATATATAGACATATATATTACATTAAATAATACACACACATATATTTTTACAGATCTGTTAAAGAAAATATATGTATACAATACAATTGAGGTACCAATTATTTCAATTTTGAGATTTTTGATATTATTTCCGAAGTATTTAAGTATGCGTCTTCCTCTTCTAAGATTTGCTTCAAACTATTTTTTAATTTGGACTTGAATAGGTTTTTGCTTGATTGACGTATGTTCTCAGGGACTGCATTCCAGATTCTACTTCCGGTGGAGGAGAACGATTTGTTAAATTTGGATGTTCTGCCACGTTGAATAAAAAGATTTCCTGAATTAGCAGCTCTAGTATGATAATTATGTACAGATGTTACATGAGTGAATAAATTTATAATATTCGGGGGGGCAATATTTTTATACACGTCGTGCATCAGCACTGAGATAGTATGAAAGTAAAACATATCTAGTGGGAGGATATCAGAAGCCACAAATAAAGGGATTGCGTGTTCACGGTTTGTAGCAAAGTGCATAAGTCTTAGGGCGCGTTTTTGAAGAATCAAGATTTTATTTAGGTTTGATTTAGTAGTTTGGCCCCAAACAGATAGCCCATAAGAGATATATGGGTGGACTAAGGATTGATAAATAGTGCGTAGGGTTGAATATGGAACATAATGCCGCAATCTAGAGATAATGCCGATGGTTTTACTTATTTTCAAAGTTATGTAATTTATATGGTAGTTCCAAGATAAGTTTCGATCAATTACGAGACCTAGGTATTTAACGTAGTCTTTCTTCTCCAGAGGTGTCAGTTTCCGGGTATTGGTATCAAGTACATTTATAATTGGATTAAAGTCACCCTTTTTTTGGTATGGAGCAAAAATAATATAATTTGATTTCTTAATATTTAATGTTAATTTGTTAGCTAGCAGCCAGTCGCAAATATTAGCTAGTTCCTTATTTACAGTTCTTTCGAGAGATCGCAAGTTTGTATCTGAATATAGTAAGTTTGTATCGTCTGCAAATAGGAAGAAGCGGAATTTATCACTGGAATTTTGGATGTCATTTATATAAAGTAGAAAAAGTAAAGGTCCTAGGACAGATCCTTGTGGTACACCGTATAGTGTTTGTTCTTTATCAGATATACTTGATTTAATTTGGGTTGTTTGCTTTCTCTCAAATAAATAGGAGGCAAACCAATTATTAGTTATCCCTCGAATTCCATAATGTTCTAGTTTAGATAGTAATATTTTGTGATTGACTGTATCAAAAGCTTTTTGTAGATCAATAAATATCCCGCAGGAGAACATTTTTTTATCCATATTCACTTGGATTTCACTTATCAAATCTAGTAATGCGTGTTGTGTTGAATGCTTTTCGCGAAATCCATACTGTGAAGGGTGGAGGATATTATTTAACTCTATGTAATTTTTAAGTCGGTTGTAAACTAGTTTCTCAAAAATACGATTTATGTTAGAAAGTAGAGAAATTGGGCGATAATTTCCAGGGTCTTCTTCATCTCCGTCTTTATAGATGGGAACAATCTTAGAATATTTTAACTTAGAAGGATATATTGCAGTCTTTATTGATAGGTTCATTATATCTGCAAGTGGCTTTGATAAAATCGATTTTGCACATTTAAATATGACAACTGGAAATGAATACAAGCCATAGGCTTTGTTAGTCAGGAGGGAAGTAATTTCTAATTCTATCTCGAGTGTAGAAACGGAATAAAGAAAAATGAGTTGAGAGGGCTATTATTGTCCAGATATTCATAGTATGGTGCTTTGGAATTGGGCAGGCTAGATGCTAGTTTGTGTCCCACAGTCGCAAAGTGTTTATTCATTGTGTCAGATATCTTTTTAGGATCTTTAGTTGTGCTTCTGTTATTTTGTTTGATAGCATTAATAGATAGTTTTTTATTCTTCTTGTTAGATATAAGGCTATTTATTCCTTGCCATGTTTTTTTCATATTGCTAATATTAAATTCAAAGTAGTTATGATAATAAAGTTTTTTACTTAATCTTGTAAGCTTAGATATTTTATTACGGTAAATGTTATACTTTTTTCTATCTCCACCAAGGTAGAGTTTGTTTTTTATTCTAATTGATTTACGCAACCCCTTGGTTATCCATGGCTTCGATAGTTGTTTATTTTTACGTTTCGAAATCGTTTTGACGGGTGCATGTTTGTTAATTGCCTTATTAACTTTATTATAAAAAGAGGAGAATAATTGATTAACATCCTGATGTACGTCGCAGTTAATCTGATTATCTAAATTGATATCGCGAAGATCCTCTATGAATGCAGTCTCTGAGAATTTTGAAAAGTCTCGTAGTTTTTGTTTTCCATTGCATGTAAATTCCTTCTTTCTCGAGGATAAAATACAAAATTGTGTAAAATGATCACTTATGTCCGATACAATATTGCCACTAACAAGTGGTTGCTCAATCAAATTGAAAAATATATTGTCAATAAGTGTAGCTGACTTATTATGAACTCTTGTTGGTTTATCAATGGATGGCATAAATCCGTAACTTTGTAATGCAAGAAGAAAATTTTGTGCATACCTGCATGACTCGGATTTAAGAAGATTTATATTGAAATCCCCTAGGATATAGATCGGTTTGTTTGATGCACTATACTTTTCCAATGTAGATTCAATATATTTTAAAAATGAGTCTGGAGAATTATGTTGCCGGTAGACAACTCCACATATAATATTTGATTTTTTGCTAAATTCAATTTCGATCCATAGCGACTGGAAAGCCTCATTAGATGTTGTTTCAATAACTTTGTATTTCAGGGCATCATCAATATACATTCCAACTCCTCCTACTGACAGAGGTGTTGGAGCATATTCAAATCTATATCCCGGAATAGATGGATTAAAATCAAGTAATTTTTTGCTAGTTATTCTAGATTCAGTTATACCGATTATGCTAAACTTATAGTCTAATTCATTTAGTAAATGATTTTGAAAGTTATCGATGTTGTGTCTAAGGCTTCTAATATTACTATGTAGAAAAGAGATGTTCGTATCAGATATTGAATTTTTAAGAGTAGAGAAACTATGCGGAGAATAGTAATTAGCTTTGACTTGTTTGTATTCAATATTGCTATCAGGATTTATATTAGCATTTGTGTTAAGGTTGAATATATCTAAGTCATATATGCTAGTTAATTTGTTCAAGTATTTCTTATTTGGTAAGTTGCTTTCTGAACTAGAATTAAATTGACCATGTGCTGAAATTATGTCATGGTCATAGTAAGGCAGTTCTTTAAGCAAATTATCAGTGAATTGTCAAGTTGATGATTAGAAATATATATATAGCTACTATATTTATACAAGTGTCACTTATCTATTTTGATTTCTCGTTCTTGGTCTTCCTCTTGTCGATTGTGTTGATGGGTATGACATTGCCGCTGTTTGATGAAACTCAGGCTGTAGTGTTGGGTCTGTACCGCATTCTAGATTGCTTAATACATCGATACTTGTTACACGTATCACCTTTGACTCCGAAGAGGCTTTAAGCAGCACCGAGGAGTTCTTTGTCCAGCAAAAACTGTAGTTATGTTCTTTTTGGAACTCCTTGGCTTTTGCAAACAATTTTTGAGTGCGGGGAGTTAGATGGTCATAGATTCCGATCTTTCCGTTCAATGCAGTTTCAGCGCCAATGTTGTCTAGGTCTATCTTGGTTATTTCATTTCTTTGGCTCATGACTGATTCTTTGGCCATTCTCCTGGTGAATTTACATATGATCGGTGGAGGGAAGTTTGAATTTCGGCTCGGTACTCTATGGGCGATATCGATATCGTACTCGGCCACATTTGCGCCTAACTCATTAAATAACTTTAAGCAAAACTCAACTGTATCTTTTGCTGGCTCATAGCGGTTGTTCTGCTTGATCCCAACGATTTTAATGTTATACTGGTAGCTGTAATTCAATGCATCTTCTATGGCTTCGTCGATCTTGTACACGCTATCTTCTAGCGCTGAAAGCCTAGATGCCATGTTTAGAACTTCGGTTTCCATCCTCTCCTTAAAAGACTTAAAGCTGTCGTAGTCGTCGGAAAGGTATTGGACACTTCTCTCGATATCTTTGTCGGCATCAATGTTGGCCAGTTGACTTTGTATCTGTTCAAGTTCCTTTCCGAAGCCAGCGACTTGAGACTTTAATTCGTCGTTTTCTTTACGGAGTTTTGTAATATCTTTAGACATTTCGTGTTAAGGTTTGTAGAGAAATATATTTTCGGTTAAGTTAAGTGAAGTTAAGTGAAAGTTTGCTGTAAATTTCAGAGCTCAAACTTGGACGTCCGTTCCGCTCGACGGACAATCACAGTTTACTCGCTAGTTTCCATTTACTAATAACAAATAGCTGATTCTAAATATTATGATTGAATTCATAAGGTACCGTCTATACCCCCACCATCATTTCCCCAAGCCCCACCCACTCAGGCAGTTTATCAACAAGCTCCTCAGCCACCAAGTGACTTGGACTTGAACGAGTTTGATGGGATGCTACAGAAACTGATGGACACTGGATCAAAGGATGCTATCTCTGTAAGTAAACAGAAGGTGATGATGGTGATGGTGGTGATGATAATGGTGTAGGTAATGATGATGATGACAATTATGATGACGGTGGTGGTAATGATAATGATGAAGGTGATGATAGTGATAATGATGGTGAAGGTAATGATGGAGATGATGATGATGACAATTATGACGACGGTGGTGGTAATGATAATGATGAAGGTGATGATAGTGATAATGATGGTGAAGGTAATGATGGAGATGACAATTATGATGACGGTGGTGGTAATGATAATGATGAAGGTGATGATAGTGATAATGATGGTGAATGTAATGATGATGATGACAATTATGATGACGGTGGTGGTAATGATAATGATGAAGGTGATGATAGTGATAATGATGGTGAAGGTAATGATGGAGATGATGATGATGACAATTATGATGACGGTGGTGGTAATGATAATGATGAAGGTGATGATAGTGATAATGATGGTGAAGGTAATGATGGAGATGATGATGATGACAATGGTTGTGAAGGTAGTTATGATCATGATGATAATATGACGGCAGTAATGATGTTAATGATATTTGATAATTATTATTATGTCACCTAATTTGTTGTGATCTGATGTCACTTAATGTTTTCATTCTTTCTTCAGAGTGGAAGAGGATGGGTGTTCAACAATGCAAAAAGTCCTAAACATTGTCAGTATGTCATGGAATATATCCTGAAAAGGTTAGTATTGATATCATTATACTATCAAACTATCCATCCATCCATCAGTATTTCATATACATGCAAGCATTTATCAATAGACCAACCAGGGGTAGATCAAAAATAATCTTCAGAATCCATTTTCAATGATTTCATATTAAGGTTGATTTACACGGCACGATTGTCGTGTGAGACTTGTAGTATACGACTCAAATGAGCTCCAAGTCGTGCCATGTAAAATGTCCCTACGACTTGCCTACGACTGATGCACGCGACCTACAACTTGTAGTAGGATTTTGAACCAAGGATCAAAACCCTACGACTTGTCATAGGAAAATGACGTGATTTGTCCCATATTAGGACTGGAACTAGTATTTCGTCCAATCACTCACGATTTTAGCAATGACGTATACAAATCGTATACGACTAGTTGTACGTATGTGAATGGTACCTACTACAATTTGTAGGCAAATGGTATACTACAGTCGTAGGTCAAAATCGTATCGAGTAAATCACCCTTTAAAGTTTTAGTAGTCTATCATCTATCCTTACTGCGGTTTTCAACTTTCTGCGAACTCAGACAATCAAACAGCTAGTTGTGAAATCTCTTGTTTTTGGCTGCTGCTAATAATTTATTACTCGGAACCTTGTTTTTGATTGATGCAGCCAAAAATGCATTTAACAACTAGTCATTAGATTAGAAAGACTGAGTTTGCAGAAAAACGGAAAAACCACAGTAAATATCAATGAGTGTATCTTTTTAATAATAATGATTGTAGTCTATAATTTATCCTTAAATATCAATGAGTATATCTCTTTTCATAGAGCCCTAGCGCCAGAACTACAGTTTAGTCAAAAACTACACCTAGTATATATAGTCAATGATATCCTTCATCACGTCGCAAGAAAATCAGCACAAGATTTACACACTGCAGTACAAGACGTTGTTGTTCCTATTTTCTGTAATGCAATGAAAGGAGAGAGTGGCGATGGTATGAAAAAGTTGAACAAGGTCTTGGGTATCTGGGAGACTAACAGCTTTCTTAATGCAGCAACTATGCAGGTAAATTCACTAAGTTATGACTTTTCTTATTTCACACCTTGTCAAAATACTACCCTCTTCGATACCACGCAAGTTTTTCTGAATTGTTGAAAGTATTCTTTAAGTTATTTGGTGATATTTGATGTTATAATTATGTAATACTTATAGTGTGATGTAATAATTATTATTAGGGGGTGTCTTAAATAAAATAGGAGTAATTGTGGCATTAGGGAGGTGCCACTAAGGACACCCCTTAGATCTGCCCCTGAGGTTGACTATATACACCTAATTCAAAATTGTTGGAAGGGTGAACAGTGACTGGCGATTTCATGACTGAAAGGAACTGTACAAACAATAACTCGGTTCAGTGAAACCTTCCAGACAACCATATAAGGTTATGGAATAAGAAGAAATTTGTATTACCCACAGTTCCTTTGGGTCATGCAAACACCAATCGCCGTTTACCCCTTCAACCTTTTTTGAAGTAGGCGTATGCATCAGAACATACAGTACCAATCATTGAAAGTAATATTTTTATGTTCTTTTGAAAGTTGTTCATGTATGATATATGATTACTTCTAGAAATTGAATAACCCAGAGTCATCTGAATCAATTCTTGCTGCTGCAAAAGAGAAGTGTTATCCTCAACAATCATCGTACCAATACCAACAACCAATATCTGGACAGTACCAGAACAATGCATATCAACAGTACTATAATCAGTATGCACAATACCCAGCAACATCTGGACAGTATGGACAACCGACAACTACAACTAGCTCCTCACAGGATGAACAGCAACCTGATGCAGGTCAGTGAATAGTTAGCAACAACAGCAACACTAGCAACAACAACACTAGCAACAACAGCACTAACAACTACAACAACACTAACAACAAAAACAACACTAACAACAACACTAATGCATCATGAATTCTTTCATCCATTCATTCTTTCATCCATTCATTCTTTCATTCATTCATCCATTCATTCTCTCATCCATTCATTCCCTCATCCATCCATTCATTCTTTTATCCATTAATTCTTTCATCCATTTATTCTTTTATCCATTCTTTCTTTTATCCATTCTTTCTTTCATCCATTCATTCCCTCATCCATTCATTGTTTTATCCATTCATTCTTTCATCCATTCATTCTTTCATCCATTCATTCTTTCATCCATTCATTCTTTCATCCATTCATTCATTCTTTCATCCATTCATTCTTTCATCCATTCAACTTACTTCTTGCAGAGGAGAAAGCTGCAGAAAGAGGAGAAGAACAAGCCCCTGCAGCAGAAACAAACCCACAAGACGAACATTGTGACAACACACAAGAAACAAGCAGTGAAGATAGACCATCAACCATGGTATGTTAACAATACCTCACTAGACTGACATAGACATTTATGATAGACCATCAACCATGGTATGTTAATAATACCTTACTAGACTGACATAGACATTTATAATAGACCATCAACCATGGTATGTTAATAATACCTCACTAGACTGACATAGACATTTATGATAGACCATCAACCATGGTATGTTAATAATACCTCACTAGACTGACATAGACATTTATGATAGACCATCAACCATGGTATGTTAATAATACCTCACTAGACTGACATAGACATTTATGATAGACCATCAACCATGGTATGTTAATAATACCTTACTAGACTGACATAGACATTTATAATAGACCATCAACCATGGTATGTTAATAATACCTCACTAGACTGACATAGACATTTATGATAGACCATCAACCATGGTATGTTAATAATACCTCACTAGACTGACATAGACATTTATGATAGACCATCAACCATGGTATGTTAATAATACCTCACTAGACTGACATAGACATTTATGATAGACCATCAACCATGGTATGTCAATAATACCTCACTAGACTGACATAGACATTTATGATAGACCATCAACCATAGTATGTTAATAATACCTCACTAGACTGACATAGACATTTATGATAGACCATCAACCATGGTATGTTAATAATACCTCACTAGACTGACATAGACATTTATGATAGACCATCAACCATGGTATATAACAATACCTCACTAGACTGACATAGACATTTATGATAGACCATCAACCATGGTATGTTAATAATACCTCACTAGACTGACATAGACATTTATGATAGACCATCAACCATGGTATGTTAATAATACCTCACTAGACTGACATAGACATTTATGATAGACCATCAACCATGGTATATAACAATACCTCACTAGACTGACATAGACATTTATGATAGACCATCAACCATGGTATGTAACAATACCTCACTAGACTGACATAGACATTTATGATAGACCATCAACCATGGTATGTCAATAATACCTCACTAGACTGACATAGACATTTATGATAGACCATCAACCATGGTATGTTAATAATACCTCACTAGACTGACATAGACATTTATGATAGACCATCAACCATGGTATGTTAACAATACCTCACTAGACTGACATAGACATTTATGATAGACCATCAACCATGGTATGTTAACAATACCTCACTAGACTGACATAGACATTTATGATAGACCATCAACCATGGTATATAACAATACCTCACTAGACTGACATAGACATTTATGATAGACCATCAACCATGGTATGTCAATAATACCTCACTAGACTGACATAGACATTTATGATAGACCATCAACCATGGTATGTTAATAATACCTCACTAGACTGACATAGACATTTATGATAGACCATCAACCATGGTATGTCAACAATACCTTACTAGACTAACATAGACATTTATGATAGACCATCAACCATGGTATGTCAACAATACCTTACTAGACTGACATAGACATTTATGATAGACCATCAACCATGGTATGTCAACAATACCTTACTAGACTGACATAGACATTTATGATAGACCATCAACCATGGTATGTCAACAATACCTCACTAGACTGACATAGACATTTATGATAGACCATCAACCATGGTATATAACAATACCTCACTAGACTGACATAGACATTTATGATAGACCATCAACCATGGTATGTCAATAATACCTCACTAGACTGACATAGACATTTATGATAGACCATCAACCATGGTATGTTAACAATACCTCACTAGACTGACATAGACATTTATGATAGACCATCAACCATGGCATGTAATAATACCTCACTAGACTGACATAGACATTTATGATAGACCATCAACCATGGTATGTTAACAATACCTCTGTCACTAGCCTGACATAGACATTTATTTGTTTAGGAGGCTTTCATTTATTAGTGTATGGGGGGGGTCTGCAATATCAAGGGGGGGTCTGCAATATTGGGGGGGGGGGGTCATATTATTTTCACAAGCTATATAGGTGAGGTTACAAATTGTTTGCTGTTTTATAGGGGTTTAATAATAACTGCACAAAATAATTTTTTTGGGGGGAGGGGTTATGATATTTTTGCCAACCAGGAAGTTGGGGGGGGGGGGGGGGGTAATATTTGGAAAATATACACTAATATAAGAAAGCCCCCTTAGTTTCATTTAATGATGACTGTGGTCAATACTCATTATCCATCCCATTTTCTTCAGGAACAAGGACCTCCAGAAGACCAACAGTACCCTCCTCCTTCATTCAATCACCCTCCTCCCTTCCCTCCTCAATTCAATGATCCATACTACAGTGGCCAGGGACCTCCTCCCTTCCCTCAAGACTATAGGGGACCATTCCCACCCTTCATGCCTCCAAACTTTAACAGAATACCGCCAATCTTCAATGAACCTCCTCCAACCTTCCATGATCCAGGTAAGGAAATACTAATAGAATGTTTGATCAATAGAACATTTCACCAGAAGAATGTTTGATCAATAGAAGATTAAATCTATTTAATAGAATGTTTAGCCAACAAAAGATTTAATCTATCCAATAGAATGTTTAGTCAATAGAGGATTAAATCTATTCAATAGAATGTGTAGCTAACAGGGGCCAGTTGTACAAATGGTGAATAGCACTATTCACTGGATAAATCAACCTTATCCAGTGGATAAAAATCTAGATTGTTTAGTCAGTAGAAGATTTTTATTCAACCAAATGTTTGATCAATAGAAAATTTCACCAGAAGAATGTTTGATCAATAGAAGATTTAATCTATTTAATAGAATGTTCAGCCAACTAAAGATTTAATCAATAGAATGTTTGATCAATGGAACATTTGATCAGAAAAATCAATAAAACACCTGATTGACACACACCTAATTAAAACACAAATATTAATCAATATATTCACAAATGTAATTCCAGGTTTTCCAGGAAGACCGCCATTTCCTCCACAAGGTTTCGATTATCCCCAGCACAGAGATGACTATGACAACCTGCCACCACCACATGATTATGACATGCATGGTGATATAGATGAATATGGACCACCTGATGGATATGGACCACCAGTGCCGCCACCACCACGGCCTATAATACCTGATGCTATGTATTATGAACTGCCTGCTGGTCTAATGGCGCCAATGGTTAAGGTAAGTCTAAAGATTGTTTGGTGGTGGTGGTGGTGATGATGATGTTGATGATGATGATGATGATGATGGAAATGATGATGATGATGATGATTGAAATGATGATAATGCAGATGATGATGTTAATGATTTATATGATGATTATGATGAGGGTGATAGCAATGATGATGGTGATGATGATGATAAAGGTGATAGGTTGAGATGGGGGTGATGATGATTATGATGGAAATGATGATGGTGATCATAATGATGGCGATGGTGATGATCATGATGATTATAGATATGATGATGATGATAATAGTGATAATGACAGTGATAATGTAGTAATGAGTGATAATGACAATTGAATACACAATGAATGATAAGAGTTGATCATTTGTTCTATTTCATTATAACCAGTTATCAGATGTAGATTACAAGCCATTAGAACCACATGATATTCGACTGCCAGCTCCTCAGCCTCCAAGTGAACGTCTGATGGCTGCCGTAGAAGCATTTTACAGTCCACCAAGCCATGAAAGACCAAGAAATAGGTACAAATATGAACCATTGATAGCCTAGATTCCACAACACTCCATACTTAATTTCATTAATACTCTGAGGAAACTGGTTTCTTTGATTAAGTGGTGTTTTGGCCAAGAGAGAATGAAAAGTGACGTCACAAAGAAACATTGTTTGAGTTTAATGTTGCGGAACTTCACTTGATCAAACCTCAACTCATTTGTTTGGATTTTTCATGTTGTATTAAAGAACTGTTTTGAAGACAAAGGATAATCATAATAATCTTTATTAAGGAAAACGTTTTCACATACATCATTTTCAAAAAGGACCTCTTTGAAGCTGTAACAAATTCTCATCTCCAAAGTTTTGTGTTTTGTTTCAGTGAGGGCTGGGAACAAAGTGGCTTGTTTGAGTTTTATAAAGCAAAGCTACCATTTATTAAAGAAAGAGACATCAGAGACAAGGATAAACCTATGCCAGTGTGAGTTTTCTTTCTTCCTTCCTTTTTTTTGCCTTTATTTTTTATTTTCACTATTTTTTATTGTTTATTTCACTTATGGTTTAATATTTTGCTTAAATCTTTTCTTAGTTTCTACTATTGATGATGATGATGATAGTGATGATGGTGATGATGTTGATGATGATGGTGATGATGATGATGATGTTGACAATGTTGATGATGATGATGGTGGTGATGATGAGGATGATGGTGATGATAAGGATGTGGAAGATAGTGATGGTAATGACAATGATTATATACATGTAGCAAATTTGCATGCCATAACCTTTGTGTGTTAGTTCAGCTGTTATTAGTCTCCCCTGGAGGGAGCCCTGAGTATTCAAGGAATAAAATCACTCTCCTCCACATACTACTGTATCCATAATGAATTGAAATGCGTGAAATATTGATACATGAGAAAAATATCATATGCCCTTGGCAGGAAATTGAACCCCACAGTTTTAGCTTTCTAGTCCAACGTGTTACCACTACAACACAAGGACCAACCACGATGGATACGCAGCTGGACAATGTAGTATAGGGCAACTGTGGGGGTCCCAGGGCATGATATTTTTCTCATGTATCTGTATCCATAATGCATATTTCTTTCTTTAGATCTAAGTCACCATCACCTCCACGTTCCCCTGAGAGAAGACGGCGGTCACATTCCCGTTCTCCAGCTAGAGGACGGTCACCATCTATGTCGCCACCATACAGACAGTCATCACGAAGTAGATCAAAGTCACCAATAAGACGAGGAAAAAGTCGGTCGAGGTCACCGTCGAGAAGAAGGTACTACCACTGGCTTGGAGAGATGACAGCAGTGATGATGATAGGGATGACATGTATAATGATGATGATGATATTGTATAATGATGATGATACGAATTACATATATAATGATGATGATAATATCGGTAATTGTGACAATGTTGATGATGATAACAATGATGATAGGGATTACATGTATAATGATGATAATATCGGTAATAGTGATAATGGTGATGATGATAAAAATGATGATGATAATAGTGGTAATAGTGACAATGATGATGATATTAATGATGACATTGTGATAATCTTGTATAGTTGTCATCAGTATTATTAAGAGTAAATACCATTGAACTGTTATGTATTGTGTGTTGTTGTAGGAATCGTTCTAATTCACGGTCAAGATCACGGTCAAGGTCTCGCTCACAATCACCACACCATCGACAGAGTCCTTCTAGACGAAGACGCAGCTTATCTCCTCCTAGAAGACGAAGTCCTACACCTCCTAGTTTTAGGTTAGTGAACATTGTCTGTCTGTCTGTCTTAATGTCTGTCTTTTGTATGTGTCTTAAATCTTTGTTTGTTTCCAGTCCATTTATCACCAAGACAGTGGACACTAGACTGGATGAAAGCAATGTCGGCCATCAACTCCTCAAGAAAATGGGTAAATTAATCTTTATGATTGTCATGGTTATAGTTGTCAACATAATCACCACAAATACCATCATCACCACCAACAACATCATAATCATCATCATCATCATTATCATCATTATCATCATGATCTTTGTCACCACCATTATTGCCATAAACATCATCATTGCCACTATAATCATCCCCATTATCATTATATTCATCATCATAGCTATTATTATCAACATTATCATCATCATCACCATTATCACCATCACCATCATCCTGACTATTTCAAAGCAAGAGATCTCTAGTTATATCTCAGCTATATGTACCGTTGCCGGTTGTTCCTAAAGCATTGACAAGATATTGATTTGTTGTTCAGGATGGGAAGGAGCTGGCTTAGGAAAGGATGAGAAAGGAATCCAGGATCCAATCAAAGCAGGAGAAATACGCGCCAGACATAACCAGTATAAGGTATGGGCTACCTGTGTCCCTCTTACACACTTACCACTCGTTATTATCGTTGTCATCATTTTTTATCACCATCATCATCACCACCACCATCACCATCATCATCATCATCACCACCACCATCATCATCATCATCATCATCATCATCATTATCATTATCATAGCCATCATCGTCATCATCACCATCATCATCATCATCATCATCATCATTATCATCATCATCATCATCATAACCATCATCATCATCATCATCATCATCATCATCATCATCATCATCATCATCATCATCATCATCATCATCATCATCATCATCATCATCATCACCATCATCATCATCATCATCATCATCATCATCATCATCATCATCATCATCATCATCATCATCATCATCATTGCCCTTTTATCCCATTACACCTAATTATTGGTGCTATATTACAGTATAAATTCAAAAGTGATCACTAACACTTAAACATGATTGCAATAGTGCATTTGGAATTAATTCCCCATAATTCCTATCGGTCTCAGATCAATCATTTCCAGAAGATCAACATTAATTGAAAACGGTGTATCAATGTATGTTTTGGAGTAATATGTGGTTGTTTTTTTCAGGGTATCGGTGTGGAAGTAGACGACGAATTTGATAAATTTCGATACAAAAGAAGCTACACTTTCAATAGATGTATGTATCTTACAACACGCGCACAACAAATTCACACACAACCAATGTACATCACATTTAAAGCTCAGATTTGATTTAACTTTTAATAATGTATGTCTGTCTGTCTGTGTCAAATCATATCTTTATTTGAATTTACAAAAGATAAAAGGACTAAAAGCCTGACCAATAGAATTACAATTAATAAAAGTAACTAAATTCCACTGAAAATCATGCTGTTAACTTGATTATTTCTTTTCCTTTCAGCCGAGCGAAGATAGCTGCCACTCTTTACAAGTCGCCTTACTAGAATAAACAATCCATTTTTGATTACCCCTTATCAAACCTTACGGCAGCACAGTTAGCCAGGCTGTAATCGAGTGTATAGTATACAGCTATTTCAATAAACGTTGAATACTGAAAAGTGCATATCAAGACCAAAGGGCATTATGGGTCTTATTAATCACAATATACAGCTATTTCAATAAACGTTGAATACTGAATAGTGCATTCCAAGACCAAAGGGCATTGTGGGTCTTATTAATCACAATATACAGCTATTTCAAAAAACGTTGAATACTGAATAGTGCATTCCAAGACCAAAGGGCATTGTGGGTCTTATTGATTTGAAATAAAACATAAATATACAGCGATATTTACTCCCCATAACTGGTTTGAATATTGTTTTAAATGGAATGCACTAAGAATAAAACAACTAATTAGTATTTATTTTACTCGGTTTAAACAATATTAAATACCCCAGAATGCATTTCGGTCTTGCAATGCACTATTCAGTATGCACTATTCAGTATGCACTATTCAGTATGCACTTTTCAGTATGCACTATTCAGTATTCTACGTTTTTTGAAATAGCTATATGTGTACAGGATAGACTAGTACTCTACTGTACTTTAAAGTAGAACTCAGTTCTTCTATACGACATCAACTGGCAACGCCTACTATTGCACGTTGTATCCCCATGCTCCCTACTGCAGAGACAACAGTCCTTTTCACAGTTCCGTTCAGTGACCACAAATAATAGTTCCAAGTCGAGGTTCGCGTTGTTGCGCATAGCAAAACTAAAATTTGTCATGCGCAACAACGCAAACCTCGACTTAGAACTAATATTTGTGGTCACTGAATCGAACGCACTGTGAAAAAGACTATTGTGAGACATCCACAGTTTTACTCTGCAATTATTGTTTTGCAACGGGAGAGAGACAAGTTACAGAAAATTGCACAGTGTAACACGGACGTAAAGGTTTTGACGAACAGTGCACAGAATAACGAAGCACTTAGTACTTGTAAAAGACCATGTTTTATGGAGTTACGCGGCTATAGGTGATGTGATATTTAGAGCACCTAAAGTGTCAGTTTTGCTTGATAATAATGTACATTAGTCTATTGAATAAACGTTTTACAGGACGTCGCTTGATATAAGCATTATCATCGCCGTCAGGGTAATCATCAACATCATTATCACCATCGCCATATCATCAGCATCATTATCATCATCGGAATAAAAACATTTTTCACTGATTTTACCAAGAATTATTCCTATGTTTTCAAATACCTTAAACTCTAGAAAATCCATCGTTAAGGATAAAATTGAAGTTGACATTAGTCGAGCCGTTTTAGGTGTGAAATTTAGCACTCAAACTCAGCTTTAATGGGGCGAGATAGACAGCAATGGGACGAGACTGAGACAGCAATGGGGCGAGATAGACAGCAATGGGGCGAACAGCTGAACATTTTCTTTTATGTTTTCCACAAGTTACCGCAAGTTTTCACTTGCAGCAACTTGTGTTTCACCTTTTCAAACGAAGCGAGCGCCGGTGATCTCTTGCAAGTTACTTGATTGTAATGACGAAATATCTGCATGTGCACTGTAAATCTTACAGCGCGACGCACCTTACCGTGGCCACCTATAAATAAAAGTTGTGTACAAGTTAACCAATCAGAATTAATATAAAAGACACGCCGAGTGTCAAACGGTAAACACTTTGAAATGTTCAAAGCGAAGACAAGAGTGAAGTAAAAACCTCCCAGGATGTATAAATTTGAAAAGATGACATGTAGCATATAATTTGAAAAGAGAACGTTTGAACGCTAAGCTAACTTGTACAAAACTTTAATTGGGTGGCCACGGTAAAGCCTGGTTCACACGAGCGTCACAATCATAATCATAAGCAAGAAAACAAAAGATTTATTATCCCCTGGGGAATTAGAAAATAAGACCAAAGTATTTCCTTTTCTAATTTCTTTTGTTTTGCTTATGATTATGATTACGATTATGACGCAGTGTGAACCAGGCTTTGAACCGCATGATAAATATCTTACTAGTGGGGAGAAAATGAAAATATGGCTTAAATCTAGCTAAAAACCATCCAAAAAGTGCATTCAAATTGTATTCAAATATACCACAATAACTATAGACAAAGTTTAGTAACATTTTATTTTTAAAAAAATGAAAGAAATCCAGTACATACAAGTGATTTGCTTGGGCTGCCTGTGGTCAAACGAGAAAAACTTGCGCGGATTTGAGATCAAATTTGACCCGGTTCAAATAGCGCGCCAGTTAGCGATCAAACGAGCGGCAAGTCAAAACTTAGATCTACCCCGCCTCAAGAGATAGATCACCAATTTTTTACGCACTATCCAACAGGCAATATTTTTTTTTTCAAAGTCAAAATGGTTCGCCCCTAACAGAACTAAACGGATAACCTATTAATAAATTTTTTAAATATAAACGATTTTTTTATCAACTGATATTTTAATAAAAATTTTGCATATATAAAACGGGTTTAGGTACAAAAAAGAAACTGGGTACTAGTCAGTCTACAACTAAGAGCACGCTTATGATTGGTCGGCGAAACCACAAGGCGCCAAGTTTGAGATGAACAACAAACAAAGATGGCGACGAAGGATTCTCGAACACAAGATCGCCATAAAAGAACAAGAAATCTTGTTGAATCAAAGAAAAACCAAGAGCAAAAAACAAACAATGTAACTAGATACACATGGTCGTTAAATGAATCAGAAACAGATGAAGTTTACGAGGATCTTGATGTATCTGTCTTAAAATGGCCGGACGAAAGCGTTCGAGATTCTAGCCAAGAATTCAACCAAGAAAAGCCTTGTAAAACTACTTCAAATGTAAGACCATTCTCCATCTAACCTGTTAAGTTATAGTTTTAGATCTTTTATCACTTCAATCATACTTTATTAAGCGATTATTTCAGTTTTAAAGGGGGAATTCTACGCGCCAAAATGATAACACATTGGACCAGACATCGATATAGACATGTCGATTTCAATTCATTTATAGATTTCGTGTAATTGTGTTGGGAAACTGTCAATGTATACTTATGGAAGGTTTTGATGTTTAGGTTCTCAGGCAAAAGATAGCAGCCTCGTCAGGAAGAGGTAAAAAGGCGAAACCATCCAGAACATGTGACATTTGCCCTGCACGTCGACATACTGCATGTGCTACAGCTGAAAACAACGACAAATGCGGTAAGATATCATCATATCATTATAACTATTATTATCACTATTCAAACGAATGGCATTTTTTACTGCATTATTATTGTTATTATCATTATCATATTATTTTTATGTATAACCATTATTACTTATTATAACTAGTATTATTTCATGTTTAAAATTATTATTTTTTTCATGTATGATTGAATTAGCTCATATATAGCCTGCATAGCCAGGCTCTAGGTTAGGGGAGGGAAGGGGTGACAGAAGAGAGAGTTCCTTTCTTCCCTCCCCCTCTCCCCCCAATCTCTCCCCAAGAGCTGCTACGCAGGCTAGCATCTGTCAGTCAATCAATAACTTTATTTCAGTCTCTAAATCTTCTAGTGTTGCATGAGTGTACCACTTATCGGGGAGACTGAAATCTCCTTTAGTATCTTCCTTTCTCAATATTTATCTCCTTCTTACTTTCCTGTATCTTTCCTTCACAATTATCACTTGGCTTGAACATAATTTGACATGTTCTTCATTTATTTGTTTTCAGCAGTTGAAATTTCAATTTTTAACTGTATAATGAGTAACAGTGAGTAATCTGTGTTCACAGTCCCAGTGTCAATTTGAAAGGCAACAACGCCTTATGAGACATATAAACATTTGAGCCGAGTTGTGTGCAAAATATTAAAAACATTGAGGTAATGAGTGTGAGTGAGTCTCCCCGATTAGTAGGGCGCACTGTGTCCAGCTAGAAGATTGAGATGTTCAAAAAGTTATTATTATTATTTTAATATGAATTATTGTCCAAGGTGTAAAAAGGTGTCTATCATTGCAATCTCACTGTTTGTTTTGCTTTAATGCAAAGGCAGGGATACCTTTCAAAATCTCAGAGAGCTGTGAAAAGGACGAGTAATGCTAGCATAAGATGGTGTCACATGACATTTCTTGCTAGTGTTACAGTGCGAATCACAAAACCGTGGGCACCTAGAAATATTTAAGAAATCGTTTATTGTTTGTTGAATATCTCACAAACAACTCTAACTACAAAAAGTTGATCATACTACACATCAGTCAAACTTCTTGTGGTGATATAGTTGTTTCTAAGTTGTTTAATGAACAAAAAACGATTTCTAAAATATTTCTAGGTGCCCACGGTTTTGTGATTCCCACTGTAATGCTTTTTTTGCTGGAAAATGTGGCTCTGTGTGTACAGTGGAAACGTATTGTATTTTTTGTTAGCTTCGTTCTTTGTTTAAATTAAGTCTTTTGTTGTTTCTATTGAATTACATAGACTGTTTCCAGTACACGGAGAAGGTGCCGAAAATGTTAATGATATTGACTTTATATATATTTATATATTTCATTTTATTTTTGTTTTTAGATCCATTTACAAAATTATCAGATGAAATCATTTTAGTTATTTTTAAGTTTTTATCTCGACACACTTTGTCGATCTGTGCACAAGTTTGTAAAAACTGGCAGATACTAGCGTAAGTATGTAAGATTAATAGAACATTTACTCATTGATCAACCTCTGCCTTGATAGTGTGCAATACATTGTATATTCTTTAGAATTTGACTACAGCCCATGGAATTTGTTTGATAATGTGAACATTCCTAAGGTAGTTAACATTTTTTATGGTGTTACAAATTACATTCTATTAATTATTGTTCATTACAAACACAGACGCAGCCTATACTAGTTTACTCGCTAGTTTCCATTTCTATTTTTTAAGGTGTTACAAATTTCATTCTATTTATACCTATCGTTTATATCAATGACACAGCCTATATACTAGTTTACTTGCTAGTTTCCATGTATATTCCTTAATATACCATGAGCTGCGGTCAAATTTTAAAGAATATTTTACATGCTATAGAGGCTGAGGTTGATGGACAAGAACCGTCAAATGGTATATTGATTGTTGCTAGTGATTTAATGATGTTAATTAATGGTGTTTTTGATCTGACTTCTCAGTCTCATTATAATTCATTTGTTTTTGAATCTCCCAAGGCTAAAACAAACAAATGTATACAGTGTCTTGATCAGTGTATTGATCAGTGTTTAATTGAGCATCAAGACCTATATGCATGTGAATGAAATACAAAGTTGTAATTGGTCCCTGAGATAATGAATTATTAATGAGTTTGATGATAATGATGGTGCATGATGATGATGATTATTTTGATGATGATGATAGAAATGACTATAATATTGATTCTACACTGGTGTGTAATAGTTATGATGAAAGTCTTTGGATGATGATGATGATTATAATGATGATAGTAATGATGATGATGATTATAACGATGATGATAAAGTATTATCATCAACAGAATCATTATTATAATGATGATGATAAATTGACCATATTATTCAATGATTCTACACTGTTGTATAATAATTGTGATAAGTCTGTAGATGATGATTATGATGATAATTAATAAAAATGTCTCTAATATTTATTCTACATTGTTTTATAATAGTTACGATGAAAGTCTGTGGAGAGGTGTTGATATGACTAAAGCCAAGCTGGGCCCAGGAGTACTTGGCACTGCTTTGCTGAGAGGAACAAGAGTACTGAGAATAGCCATGTCCAAAGTAAGAAAACATCAAATTAACATATACACATGGAAACACGGTTTCATCTGGTTTTTCACTGGGTATGAAATTGCATGCATGTGATCATAATAATAATAATAATAATAATTATTTATTTATTCAGCGCATTTCATAATATCTCAATGCTTTTATAAATATCAACTACAGAATAATAAAAAAAAGATTTTAAGACATTTGTTTATAAACTTTGTTCAAATAAAATCAGGCTAAGTTCTGGTTGGGGTAGTAGATAATAAATTATTCAATAGTTTGGATTAATACCCTCCTCTGCAGACAACTCTTTTTTCTCCTTCGGGCTTCCTTTTTGACGGTTTTATTAACCGTGAGGGCCTGAGTCCGAACCCACAATGCAGCAATATTTCCAGGTTACGCCTTGGTTTACGCCCCATAATGACTCTGCCAGTCTCTCTCGAAGAGCTAAAGGTCGATACATCTTAAGCCAACATTTTTCACGGTGTTACAAACTTCATTATATTACCTATCAAATAAAAGATGGCCAAGGGTCCGTTAGTAGAACCAATAGAAGTACTAGATGCCTTCAGGGATGACGACCATCACAGCGAATTTTTGGAAAAAATCATGGGCAATGCAGACCCAACTGTCGCTGTTCTAGCGCTAGATAATATTTTTCGCATTGAAGAAAACGTAATGTCAGGACAGTTTGGTGGCGATGATAATGCAAGTGACTTTCTGCAAAGATATCGTGGCGAGTCACCGCTAAGTGACACATATGAAAATGGATTTGACAGGGATCGAATCATGGGGAATGCAGACTCAACTGTCGCTGTTCTAGCGCTGGATACTCTTTACCGCATTGAATACGACGTGGAGTCAGGTCAGTTTGGTAGTGATCATAACAGTGTTCGCGACTTTCTGCGAAGATGGCGTAACAAGTCACTGTTAAATGACGCATATAAAGGATCCAAGTTATCTCTAGCTCCCTTTCTAAGAAGTCTCACCATCTTCAAAACCCTTGACGTTCCCCTGTTCATCGATAACTACGGACAAAAGGAGCTGTTGAGCAACTATGACGAAACCGAGCCCATCCTGATTGATGAAAACACACCAATATGCCACGACACTCACGAAGAGGAAGCCAAAACGATATCTGATGAACAACAGTTGAAACCAAGCTCTAACAAAAACATTATTGAAGGATGCTGGTTTGGATTGGAAAGTGCATCCAGCGCCTATGGTGGCAAGAGATTCAAAACGACGCTGTCAAAGCTTGGCGTTACTGGGCTACATCAAGGGGAGATTGTCTCTTACAAGTATGAGAATAATGTGATCCTCTACGCTGCAGATGATACGGATTTCGAAGGTTTGAGGAAGCCAACCAATCAAGCTGTGAAGGAAAATGATCAGTTCGCATATGTTCATGTATCCATATTTGTGCCATCACGATTCTTACCACCCAAGGATCAATTTAAGGATGTCATTAGCGGTCCTGATGATGTTAAGCATGGCCCTATTTGTGTAAGAGCCAAGCGATCATTTACAACATGCACAGAACTGGAAGCTAGTCAAACCATGCGACAACAGTTTGGTAAAATGATAGGTTGGTGTTGGTTGATGTGACAGCTGTATAAATATGATGTCATAGGAACCTTTCATTTTGGATGTGAGAGTTTTGCTGTAAGCCACGATGCAAGCAGCAACACTAATCTTGACGGTTAGGATCTCGGTAGTTACTAGAACATGGAACCACCTAAACAATCTGAAACCTGAAACCATCTGAAACCAGGTTATTTTTCGAAGTGTCTAGATACCCGGGACCCGGGATCGATTTGCAAAATAATAACTTTCATGGATTCAAAATCTTCTAGCTTTGTTTAGGATTGGAAAGCGCTTCTTAGAAGCCTTAGACATTTGAAAGATATGTGGACGGCATCTCAGTTGTGACACTTAGAAAAATTTCGACCATAAACAAACTCACGGGAACTGTTTTCGAAATACTAGATACCCGGCGGTCGAGAACTTGCCTAGAAATTACAGAAAAATAGCGATGTCTTTTATCCAATGTCTTTAAACTTCACAAAGATTTCGAAAAGAAACTACACTGCGATAAATTGAGTCGGTGAAACACGGCCGCGGAATTCACACGGCTCGAACACACAGTCGCGATTTATAGAATAACAGATACCTGGTAGCCAAGAACTTAAAGAAAAGTTTACATAATTTAGACAAATCAATAACACTTGCTTGTGTGTTTTATTGGCGAGTAAAGAGTAATTAATTTAGAACGAATTTAGAAACCAAAGTATGTTTACAGATCACCGTACCTGAACTCCCGATCGATTCTCGGCAAATTGCTCTATAGATACCCGGAAGTCGCTTGGATTTTGCAAGTAGATCGATCAAAATAACGACCCTTTGCATTGATAGCATATTGGATTGTTACAATGGTAAGTGGATGCCGTCGATTTCTAATTAGACTAGATCGTATTTTCCTCGATAATCATTAAATATAAGCTTAAACTACGCGGTGACACAAATTTCGAAAACAGTTCCTGTGAGTTTGTTTATGGTCGAAATTTTTGTAAGTGCCACAACTGAGACGCCGTCCCCATAGTATGCCGAGACTCGCCGAATGTATATCTTTCAAATGTCTAAGGCTTCTAAGAAGCGCTTTCCATGTTTTAGTAACTACGTTTGGATCTCAGTGTGCTACATGCAAGGAAACAAAGTCAACAGAAAAACCTTGATGGAAATGGACAAAATGACAATGTTTTATTAGTATAAAAATTGCAATATATATATCTTATTAGACAGTTTGATGTGTAATATGGTTGGATATTTTATGAGTGAGTGAGACTTTAGGCAAGTCAAAATCCAAGTGAACCAGTCATAAATTACAATCCAACTGTCTTATAAGGTATTTATTATCCAATAATTTGTTATTTTTTGGAGCAAGTTATATTTCTAACCTTTTATATGTCTAAGTTATATGTCCAACCTTTTATAAGATAATAGATACTTGATACTTGCCTAGTTTACGAAATGCTGAGAATAAAGGAAAAAATCACCCAACCTGAACATTCAGACAGACTCGATCAAAGCAAAACCCTTCACATAATTATTCCACTTTATTGTACTTAATCAATGTAGCATATCATTATTAGTCTACTTATTTACTTGACATCTTATTAATAAAATCACTTGAAAATGACATCTGATGATGTCGAAACGTTGTACCAACTTAGCGTTTGTATTTATTTTAAAGATAGTTGATAGTATGTATAAAAACATTGAAAATGAATTTTAAAAAGTATAGATAGAGAGATATAACTAGATTATATTAATAAGTATTAGGTAATAGAATAAAAATTTGTAGAACGTGTTTTATGGATTAGTGTTTTTGCTCTAGTTCTAATTCTTTTTTTAGTTATCTATACTGATTGAGTTGTGTAAAATTATATATATGTTCGGTGGCATTCTACTATATTCAGTAATTGTTTAGTTGTCAAGCATGGAAGCACAATTTATTTATTGCTGCAAGGTATTAATAATGTCTATCCAAGTAGGGGGTAAACAAGAGTTCACCAACATGTGCACCCGTGGGAAAAGGATTCGTAGATTTAATTACATTAAATTGCATCATAATAATGTAATTGTAAATCTGAGTGAAAAATGGTATTTTTAGAACCAATATGACATCATAGGTTATACCTATTTTGGCAGGCTTGTTTGAAAATGACTGTTAAATTGGATTTATTTCAAGACCCGGATATGCATTTATTTATAGAAGAGGGCTTACGTGGAGGTATATCGATGATAACTCACCGATATGCTAAAGCAAATAACCCCTATTTAGAAAACTATGATGCTGACCGGGAAAACAACTATCTTATGTACTTAGATGCAAACAATCTTTATGGTTGGGCGATGTCTGAATGTCTACCGACATCAAACTTTGATTGGTTGTCTGAACAGGAAGTACGTGATCTCGATGTAAACACTATTTCTGAAAATAGTAAGGATGGGTATATATTAGAGGTCGATCTTTCCTACCCCGAAGAATTACATGCGCTTCATAATGACTACCCACTCGCACCAGAAAAACTAAAAGTGACTGATGACATGTTATCACCTTACAGTCGACAATTAGCAGATGAATTGAACTTGAACTCGACTTCAACAGAAAAACTTGTACCGAACTTGAACGACAAACAGCACTATGTAGTACACTATCGTAATCTAAAGCAGTACTTATAGCTATCGCTAGTCTAGGAAACTGGCTATCGCTAGCCAGTAGCCTAGGCTAGTTCTTTAGGCAGCTCATTTATATTGCTCATGAGCAGCTCATTTATACTGCTCAATTGCTCAACATATGAGAGGGCCACCTTTTCCAAATGTTGTGCAAGAAACATGCAAATTGTTCCTCTCGTATGTTGAGCAAGCATGAGTTGCTCATGAGCAGCTCATTTATACTGCTCAGTTGCTCAACATATGAGAGGGCCACATTGCATGTTTCTTGCACAACATTTGAAAAGGTGGCCCTCTCATATGTTGAGCAATTGAGCAGTATAAATGAGCTGCTCATGAGCAATATAAATGAGCTGCCTAAAGAAAAAAAATAGGTATAACCTATGATGTCATATTGGTTCTAAAAATACCATTTTTCACTCAGATTTACAATTACATTATTATGATGCAATTTAATGTAATTAAATCTACGAATCAGATTGTGTTACTAAAAATAGCTCACTGTAGAAGCTCCCATGACATGACTCCGACGGGACAGCTCCCATAGCGTGATATACACCCCGGCTCCCATAGCGTGGCTCCGACGGGGCGGCTCCCATAGCGTGGCTCCCATGGCTTGACTCCCCTGCTCCCACGGGAGTACATGTTGGTGAACTCTTGTTTACCCCCTACTTATCCATTATGGACAAAAAGGACTTCATGCGGTTGTTGTAGCGTAGGTTTCCTTGCTCCAAGCAATCACACAACAAGGCCGATCACACGGGCAGAAGTGATGATGGTGATGAGAGGAACAAGAGTACTGAGAATAGACATGTCCAAAGTAAGAAAACATCAAATTAACATATACAGTGTTTTGATTGGTCAGAAGCTCTCACCGGGGAGTGGCCAGCGGACTTCTTTGAGTTTCCGATTTTAGCTAGATGAAATGAAATGATTCATATATATTAATTGTCCCTTTTTGCATAGGAATTTCATACGAACATGTTTCATAGTGGATGTTACAGTGTTTTTTTCATAGGTTATGCACAGGATATTTCATATGATATTCATAGGGTATTTCATAGTGTTTTCATGGGGTATTTTATAGGTTTTAATAAGGTTTTCATGGGGTATTCGTATAGGGTTAACCCGTTTGCGTTAATAGCCTCTTCTGCAGGCAAAGCTGGTGGTCCCGATGGAATTCCTGCACGCATCCTAAAGGCCCGTTCACACGAGCGATTTTTGCGGCGATTTGAGGTGCGATTTTTACAGCGATTTTACGGCGATGTAAACGCGCGTGTGAACAACCGGCGATTTTACTGTGGCTTTTCAGTATAAACTTTTGCTACAAGTTTCTGCGAGTTTTATGAAAAAATGATCATTTTTGATCTTCCTCATCTTTCCATGACGGAAAGTAGCTACACATTTCCTATTGGGGAACTCCTAGTTCTAATTTTCACAGTTTTCTGAAAAAAATCGCAGCTGAATCGCGGTCAAATTTGAACATGTTCAAAACACCTGCGATATCGCGGCGACGTGAATTTCCAAAATCGCAGTAAAATCGCCGCTACTTTCCGTCATGGAAAGATGAAGAAGATGAGATTCTTATTGCAGTATGGATCAAAAATGATCATATCTTCATAAAACTCTCAGAAACTTGTAGCAAAAGTTTATAAAAGCTGCAATAAAATCGCCGATTGTTCACACGCGCGTTTACAACGCCGTAAAAATCGCATCTCAAATCGCCGCAAAAATTGCCCATGTGAACTGGCCTTAAAGGAGTGCAGCTCGCAGATCGCGCCTAGCCTCTCGGTGATATATTTAACCATTATTTGCTCACTGGGCGGTTTCCCTCTGAATAGAAGCTCTCCGATATCACACCAGTCTATAAAAAAGGCTCAAAAGAACCAGCAGGAAACCATCGACTTATTTCTTTATTGTCTATCGTCATCAAAGTCATGGAACGCTGTGTCTGAAATAGGTTTTTAAAAACCTACAACGTAATCTGACCAGCCTCGACAATTGGAGCATGGAGTGTAATATGAAGTTCAATGCTTTAAAGTGTAAGGTACTAACTGTGACAAGAAAGAAAGCATCTGTGCTCTACGACTACCATCTTGGAAGTGTTAAGTTGCTTCGAGTGGAAGAAGAGAAAGATCTAGGTATTATCGTCACCAGCAATCTGAGATATGACTCTCACGTCATGTCCATCTTAAGCAAGGCCAACAAGATGCTTGGATTGCTGCAGAGAACTTGTCCCCTTATTACTGACACCAAAGCAAGGCGGACATTGTATTTCGCACTCGTAAAACTCAGCTGTGTTACGCCACTGAGATGTGGTCTCCAGCCAGTGTTAAGCTGTAAACCATCATCGAGAGAGTTCAGCGGCGGGCAACACGATGGATCCTAGATTAAAACTCGGTAAAACACCATACAAGAACAGGCTTCAGGCCCTTAATCCACAGGGAGCCCAAGCTCATCACTTGTGGTCTTTTACAGTAAATGTATGGAGTCGTGAGATATCCTTTTGCTGTGCCTCAAATATACAATAATATATTTTTTTTACGTAGATAGTTGTATATAATTGTTTTCTAGTCTGTGACCGAGTTTTAGCTAAATTAGAGCGATTTTGACGAAAATACCCCAGAAAGACAAAGAAGAAGACAAGGGTGGAAACGAATCGAGCCGAGCCGAGACGATCGATCTTACTTCTCACCTAAATTCGAGAGCTAAATGAAACTCTACACTAATTCGAACTTCATAATGAGAAAGACTGATAAATTTCCTAAATATATATGTAGGTTGAGTCAAAATCGGTTATGGTTAGCCGGAGTAAGGATTCGACAAACACGAAAAGTTCGAACGAAAACCACCGAAAATATCCGTTAGACTAGTAAGTCAAGTTTTTGACATGTTCAAAAAAAATTCATAAGCTTCATCTTCAATATGAAGTAGTCCTTTACTTCTGTACTGCCTAGGAGCAACAGAAGACAGACAGTACAGAAGTAAAGGACTACTTCACATTGAAGATGAAGCTTATGATTTTTTTCATTTTTTTCCTGTCTTTTTCTTTGTCTTTCTGGGGTATTTTCGTCAAAATCACTCTAATTGAGCTAAAACTCGGTCACAGACTAGAAAACAATTATACACAAATATCTACGTAAAAAAAAGGTTTTATTATTGTATATTTGAGGCACAGCGAAAGGATATCTCGCGACTCCATACATTTACTGTAAAAGGTCACAAGTGTTGAGCTTGGGCTCCCTGTGATCATACGAGTCGCAAAGCGACGATGATCGAGTCGCGGAGAAATTGTGGAACGATACTCTACCAAACAAACAAAATTACATTCAAAATAGTCCTCGAAACTACTTTAATCGTAAAAACTTCTCAAACCTCTGGCATCCAGGGTATCCCAATATCAGTTAACATCTAAATTTAAGCTAAATTTTAGCAAGTTTTTCCCTGTTTTCAGTTAAAAATAGCTTATAACAGTTAATTTAGACCCTGTTACAATGGGGGTGCGTCTCGCATGGGACCTGTGTCCCGTTCGCGCAAAGCCCGTATTGGGCTCGTTTAATTAATCGTTTGTGATCAGTCCTGTGCTTTTTCATTTAGTCTGTTTTGATAGCCTATTTAGTAAATCTGTTTTATTGAAGGAATAGAAAACGCGCGCGCGTGCTGTGTGCAGTTATAAAGCACGCGGGGTTGTCAGAACACGAGAGAACACTTCTAGAGTGTTCTGACAATCCCCAAGTGCTTTATAACTGCATACAGCACAGAAAGCAAGTTTTTTATTTCTTTTATAAAATACAAACTCTGTTTTGTAAGTCTGTTTTGATAGTCTGTTTTGTAAGTCTGTTTTGTAAGTCTGTTTTGTATGTCGGTTTTGTAACTAATACGTGTCATATTCAATAAAGGGATATCTTGTGACGGTTTTATTGACCGTGAGGGGCTGAGATTTCCTAAACAGGAAGCCTTAAAGACAAGATGGCAGACGATATAAACGTACTAGAAGCCTTCACATCTTTAAACGGTAACAGAGATGTCTTGGAAAAAATCGAGAGAAACAATGCAGACCCAACTGTCGCTATTCTAGCGATCGATAATCTTTTTTACATTGAAGAATACGTAAAGTCGGGTCAGTTTCCCTGCACTTTTGACGACCATCAGAGAATATTGTTGGAAAAAATCATGAACTATAATGACAAAACTGTCGCTGTTCTAGCGCTAAATAATTATTTCAGAATTCAAAACCACTTAGAGTTTGGTCATTATCCTGAAATTCTTAAAATTGTTCGCGTCTTTCTGCGAACCTGGCGTAACGAGTCGCCGCTACGTGGGGCATATGTAAATCCATTTGGCAGCGAGAGGGTACCTAGATTTCTAAGAAGTCTCAACATCTTCAAAACATTTAACGTTCCCCTGTTCATCGATAACTACGGACAAAAGGAACTGTTGAGCAACTATGGCCATCTCAATGCCGAGGGCATCGAGATTAATGAAAACACACCAATATTTCACGACACTCACGCAGCGGAACACCTAAATATATGTTGTGAACAACAGTTGAGACCAAGCCCCAAAACAATTATTAAAGGATGCTGGTTTGGACTTGAACTTGGACTTGGACTTGGAGGTCGTAGTGTGTATGGTTCCAAGAGATTCCAAACGACGCTGTCTCAGCTTCGCACTTGTCCGTTACTGCCTGACATTGGGCTACATCAGGGGGAGATTGTCTCTTACAAGAATGAGGTCAATGTGATCCTCTACGCTGCAGATGATACAGATTTCGAGGGTTTGCAGAAGCCAACCGATGAAGCTGTGAAGAAAAAAAATCCGTATGCATATGTTCATGTATCCATATTTGTGCCATCACGATTCTTGCCATCCAAGGAAAAATTCAAGAAAGTTATTAGCGGTCCTTTTGATGTTCGTCATGGGCCCTTTTGTGTAAGAGCCCTGCGATTATCTACAACATGCCCAGAAATAACACCATTTTAAACCTAGCCAAGACATGCAAGAACGGTTTGATGCCCTGGCATTGGATGGTTGATGTGACAGCTTTGTAAATATGACGTCATAGGAACCTTTCATTGTGGATGTGAGAGTTTTGCAGAGAGCGCCGATGCAAGCAGCAACACTAATCTTGACGGTTTGGATCTCTGCATGCTTCATGCAAGGAAACTCAGTGGAAAAACCTCAATGGAAATAGACATAATGACAATGTTTTATTTAGTACCAAAATTGCAATATTAAATATATCTTATCAGACAGTTTGATGTGTAATACAGCTAGATATTTTATGAATTTATTTTTACAAGCCGTTAGGCAAGTCAAAATGCAAATGAACTAGTGAAATATCCAGCCATAAAGAACACATCAAACTGTCTAATAAGGTATTTATTATCCAACAATTTGTTATTTTTTTTAAACAAGTTATAATTATTTACTTGAAAGGCTAGTCATAGATGGATATTGCTGGATATTTTTACTTGATCCAGTCCTACTCCTGCAATATTTTAACTCATCTATGACTAGTTGGATAATAAAGATATTTACATTGATAAGAAGAAACCGGGGTTGGACTTAGGGGTGAGACAATGTGGCCATGGTCCCCCTTGTTAAAAGATGCATTTTTTTAAACTTTTAAAAAATAGCAAAATTGTGTACAGTCTTGATGGTTTTCTCTCAGTATGAAGTTTTCCGCTCTTTCTCTGATTCCTGAATGCATCCCTGCCACCTTTTTTTAGGGACAATCTTAATGTAATAACTGAAAACATTTATAATAGTGATTAGTGAAATAAGAACATTTGGTCTAGGAGTAATTCCAAATACAATAGAAATAAATATATAAAATAGTAGTTGCTTTGAAATTCTAGATCAATTAGCCTTAACACAATTCAAACTTATGTTAAAAGGCAATTTATATCAAAAAATAAAAACCTTTTTATCAATTTGAAACTCAGGCATGTCAACTTTTTTATCAATTTGAAACTCAAGCATGCAACTTTTTTATGAAACTCAAGCATGTCAACCTCAAATTGTCCATTTAATTGTCTTTTTTGTATCACTTCTCATTTGTAATTGAAATTTAGCTTTACTTAAACATCAAATCAAAATATGGCAGCCAACTTGCAAAACTATTCTTGTTGACTGTCTAGCCATGTATACATGTGGATACTTCATTATGTTCCAACACAAGCAAGAGGCTAGCTAGTCAAGAACAATAGTTCTCCATATTTCGATTTGGTGTATATCTATATCAAGATTTTTATAACACTTCTGCAGTAGTAGGGAATAACCGATTCTGACGCAATTTCAATTTTTTTTCATTTTTTTATTTTTTATTTCTGACGCAAAAAAAAAAAATGGAAAAAATAATTTTAAAAATGATTTTAAAAATATAATAACCATAAATAGATATGGATAAGCGCTCCGTAAAAGAGTTGAAAGCTATCGCTAAAGAGCAAGGCATTAAAGGCTACTACAAATTGAGTAAAGCCGAACTCATCGACGCGCTGGGAGCCGTGATAGCACCGATCTCAACACCCCCACCGGATCAATCGATACCTGAGGTTGACGTTTCCATACCCCAACCCGTTCAGAGCTTTAATCAATCGCTACTCAGACGCTCAGTAGGTAGAGTAAGGGGAGTTGCCACATCAGTAAAGAAAAAGCTAAATAAGTTTACAGATTGGCTTTCATCTTATATCCCTACTACTGTTAAAAAGACTGTAAACAAACGAGTTGACAACTTGAAGGAACAAGTAAACCGCATTTTCAAAAGATCAGAGCGAATTGCTCCTAAACTTCAACAAACAGCGCTGAAGGGATATTTGAAAACATACAGGATAGATGGACAGAAAGGATATGATCCCAAGACGTTCATCAATAGTATTAAACCGAAAGTTTTAGATTTTATTAACCAACAGAAGGGTCCAATCAAAGTTAAGTTTATCTTTACCTGCGGGTTTATAAAAGAGAATCCAGCTACTGGTCAGATTGATGAAAATTCAGGGTACTTTCATTCCAAAGTTGAAATAGTGACCGAATCGACCGATTTCTCCGACCTGTTTAATACAATGACAAAGCCTATATTTGAGAATATTGAACAGTTTACAAATCAAGGCTCCGGATGGCAATTCAACCAACCTGAATACTTTGACATCAACATCGATCCCTTCAACCCAGTCTCTGGAAGCTCATATATCCCCCTACCAAGACATTTAGCGCTAAAGAAGGCTATTGTGAACGTTAAGAATGAGAAGGATCACGAATGTTTCAAGTATGCAGTTACCTCCGCTGTATTTCCTAAGGAAAAGGATCCTCAAAGACTAAATAAACGAATGAGAGAAAACTCAGAGAAGTTTAATTGGTCGGGAATAGAGTTTCCCGTCTCTCTGAGACAGATCGATCAGTTTGAAAAGCAAAATAACTATGCAATTAACGTCTACGGATACGAAAATACCGTATACTCCCTACGAATTAGCGAGAAACGTGAAGCTTTAACAATTAACCTAATCCTAATATCAAACGAAGAGACAAATCACTACTGTTGGATTAAGAATATGAGTAGGTTATTAACTTCTCAGATTAACAATTATCAACACGCGCGAGTATTTTGTGATAGATGCCTAAACTCATTTCCAACCGAACACTCTTTGGAGAGGCATACCGAATATTGCTCAAATCACGAAGCGGTTAAGATGCAGATGCCTGAAAAAGACAAAGAGGGAAACGCACCTTACATTAAATTTAGAAACTTCAACAGGAAAATGAGAGTCCCATTCATCATTTACGCCGATTTTGAAAGTTTCACAGAGACTATCTCAACCTGCGATCCGAACGAAAGTAAAAGCTTTACAAAGCGCTATCAGAAGCATAAACCATCAGGCTACTGCTATTTTATCAAATGCTTCGATGACGGAATATTGAAACCCAAGCTAGTCTCACACACAGCTCAATCACCTAACGAGGATATTGCACAAAACTTTGTTGAATCCGTAGAGGTGGACATTAAGGAGATTTACAACAGATTTAAGTTTCCTAAGAAGGTGAAGATGACTTCAAGGAGTAGAAGTCGCTATGAGAGCGCCACACACTGTCACATCTGTGAAGGTGAGCTGGGAGAAGACAAAGTTTTAGATCATTGCCATCTTACAGGGAAGTATAGAGGAGCAGCCCACAACTCGTGTAATATTAATTACAAAATACCCAAATTTTTTCCGGTCATTTTTCATAACCTATCCGGTTACGATTCACATCTTTTCATTAAGAACCTAGGCGTATCAGAAGGTAAAATAAACTGTATACCTAATAACGAGGAAAAATACATCTCCTTTACAAAGCAGATAGTTGTGGATACATTCATAAATAAGGATGGAAAAGCCTGTACCGTAAAACGTGACATTAGATTTATCGACAGTCTGAAATTCATGGCTAGCAGTCTTAGCAGCCTTGTAAGTAATCTGCCCAAACAGTCTTTCATAAACCTCAAAAGCGACTATGAAGGGGAAGAGTTAGCCCTCTTATTGAGAAAGGGAGTATTTCCATACGACTGGTTTGATAGCTTCAACAGACTTAATGCAACCCAACTACCGTCAAAGGAGAGATTCTACTCTAAGCTTACCGACACCGACATAAGTGAGGACGATCACCAGCATGCACAAAAGGTGTGGGAAACCTTCAAGATGAAAACAATGAGGGACTACCACGACCTCTACCTTAAGTCAGATGTTCTCCTTTTAGCTGACGTCTTCGAGAACTTTCGAGATGTTTGTCTAGAGAGGTATAGTCTAGACCCGGCATGGTATTACACAGCTCCAGGATTAGCATGGGATTCAGCGCTAAAGTTGACCAAAGTTAAACTAGAGCTTCTCACCGACCCCGACATGTTGCTTATGATTGAGAAAGGAATAAGAGGCGGTATTTCAATGATCTCCACACGGTACGGTAAAGCTAACAACAGATATATGAAAGAGTACGATGAGAATGAACCATCAAAATACATTATATACCTCGATGCAAATAACCTTTACGGCTGGGGGATGAGTAAACCCCTACCAACCCACGGATTTCAATGGATGACTAAACATGAACTAACAGACTGGACAAAATACCCATGCATACTTGAGGTCGACCTGGAGTATCCTCAACACCTTCATGACTTACACAACGACTATCCGCTAGCCCCAGAGTCTGTTAAGGTTGATAAGGTTGAAAAGTTAATTCCAAACCTTAACAGTAAAACAAGGTATGTTGTTCACCACGAAACTTTGAAACTTTATGTAAATCTCGGACTAAGAGTATCCAAGATTTATAGGGCTATCACATTTGAAGAGTCTGCATGGTTGAAGCCCTACATCGACTTGAATACTCGACTTAGGGCAAAAGCAGGTAACGACTTTGAGAAGGATTTCTTCAAACTTATGAATAATTCCGTCTTCGGCAAAACCATGGAGAATATTAGAAACAGGGTGGATATACGGCTGGTTACGAACGAATCTCAGGCAAAAAAGCTAATATCGAAGCCAAACTATCAGCATCGCACAATTTTTAATGAGAATCTAGCCGCTATTCACATGAAGAAGACAAAGCTGATCTTCAATAAGCCCATTTACTTAGGCGCATCTATTTTAGACCTAAGTAAGACGTTAATGTATGATTTTCACTATAGATATATCAAACCAAAATATGATGAGAAGGCCAAACTATTATTTACCGATACAGATAGTTTGATGTATGAGATAGAGACAGACGATCTCTACAGAGATATCGCTTACGATGTTGAAACAATGTTCGATACCAGCAACTATCCAAAGGATCATCCATCCGGTATTCAGTCGAACGCAAATAAAAAGGTTATCGGAATGTTCAAAGATGAGGCTGGGGGCAAACAGATAACTGAGTTTGTAGGTCTTCGAGCTAAACTTTACGCATATAAGATGGAGGGAGGTGAAGAGGAGAAGAGATGTAAAGGTGTGAAGAAGGCAGTCGTTAAGAAGTGTATCAGTTTTGAAGATTATAAGGGATGCCTTTTCAATCGCCAACCACAGATGAGGAAAATGAACGTTATTAGAAGTCATAAACATGAAGTTTACACCGAGACTGTAAACAAGGTCGCCCTATCTCATGAGGATGACAAGCGAATCATTTGTGAAGATGGAATTCACACCTATGCGCACGGTAGATATTAAAAATCAGTCTAAGACTTCATGGACATTATAATTTTAACACAGAATTAGGCGGTAGCTGTGTGTCGCTTGGAACGACTTGAAGCTCCTCTCTGACGAACGACCTCCTTGGAGCACCCTTAGAGAGATAGTACAGTACGGGCTGCTCAGCCGATACAACACTGCGTGATAAATCATAGATATTTAAACTCCAGATTGGGTCTGTAGCGCGACGGTTATCACCCCCTTCGTCTTCTCCTGGAGCAAGTAAGTATCTTACTTTAACTGCAGGAGGTAGTCTCAGCTCCTTAAGTCCGACAGGTCGCTTGTATTTGACGGGTTTAACATCAACCTCTTTGAATCTGACAGCTTTATCAGGTTCTTTTCCGGTGATGCGTCTTGGCTTACTGTTCATAGCCTTCAAAACTTTAGGTAACCTATTCACCCATTCTCTTGACCTATCGCTCTCTAATAACATCTCTTGAGCATATTGATGACTATACAATCTTTCAGACAATGTTCGATTAGCCCTCTCCACTACAGATTGGGCTTTATGGTTTTTAGCCTCACTTCGTTGAATTCGAACATTATTATTCTTCATAAGCTTTGTAACATCACCCATAAATTCTGTGCCAGGGTCGACAATCACCGTATTTGGCCATTTCAGCCTTCTTGAATAGATTCTTTCAAACGCTTTAGCAATTCCGGTTGAGTCTTTACTCGTTACCGCTTCAGCATCAACATATCTTGAAGCAACATCCACCACTAGCAGCGCATATTTGTAGGTCTTTCGTTTTACAGTATCGTGAGTTAAGAACAATAGGTCGGCCTGGTGGATATAGTTTGTTTTGGTAACAGCCCAATGCGGTCTTGGAATATTTTTTGGAGCCGGTAAATAGATTTGCCACAGCGCCTGTTTTTCAAGCCACTTTTTAGATGTAGATTGACTCACTTTGGTGGCATCTGCCAACCTATTGATAGCTTCATAACCTTTCCAGTATCCGTCGGTACTGTAGTATATTTTTGACAACTTACTTTCGTTACTCATTTAAAAGGATAGTCTGTCTTTTTTAAAATAGATATGTCAGAAGCTATATCAGAAAAAATTAATCCTAATAGAATTCCTCGAGAACCTTTCGGTTTGAAGGCGGAATCGTCACTCAATCGAATTACATTCAACCCCTCATCAGCAAGTCCCGGGGCGACTCTGTATGTAAACATACCAAAACTTGCTGAAAATGTGGTTATCGTTCCCGGTAGCGTATCCTTACTATTTGACTTGGCCGTTACAGGACATGCAAATAATACTCTCGTCAACAACGTTGGTCGAAACCTTATATCAGCCCTCAAGGTTAAATTTGGTGGAGAGACTTTGGTAGATATTCAACGATACGATCTATTTCAAACGTATCATGACCTATTCATCCAAAAGGATGAACGTGAGGATCGATTGAGTCAGGGTATTTCATCAGTTAATATGAGAAAACTTAGAACGAACGCGGGGGATAAGGTTGCCTCTGATGCAAAAGAAGTAACTCTCGCAGCGGTTCACAATACTAAATATAAAATTCCTCTGGATCATGCTATTTTGAGCGATCATGGTGCGTTTTATCCAAAAGCCCTACCACACCCATTAGAATTTCATATCACCCTCGCTCCCGTATCTGACATTGTTGTTTATTCAAGCACCACACCGGCACCTAATTACTCCATCACAAACCTTGAACTGGAGTACAGCTGCATCACTAGTGAATACCTTGCTCGAGAAGCAGAAGCTTCATATCAAGTTGGAAAAGGTTTTTTCTACGAGCACATTAATCATTCCAAGTCTTTTACCATCTCCAAGCCTAATGACAGTGTTATTAATGAATATATCAATATACCAAGGAAGTCAATGTCTGGAGTTCTCTGCCTATTTACAGAGGAGCATGCAGCGGGAACGCGAGATTCTGAAAAATTTGTTAACCCAAATATTAAATCGGTAAGTATAAATGTAGATGGTATACCTAATCGTCTTTATTCTAAGGGAATGATACCAGCCGACTTTTGGGAGTCGATCAAAAAACGTATGGGCTTTCCAGACTCACTTAAGCAAAAGGATTTTTACACCGATGATAAGTTTGCTTTATGGATTGACCTTAGGACCCACCCCGACAACAGCATTCATGGAGGAGGTCTTGTACTGAACAACACACGAGATGGTGTGAAACTGGAAATTAAAAGAAAAACTGGAGGGTCGGGCAATATTACCTGTCACATGTTTGTTGTTGCTGACGCCTTGATGGAGATTATGAACTCAAATTTAAGATCGGTCCTGTTTTAAAAAGTCTTGTGTTTTATCTCAAGAAATGGAAGAGCTACGAGATAAAACACCATTCCACTGTATTATTACAGGACCGACTAATTGTGGAAAGACAAAATATTTAGTAGAACAGTTACGTGGACCGTTTAGATTTGTCTTTGAGTACATCATCCTGATATGCCCAACCTATGCGAAGAATAAAACCTATTCTAATTTTGCTAGGGGTGATAAACGCTTTTTGGTGTTTTCACCAGACGCTAGTAACTGATGAAATTAATGAATTATTAACGTTATCCACAGAATTTTTTTCCGGTACGAAAACCTTAATCATTTTAGACGACTGCGCCGTGTCAAGGGACCTGAAGAAACGATCTAACAAGTTTATTGATCTTGCCTTTTCTGGTAGGCATGAAGGAATTTCAGTATGGGTGTTAACACAGCAACTAACCTCAATAGCTAAACCGTTTCGTGATAATGTTGCTTGTGTAGTTGCATTTCATAATCCATCTCAAATTGGTGCAAAGACTCTCTTTGAAGATTATGGGGGTGACTTGGACTTAGAAACACGTAAAAGTTTGATAAAGGTATTAAAAAGCGAAAGATATGCAAGACTCTGTCTATGTTTGCGGTATCCGTTTGATTACTATTTGGAAATTCCGACAATACTTATTTAAACAGAACATGATGATAAATAAAACATGGCAAACTCAGTTCTTGAAGATTATATTAAAGATGTACCCGTTAGCGAAGAGAAAGCTAATCCATCAGTAGATGATGATGTTGAAACAAAACGTGAATCGCTAAAAATTCTTGCAGCTATGGGTACTACTAAGGAGTATCTCGGTGTTAATCTTAGTCTAGGTGATATTATAAAGCTTTCAGACAAAGATGTAGAGAGAAAGTTTACTCTATATCAAGCAGTTTCAGCAAAAGAGCTTACAGGTGGATTAGTGAAATCCGGTATTCAAGCAGCCATTTATGCAATCTCCTGTGTAGTTTCTTTAGATGATCCAGATCAGCTTTGTAAAGATTTACAAAACGATATGCTAGTGAAAAGGGAATTATCAGACATTGCAGGACTATTAGTAATGAAAGGGGGTAGATCAGTAGCGCTTGCTTCAGCTTTCTTTCAAGTCGCTAGACATGTAAAATTTGGACTGACACAGGACGTTGCTCAACAACCTTCAAGCATAACTGAGCAACCTGTTGAGCAACCTGTTGAGCAACCTGAGCAACCTGTTGAGCAACCTGCTAAATAGTATTAAAGATTATTATATTTCTTGTTATAATACAGAACAAGAAATGTCTACAGGTATTGAACATATTACTAAAACTCCAGCCGTAGAAAAAGTTTCCGCTAAGGAAAAAGATCCAAAGAAGGTTGCTGCAGGTAAAGCGCTAGCTGAAAAAAATAGAGAGGCGAGAGAAGCGTTTGCTAGGGAAAAAATAGCGCTAGCTGAGGCGAGTGAGGCGTTTGCGAGGGAGGCTGAGGCGTCTAGGCTTGCGAGGGAGGCTGAGCTTTCGGGGGAGGTTAGTGAAGAGGAAAAAACAAACAAATCAGCCCGCGGTTGGATTCCAGAGCTATCTTTTACAACCGTGTTGAGTTTAGTTGGAATAGGGTTTACGGCAGTGGATATGTTTATGCGGTATCGTAAACAGAAAGAGGGTATGGTAAATATACCCCAAAATGATCATAATATGAATATATCCCTACCCGCTCAAAAGCCTACACCCTCAACCTCAATTCCAAAAATAGGAATGGCATAAATTACTTAAAGCTTTCTATATTTGTATTGCATAATACAAAATATGGTTGAACCAAAAAACAAATTAGTGAAGACGGCAATTGACGCCTCTATGCTTATGGCACTATGTGCTAGTTTGGGTTACCTAGGAAAAAAAATTCTAAAGGAGCCCCTCACCAACGACCCCTCTTCATCTATTGCTAACTATGGTAAGTGGGTTGCAGTTCTATCCGGAAGTATGGCCCTGAAAAACTATTTGGAAGCACAGAAAATTATACCTGAAAACATTTAAAAATACCTCCCCCGTTTGAATAAAATAATGGCTGGTGCTATGGCGATGTCATTGGTAGGAGCTCTTTTTAATGCAACAGCATTTCTTGGTGGGAGTTACCTAGGAAAATACTTATCAAAAGATGGTGCCCGTGTTGATAAGGAAAAGATACGACATGATAAGGCGATTGAAAAGTATCAACAGGCGATGGGTGAATGGCAGAGGAAGAGGCAGGAGTATCAAGATTGGTTGGCAAAAAAGTATAATGATAGGATTAGTGCAGATGAGAACTATAAGGAAACGGATCGCGCTTTCAGATTATATGCCCAAACACATCCAGACTTTGATTTAAAAGAGCCTAAGCTGTCAGACTACTACAGACCGAGTAGCGATCAAAAAATGAGAGAGATGATATATGTTGGAGGTGGAGCGTTAGCTCTAGGATATATTGTTAGTAAATGGGTTTAAGAGTTTAAAGATTATTTTTTCTTATTTATAAACGAAATAAGAAAATGGATATAGACCCAATGGAAATTCCCGACAGAGAGATTCCTGACGAAGAGAATGTAAATCCTTTTGACCCCGTTGAACCGGGTAATGATGATGATGTGGGTGAAAATATACCGATGACATCAACATCGACCCACGATCCTTTCCGTCAGGATGAAACATCGTTTGGATATGATGAGCATACCCCGCTAATAAGAAGAGAAAATAATGTTGAAAACGCTTGGGATAAAATTCGTGAAAAATACCCTAATATAAACCCTACAAAATCATCCTTCACAGCTACTCTAGATGAATATGGAAACGTCGTCGTAAAGCTTAAGAGAATGGGTGGAAGGGCTCGACCGCTATTCAATGCGGCAGGCGACCTAAATGAAAAGCTCCCGGCCTCTATTAAAAAAAGTCTTGGACCTCCAGCTGAAGAGGTTAGGCAGTTGATTGATGAAGAGGTTGCTAAGAGAGAAGAAAAGTTGAGGCGGTTGGAGACCAAGCGAGAGGAGGTCGCTGAAAATCAAAGAGAGGCAATAGATACGCAGATTGAGGAGACGGAAAATGAGATTGAGGAATTTGAGCGGGAGAAGGAGGTTATAGAGGAGAGGATGTCTTTGAAGGATCGTGTAAAAGACATTTTTAAAAAATATGGATTTACCGTCACTGCTATGCTTACCGCTGTAGGGGTGGTTATTGGAGTTATCGTAAGTAACTTGAAAGCCGGTCTGACAAGCGTTGCTAAAGGTGTTGGAAGCGGTCTGAAAGCCATAGGTAAGAAATTGGGTGAAATACTCCCCGGAATGGTTGGTGCAATAGCTAGTTTTATTTTCAAAACGGCGGGTGAGGTTGTTGGCTTTTTAGCTAAAAACGCGTGGCTTCTTATCGTGGGTGTTGTCCTATATTTTATAGAACAGCTTAAAAGGAGACGAAGCTCTTAAATAAAATGGTTTTAGTCTACATTGAAGCTAAAGTTGGTGACTTCACAGTCTATTTTGATCGACCCATTAAAAACTTTGGGAGTATCGCGCTGCGAAGCTGTGCCTTTTATAATCACTGGAAGAATCTTTCAAGTGAGGGAACTATCTCTGACGGAAAAAACATTCTCCTCAGGATCCCCGCGGGGCATTATACGCTTGAAACGCTAAAACGTAAAATAGATTCGGCTTTATATGTTGGTACAAAGCCGATAACCGTTGAAAAATCATCGATCACAGCTAATCAAATATTGGAGCTGAACGAATCGTTTACCAACCTATTAGGACTCAAAAGTAGCTGGTTAAAACCTAAAACTAGCTATGAGATACGGCTAAAAACTCTTGACTCTACTTTTATCCACTGCGACCTTGTGAGTACGGCTAGCGTTCTCAAACAGGATGAAGAGGATCTACTCAAGCCCTCACAAATCTTAGCGGAGGTTCCGGTGAACAAAGGTTCCGGTGAAAAGGTGTCCTTCAGACCGTATAGCCCTATAAGGTTGGGGACTGACACATCAGGTGGATGTGTGAATAGTGTTCGTTTGTGTGTAAAGGACTGTCGTGGAAGTATAGTAAAAAATATCTACCCGATAACTTTCACTTTGGAACTTACTTAAACACAAACCTTAGATAATGATAGAAAATATGGATGAGTATAGAACAATTTACCCAGAAATACCGGAAGAAAAAGGTGATACTTTTCGAATTCAAAAAACTTATGAAGCCTTAACAAGTTTGGAAAAAGAGGTCAAACACTATAAGAGTGTGAGAAAGAAGTATAAGCGAACACAGAGCGCGTTTTCAAAGGTAAGCGTAGGCGCAGGACTCGTAGGGGTGGTTCTTTCTTCCTGCGGTTTAGTAACATCTCTGTCCGGTTTTGGATTTGTTGTAGGTGCACCGTTGGGGGGTTTAGGAGGTGTTTTTGGTCTTATCTCTGTAGGTTGCGGTGCTGTTTCAAAACGGTTATCGCAAAAAGTCTCTAAGCACGACCAAACGGTCGCTATGGCGACGGCAAAAGTAAATAGCATACGTGACTTGGTTTCTAAAGCTCTGAAAGACAATAAAATCTCAGACGAAGAGTTCTCTTTAATCTTAAGTGAAGTGGATAAGTTTGAGGAACTGAAGGGTTATATTCGACAAAAGTCTAGAGAAGGGGATGAAAAAAATATCAACATGTCCAAGCTGAGGGAAGAGGTGAGAAACGAGATTGTAAAAGAGTTATCCGCTCGGTAAAGTTTGGGTTTGAAAAAACACCCTACGGTTGGATTTATGAGCTGTTATACGTAAAGGAATGATTTAAAAGATAGTCTTATATGTTACAAACAACATATAAGACGATGAAGTTTTCAGAGTTTGAAAAAAAATACCCCAACTACAGTAAATCTCGTTTCTCTTCTAATAGTCCATGGGCCAGAGGGGGTCCACGGTACCAGTCAGAGGGACAAATTGTGACCTATATCAGATGAAAGTTTATCTTATGGTGTTTATAAATTCAAGTGATAGCAATCCTGAAGCGGTAGCTTTTACGTATTTTTTTATATATCTTTTTTTTCAAAATTTCATTTTAGCATGAAAACGAGGCTGGTGTTATATTTGTTTGTAAAAAATATTTGATGATATTTAAAATATGTTTCAACATCCCAGGTAGCTCACAAACACATAGTTACACAATGTTAAGTCATAAAATCCCGTAAATTCCTTCCAAAAGAAAGTTTTATCCGAAAAATCGAGTACTTAAAAAGTCGCAAAGCATCATGGGACATTTCCAAGATGGCGGAAAGCATGCATGGTAAGTACCTGAAAAGTCTTTAGTTTTTCAACACTTTATACTACTTTCTTTGCAAATTAACAACTAAACTAACTTGATAAGTTCCCAAAAACACATTTTTGGAAGAAATTCATGCCTGGCTTAGTCATTTAGGAAAGCAAAACTTACAGAGATTCTAAGTCGGTTCGTAAACGAAGTTACTAAAAGGAGCAATATAAATGAGCTACAATGACCTAAAATGACCTACAATAAAGTACAATGAGCTACTATAAGTTGTAGTTACTACAATCCAGACACACTTCCTTCCAGACAAGCATGAAAACGATGTAAAAACTGCCAATTAATTGCCATTAATTTTACTCACCAACGAAGGCCGTATTTTCTTTGATGCGTTCTCTCTCGTAACCATAAATTAATAATAAGCTGGAATTATTTGTTATAGTGATTAAAAATACGAGATTCTGCTGAAAATAAAAAAAAAAATGAGTGAAAAAAGCGTATATTCCGAACCTGAAGTTCATGATTTGATTCATCCGGTGATGCCTGCATGGTTGTTTTGATCGTATGCCAAAGGAAACCCGCGATCTGAACGAATCACGAACATGAAAATATACGCTTTTTTCAATTAAATTTATCACTTTCAGTAGAATCTCGTATTTTTTTTAACTATAACAAATAATTCCAGCTTCTTTTTAATTTGAATTGTCACGAGAAAGAACGCCTCGAAGAAAATACGTCGTTCGTAGATGAGTGAAGTAAATAGTGGTTCTTAGATTGTTTTTCATGCTTTTCTGGCTTGTATTGTGTCTGGCTCGTAATAACTACAACTCACAGTTGCAATTGCTCATTGTAGCATATTGAAGGTCATTGTAGGTCATTGTACCTTATTGTAGGCCATTGTATACGTAGGTCATCGTAGGTCAGTGTAGCTCATTGCGCCTTTTAGTAACTACGAGTTCGTAATTCGATAAGCAAAACAAAACTAAAAAGAAAACGTTTTTTTTTTTCATTTTAACAGATTTTGTGAAGCGTCCTCGATTAGAAAAGTGCATCATTCATTGTACTGATGATAATAGTGAAACCTTGACGTCTCCTCAGGACATTGAATCATGGAATACATTAGTTAATGCTGCCACAATTAGAAACTACCAACCTGTGCTAGATTTAGCCAAAACCGTAGGCGCACAAGGAGTCCCACACATTTTTTACCATAGAAAATGTCGCAGTATTTTTACGATGAAGCGAGAGTTAGTTAAGTTGTCACAAGGTTACCAGGGAGTTTCCCATACCACCATGGAAAGTCAAAGTCAAAGACCTGTATCAACTAGACAGGCACCAAACCAAAGTACAACTCTTGACTACATTTGCATTTTCTGTGACAAGAAAAAGAAATACCTCAAATGCTCAAGAAGTCGAGAAGCACTAGTTCAATGCACTGACTTGCGTGCTGATCAGTCTGTAAGAACCACAGCCATTGCAAAGGGAGACAGTAAACTCATTGCTATTGTAACTAGAGAACTGGTAGCCGCTGAAGCATGTTATCACAGGTCATGCTACCGTGAATACACAAGACCCCAAAAAGTAAGCAGCACTGTGCCAGAAACCGAAACTGAAGGCGACGACAACTATAAAACCATAGAGTCCAAAGCGTTTGAGAAGCTGTTCGAATATATAAGAGTGGATTTACTGGAAAATCCAAGGTTGATAAAGATGGTTGTGCTAAGAGACCTATTGGCGACTTTCATGCAGTCAATTGGTGCTACTGAAATCACAGAGTCAACCAAAAAACACTTCCGGAGGAAGTTAGAAGCAGAATTCGGCAACTTGCTGCAGTTTGAGGATTTGTTAGAGAATAACAAGTTGTTTATTATTCCTGCAAATCTTTCAAAGCTGCAGCTGGCTCGAGAGGTGACACAGCTTACACAACAAAAGGAAAAAGTGGATGTACCTTCGAGAATAACAAATATCCAAGAAGCAGGACTCTGTATTCGAGATGCAATCCTTGCCAATACTGCTGAAATGTCATGGCCTCCTAAACCCTCAGAGTTGCGAGAGAGAGATATAAATTTGCCTATGGAACTCACAGCTTTCCTTCACACGGTGTTAACGGGTAACACAAATATACCAACGGAATCCCCCCAGAGAATTCAGCGCCTTATCAACTCTTTTGGACAAGACATCATATATGGAGTGAGCGGTGGGCGCCAGAAACCACCAAAACAAATTCTGCTACCATATGCCGTTAAGTCCTTAACCAACAATGTTGAACTGATTCAAATGTTAAACCGATGTGGACATGGTATCGCTTATTCTCAGCTAGAGGAAATGAATACTGCTCTTTGTCTGCATAAAATGGCTTCCACAACCGAGAATGAAATTCCCTTACCCGAGAATATTCAGCCATATATAAACACAACACTAGCATGGGACAATATAGATCGACTAGAGGAGACTTTGTCTGGTGCTGGAACCTCCCATCGTGTAAACGGTATTGCTGTTCAGGCTAGACATTTTGGTCCAAGTCTACCCCCGAAACCAGTAGCAGAGTTAGTAAGAACAAGGAGAAGAAGTATAGATCCTGTTATACACACCGCAGTTCCCCATTACAACGCTGGAGAGCGATGTGGTCCTCGTGCTAGAGGATATGTTAAAGTTACAGCAGAACAGTTGGAAGCAAATGCACGACAGAAAAACTTGCTTTGGATCTTGGTACGTCTCCATGCCAAAGAGAGACAGAGGGTCAGCAGTTGGACAGGGTTCAATATTTCTGTTCGCAACAAAGTTCAAGTCTCAAAGGACAACATTGGATACCTACCAACCATCAATTCTCCTGCTACAGACATCGCTACAGTGCACGAGGTATTATTGCAGTCACTGAAAATAAAGAACAGTCTTCAGCTAAAGAGCATCGTTCTTGTCTTTGATCAAGCACTTTATGCAAAAGCAACAGAGATTCAGTGGAAACATGCTGAAAAGTTTAAAGACCTTGTGCTACGAATGGGAGTGTTCCATACAGCCTGTACCATGTTGTCTATAATTGGTAAACGTTTCCAGGATGCCGGCCTGCGGGACATTTGTGTTGAATCTGGAGTGGTAGCAGAAGGATCAGTTTCTGGTGTGCTGGATGGGCGCAGGTATAACCGTGGTGTAAGGTTCCATAAGCTAATGTATGAAGCTCTGATGAGACTCGTTTGGAAAGGTTTTCTGCCCTGGATCGAAGAAAATCATAAAGATTCCAAAGCTTCAATTAATGGTTTTTTCCATGATCTAGAAGAGATGTATGACAACGTTTGTGAAGAAGAGTTCAAGAGGAACATGACCAGTGATTCGTTTGCGGAATTTGCCAAAATGTTCGAACTATACATGGACTTTCTTCGACAGTCAAACGGTAAACTCTCACAATTCTGGATGTCATACATTGACATGATAGAGATTCTCCTAGGAATGTTAAGAGCGTCTAGAGAAGGTAACTGGGAACTTCATGTATCTTCAATTCGAAGAATGATCCCATGGTGTTTTGCTTATGACCATTTGAACTATGCTAGATATCTATCTGCATACCTATCTGAAATGTCACACCTCGAAGAAGAGCATCCAGATGTTTTGGCGTATTTCAGGTCTGGTGGTTTTTCCGTTCAGCTGGGAGACAAGAACCCCTTTGGAAGAGTACCAGTCGACCAGACTTGTGAGGAGACAGTAAACAAAGACACTCAGACACCAGGAGGGACCAAGGGCTTCAGCTTGAAACCAAGAGCCGTGAGTAAATATTATCTCATAGCTGAGTACAGGAGCATATTCATGCGTCAGCTCAAGGACATGCTTCATTTGGGTACATCCAACTACCAACACACCGATCTTCAGCCAAGTCGAATTTTGAGAGATGAGGCAGACGTGAAGGCTGTGATGTCTGTACTGGAGGAAAGCTGGATCAACCCATTCAAACGTGAAACACAAGATCTAGTGTGCCTATCAACAGGAAAACTTGCAACTCAAGAAATAGAAGAAGACTTGATACGAGCGCAAGATACAGGGGAGCAGTCCTACAGGAGTTTCAGTAAAGACAGACTAGAGTCCGACCCTCCAAAAAGCAAGCTCAATGATAAAATGACAAAACTCAAGTTGAAAACGTTTGCTGATCTAGCCAAGAAGATGAAAATCCAAAGACAGACTGGCAAAGAAGTCATACTCATGGCAGATCGAAAGTTATTTGCACAGATGATCATTATAGCTGAGAACAGGAAGCTTAAGATGAGCGATGTTCTGTGCCACCCACTTGGACCTCTACCCTGGGCTTTAGCTTCTGCTGATGGGACGCCTCGGAAGACCAATAAGGCATCGCTTGCTAAGGCGCTTAAGAAGGACATTAGAGCAGCAGATGTGATACCACAACCAAGCACAAGAATCATCGATGGAATGGCAATGGTACAGAAAATAAAAGGCGACCAGAAAACATTTGCTGAAGTAGCTGATTGTGTTTTGTCTATGGCCCTAAGTGAAGGAATTGATAGCCAGCGTATTGATGTGGTCTTCGATGTTTACAGAAAAGAATCAATCAAGAATACTGAAAGAGAGAAAAGAGGGTCTGAAAGTGGACACGAATTCAGAAATATAAAGGCAGAGCACAAGATCCATCAATGGCGAAAGTTCCTATCCAATTCCCAAAATAAATCACTGCTTATTAAGTTCATCGTTGAAGAGTGGCAAAAGGAGAACTCCAGAAAGAAATTAGCTGAAAAGATTTTGTTTGTAACCACAGAAGATCGTTGCTTTGCAATAACGGTAGGAGGAGCAACAGAGAGGGTAGAATTACAGTCAACACAAGAAGAGGCAGACACCAGAATGCTACTTCATGCTGCTCACGCAGCAATGGAAGGGTATGTGACAGTGGTCATATCGTCGGATGACACAGACGTGCTCATTCTCTGCTTGGCTTTTCACAGTTGTATCACATGCACATTGTTTGTGAAGTGTAGTTCGCAAAGTCGGACAATGTACATCAATGTTTCTGATGTGGCACATATGTTTGGCTCAGACCTTTGTAAATGTCTACCAGGTGTTCATGCCTTCACTGGTTGTGATAGTGTTAGTGCGTTTGCAGGTAAGGGAAAGCTAACAGCATTGAAGATTGTAAAGAAGAACAGGAGGTTTCAATGCTTGTTCCAGCAGGTTGGAATGCAGTGGGAGCTTTCAGACGAGCTTTTCACTCAGCTTCAGGAGTTCACTTGCCTCTTGTATAGTGCCAACCCAGGGACTACTGATGTAAATGAGCTACGCTACAGACTGTTCTGTTCAAAGAAAGGAGGGCTTGACTCACATCAGCTTCCTCCTTGTACAGACTGCCTAAAACTGCACTCTTTAAGAGCTAACTATCAGGCAGCTATCTGGAGAAGGAGCCTACAAGCGAGTCCAGTTATTCCTCTCCCTATTGGACATGGATGGATACATGAGGAAGATAGCCTTGTTATCAAGTGGATGAGTGGAGAACCAGCCCCGATGGCCGTCCTGGAATTCCTCTCCTGCACGTGTGCAAGAACATGCAAGCCACCAAACTGCTCATGTATAGCCAATGGTCTAAGGTGTACCGATATGTGCCGGTTGCAAGAATGTGATAACCGAGCCGAGGAAGAAGTAGCTGACTTTTCTGATGATGATGATGAGACAGATGAAGATTAAGGTGGCTATGAACACTAGCAAGCAATTTTAGTATAAATGTAGACCTCACAATTGTTTGTGAAGCATGAAAAACTGAATTAGTAAAACAGAACAGTTAAAACTATGACAATAAAGCAATGCTCTTATAAATATTTCTACAAAGTGAACAATAGGTTGCCATGGCAACGAAATATGTTGTAAGTTATCCTTAAACTTCTTGATTGTGTCTTTTATACCTTTCTTGCACTTTCTCGATATGAAGTGTGCAAATGAAGTAAATTTAATTGCAATAAACACTTAATCATTTAAGATAAGGAAATGTTTAATAATACTGATGACGTCATAAAACCACGTGATAAAAGCAGAAAAGCTACCGTTTCAGCATTGCTATCACCCATAATCATAAACTACAGGCTCCAAGGATTAAAAAGATATATGATAGCATTTGTCCCTCCGAGTGGTACCGAAACACATATTTGAGGGGTCTTGGCCCATGGACTATAACGAGAACGGTGAGGTGCGTTTTCTATTTAACGGTGACGAATACAATCCGTTTGATAGTAAAGGATACCTAGTAAAGACTGTTTATGAATTTCCTACTTATGAGGGTCATCGCTATACGCCAGAAAATATAAACAACTTTCTTGGATCTAGCTTTCCAAAGGCTGTCATACTTACTAATAAAAAGTATCCAATTCCTGCTGTGGGTCTAGAGAATAAGCCGCGCGATATTAAGACCTTATTGTCGCCGCTAAAAGTGTATGTAAGCCCTTCAGAATTTTTTTATGCCAATCTTGCCGATACTTTTCAATTAACACCGCAAAGTTTTGATGATATCTCCGGTTATAACTCTTGGATGCAAGAGCCTAATATGAAATTTTGGTCTCAACAGCTGAATTTTGCTGTTTGGTGCGCAACATCGGGGTGTGGGGTCGGTTTCGACCTACTTGAACCCGATACTCAAATAGCCTCTATCTTAAGGTTTCATACTATCTTCACGATAAGGTCTATACTTAATGAGATTGGGGTTATTTTACCATGGGAGAATAGTTTTGTTTGGAACGGTTCTCGATATAGTAAGAGCGCTTTAGTAAAATTGTGTAACGAGTTTGGTGTTAATTCAACAAATCCTGATTTTATTCATGGCTACCTCTACAGACTCTGATGTATTTGGATTTCATTATACTAGTCCGTACAAGGATTCACTAACCGGATATTACAAGTCAACTCACAAGGATAGAAGTCAGTATAATTGGTTCATACCGCAAAAAAGCGTCGGATTGACTAAAGCCGGTCAGGCAAGACTTAATCGAAGCATCGAGGCTTTTGTTTATTGCGTTTTAGGAGCACAGGTAAATACAAGGTCTTCGATTATAGGCGGATCGGGTTCAGCAACAGAGACTGAACAAGAATTTTCCACTCTGTTTGAAGACAGTATTGTTAAGAACGCTATTAGTAAAAGCATCCAAAGGTATCAGCTAGCGGTTGAAGAGGCAAAGGTTAGACTTGACTTTGCAATCGCTCCGGGCTGTTGGTTATTACCGTCAAGGTTAATTATTAATACTCAGTCGACTGTCGGCTATAACAACAAGTTGGTAAAGGCTACATCAGACATGAAATTTGGAATCAATGATTTATTAAACGCCGGAATAAAATCTGTCGGTATTAAGCATAATATGGGTCGTTCAAAGACTGTATTACCGCATCAACCAGAGGCTGTAGCGAAAGCGAAAGTGAATGTGAAAAGTTCGCTTGTTGGTGGAGATCGGCGCGTGACAACAAATGGTCACGAAATTAACCTAATCACAATCACAGTCGTCGTGGCCGGTTTGGCTTGGTATCTCTTTCGATAGGAAGTATAAATCTCAATCTTGATGGTTTGGTATAAGTAGAGCTATTTTTTTTAACGTGAATTCACGTTAAAAATTACTTTAGAGCTGATAGACTGAATTGATAGAGCGATGTTTTCAAGGTCAACTTGCTGAAAGTAGCGCGTGCTGTTCACGTGCAGAGAGATGACGTATTACATCTGTTCACGTGGCCACATTCCTAATCTCCCTAACAACGAGCGAATCTATAAATAGTTTTCATGTTTACCTCAAGAGTTCGTAGTTGTTAGGGAGATTAGGAATGTGTTGACGTCATAAAATCTGAGCGAGGTCAGAAGCTAGTCTAAACAAAATATGCGATTGAACGATGCCGATTTAATCTCAAGTCTATGGCGTGCCGTTTGTTTCAAAATTTTAAAACAAATCTATTTAGACATCAATCAACACATCATGTATTAAAATACCATTGGATGAAAAAAAACCCTTTTGGATGTAAAAAAACCTTTTGGATGTAAAAAACCTTTTGGATGTAAAAAAAACCCTTTTGGATGTAAAAAAACCTTTTGGATGTAAAAAAAAACCTTTTGGATGTAAAAAAAACTTTTTGATAAAAAAAAAATATTTTTGATGTAAAAAAAAGAAACCTTTTTAATGTAAAAAAAACCCTTGTTGATATAAAAAAAAACATTTTGTTGTAAAAAAAACCCCTTTTTGATGTAAAAAAAACAACACACTTTTGGATGTAAAAAACCTTTTGGATATAAAAAAACCTTTTGGATGTAAAAAAAACCTTTTGGATAAAAACGTTTTTTTATGTAAAAAGATCTTTTTGATGTAAAAAGACGGTTTTGGATGTAAAAAAATCTTTTGGATGTAAAAAAACCTTTTGGATGTAAAAAACCCTTTTGGATGTAAAAAAACCCTTTTGGATGTAAAAAACCGTTTGGATGTAAAAAAAACTTTTTGATAAAAAAAATATTTTTGAAGTAAAAAACCTTTTTGATGTAAAAAAAACCTTTTGGATGTAAAAAAAAACCTTTTGGATGTAAAAAAACTTTTTGATAAAAAAAAATGTAAAAAAACCTTTTTGAAGTAAAAAAAAGAAACCTTTTTGATGTAAAAAAAACCCTTGTTGATATAAAAAAAAACATTTTGTTGTAAAAAAAAAACCCTTTTTGATGTAAAAAAAACAACACACTTTTGGATGTAAAAAACCTTTTGGATATAAAAAAACCTTTTGGATGTAAAAAAAACCTTTTGGATAAAAACGTTTTTTTATGTAAAAAGATCTTTTTGATGTAAAAAGACGGTTTTGGATGTAAAAAAATCTTTTGGATGTAAAAAAACCTTTTGGATGTAAAAAACCCTTTTGGATGTAAAAAAAACCCTTTTGGATGTAAAAAACTGTTTGGATGTAAAAAAAACTTTTTGATAAAAAAAATATTTTTGAAGTAAAAAACCTTTTTGATGTAAAAAAAACCTTTTGGATGTAAAAAAAAACCCTTTTGGATGTAAAAAACATTTTGGATGTAAAAAAACCTTTTTGATGTAAAAAAAATCATTTTAATGTAAAAAAACCTTTTTGATGTAAAAAAAAAAAAACTTTTGGATTTAAAAAAACTTTTGGATTGTAATTTGGATGTAAAAAAAATTTATGTAAAAAAAACTTTTTGATGTAGAAAAAACCTTTTTGATGTAAAAAAAAGTTTTTGATGTAGAAAAAACCTTTTTGATGTAGAAAAACCTTTTTGATGTAGAAAAACCTTTTTGATGTAAAAAAAAACCTTTTTGGTTTAAAAAACCTTTTTGATGTAAAAAAACCTTTTTGGTGTAAAAAACCTTTTTGTTGTAAAAAACCTTTTTGATATAAAAAAAACCTTTTTGATGTAGAAAAAAGTTTTTGATGTAAAAAAACCTTTTTGATGTAGAAAAACCTTTTTGATTTAAAAAAACCTTTTGGATGTAACAAAAACTTTTTTGATCGATGTAAAAAAAATGTTTGATGTAAAAAAACATTTTTGATTGAAAAACCCTTTCTGATGTAAAAAAAATCGTGGCCTTCCAACGGAGTTATTTCAGTTAGAATCTCAGAAATGGTTATAGTACTGTAAGTTTGGCTATCTACTGAGTATAACTGCCTCTCTACTGAATCAACTAACTGACTTGAACAGCATCGCACAGTGGTTTTATCTTTTGTACAATGTCTGAACATGCATTAGAGTCAAGCACATTTTTACTGTTTTTAGAAGAAGCACCGATCAGTATTCTTTGCAGTTTTACATGTCTGCAAACGAAGTGAAAAATATTGAAGTACGTTCGAGTCACACGATGTTATTCTTCTTTCCATGTCTGAACAATCTTTAGCTATATACAGTGTCGATAAAGTCTATCCAGCTTTCCATTCAAAAACAACATCAAATACTTTTAAATGCAATGAGGTAAGGAAACTAAACAGTTCAAGTTTTAAAATAACGTCCTGTTAAGTTTTATCGTGCGTTCTGGTTTTATAAATATAGGTCAGAGAGTTGACTTTTCTCCCTTATCTCTGTAAACATCACGCAAAAAATTAGGCTTTCAAACAATTCCAAGCACGAACCAAAAACAAACAAAACAAGGAAGATTGCTTTCGTAATCAATTGATTTGCCACAATGATAACGAGAAAATGACAATGTGATGATATATATGGAATGCTTCTATGTTTCCGAATTTCGACGTTAAACTTCAAAGGGGTTTCATTTTAGGAGTTTTGCTTCAAAGTAAGTACTATTTCGCTGATATTTCGAAAGTTTTCGACTTTTTTTTAAGGTTTTTTAAATCAAAAATATTTTTTACATAAAAATTATTTTTTTACATCCAAAAGGTTTTTTTAACATCCAAAAGGTTTTTTTACATCCAAAAGGTTTTTTTACATCCAAAAGGTTTTTTTTACATCCAAAAGGTTTTTTTACATCCAAAAGGTTTTTTTAACATCCAAAAGGTTTTTAACATCCAAAAGGTTTTTCACATCCAAAAGGTTTTTTACATCCAAAAGGGTTTTTTTACATCCAAAAGGTTTTTTTAACATTCAAAAGGTTTTTTTACATCCAAAATATTTTTTTACATCCAAAAGGTTTTTTTTACATCCAAAAGGTTTTTTTACATCCAAAAGGTTTTTTTAACATCCAAAAGGTTTTTAACATCCAAAAGGTTTTTCACATCCAAAAGGTTTTTTACATCCAAAAGGGTTTTTTTACATCCAAAAGGTTTTTTTAACATCCAAAAGGTTTTTAACATCCAAAAGGTTTTTCACATCCAAAAGGTTTTTTACATCCAAAAGGGTTTTTTTACATCCAAAAGGTTTTTTTACATCCAAAAGGTTTTTTTTACATCCAAAAGGTTTTTTTACATCCAAAAGGTTTTTTTAACATCCAAAAGGTTTTTAACATCCAAAAGGTTTTTCACATCCAAAAGGTTTTTTACATCCAAAAGGGTTTTTTTACATCCAAAAGGTTTTTTTAACATTCAAAAGGTTTTTTTACATCCAAAATATTTTTTTACATCCAAAAGGTTTTTTTACATCCAAAAGGGTTTTTTTTAACATCCAAAAGGTTTTTTACATCCAAAAGATGTTTTTACATCCAAAAGGTTTTTTTTACATCCAAAAGGGTTTTTTTACATCCAAAAGGTTTTTTTACATCCAAAAGGTTTTTTTTTTTTTTTAGATATATAAAAAAATATTTTTGATGTAAAAAAAAATTTTTGATGTAAAAAAAATTTTTGATGTAAAAAATATTTTTGATGTAAAAAAAACCCTTTTTGATGTAAAAAAACCTTTTTGATGTAAAAAAAAAACTTTTTGATGTAGAAAAAACCTTTTTGATTTAGAAAAAGCCTTTTTGATATATAAAAAAATATTTTTGATGTAAAAAAACTTTTTGATATGTAAAAAATATTTTTGATGTAAAAAATATTTTTGATGTAAAAAACCTTTTTGATGTAAAAAAATATTTTTTGGTGTAAAAAAACCCTTTTTGATGTAAAAAAAACTTTTCGATGTAGAAAAAACCTTTTTGATTTAGAAAAAGCCTTTTTGATATAGAAAAAAATATTTTTGATGTAAAAAACCTTTTTGATGGAAAAAACCTTTTTGATGGAAAAAAAAAACTTTTTGATGTAAAACAAATTTATGATGTAAAAAATATTTTTGATGTAAAAAACCTTTTTGATATGTAAAAAAACATTTTTGATGTAAAAAATATTTTTTATGTAAAAAAAACCTTTTTGATGTAAAAAAAACCTTTTTGATGTAGAAAAAAACTTTTTGATTTAGAAAAAGCCTTTTTGATATATAAAAAAATATTTTTGATGTAAAAAAAACTTTTTGATGTAGAAAAAGCCTTTTTGATTTAGAAAAAAATATTTTTGATGTCAAAAACCTTTTTGATGTAAAAAATATTTTTGATGTAAAAAATATTTTTGATGTAAAAAAACCTCTTTGATATAAAAACCTTTTTAATGTAGAAAAACATTTTGTTGTAAGAAAACCTTTTGGATGTAAAAAATATTTTTTGGTGTAAAAAAACCCTTTTGGATGTAAAAAAAACCTTTTGGATGTAGAAAAAACCTTTTTGATTTAGAAAAAGCCTTTTTGATATATAAAAAAATATTTTTGATGTAAAAAAAACCTTTTTGATGTAAAAAAAAACACTTTTTGATGTAAAAAAAACTTTTTGATGTCAAAAATAGTAGTTTTCTTGGGATGAAATGACCCCGGAAATTGAGGCGGGATTGAGGTAGGATTGAGGCGGTGCCATGGTAACCAGGTGACGCGAGAGGATTAGCACCTTGACCAGGAAGTGAAGTGTTGCTATGGTAACCAGGTGACGCCAAAGGCTTAGTGAGCGGGCAAGTTTGGGCAAGTCTTTTGTTATCAATTATAATATATAGCGCGCGCCTATTTTGAATCTTTCACTAAAACATTTGAAGGCAAATAGCATTTGGTTAGAGAAAAAACATGGCAACTTTATTCAAGCTAGGTTCTCGAGGCTACCACGCTACCGTCCAGGAATTCCAAGGACAGATAAGAGTACATATTCGAAAGTATATTGATGGTGAAGAGAAGAACAAATTTCCAACAAAATATGGCATAGCTTTATCGATTGAAGAATTTGAAGAGTTATTTAAAGTCATGGGTGATTTGAGCGAAATGGTAGATGTTATGGTAGAGAGTTGTTCTATGACCACACAACCAGGCGATGAGTCAGGATTGCTAACAGAGAACGAATATCAACCCCAAGCAAGAGGTTTACAACCAAGCAAGGAAAGTAGAGTGATCGAACAGACTCCAAAACACAGCAAAAGACCACAAGAAATGAATCACCTCGCACCGAGAAAACTTTTTAAGAACAATAGACCATCAGCTAGAATGTCACATCAAAACTCTTTCCACTATATCTAGTTAAACAGTTGTTTAATTCGTTAGATAATTATCGTTTATATTTTTGACATGTAAAAAATTGATTTAAAAATAAAAGCTTGTTGAAACAAATGGTTGTGTACATTTTTATTGCCTGTTATTCAAATCAACTCGTAAATGTTCGATTTAATAAAAAAGGGATTACAATCTTTTATTCGCAAAACAATGGGAAAACGTGTAAGAGATTATAGCTTATTTGTTTTTCTTTTAAAGTTTCATCAAACTATCAGAGAAGGTTTATAACTTCAAGATGAACCATTCTTATTTATGGTTTCGCTAAACTTCTTTTAGTTCTAAACTTTACCTAGTAGATTGTTTCTTTTAACTAGTTATAATGGCAGAATTTAGTATTGATACTTCTGACTGTGAGGATATATCGGTAAGTAAAGTTGTTTAAATTATAACTGAGTTGATTTCTTAACTCTCAGTTGTTTTATTTTTCATAATCGTTTTCCTATCAAAGAAGAAAAGTAGTTATAATTTTTGTTTTGTTTTTTGTTACTAGTTTGGTGAGTTTACTGATTCTCAACTACAAGAACTGGCTTTAGATGAAAACTCATTTGATTTGGATAATTATGTTGACGATGAAATATTATTGGAAGCCCTTTCAATCACTTCTCAACTAGAAGAACCAAACGTTATCGATGGAAATTGTGAATGGAGCAGCTCTCAACTCCTTGAAGTTCTTTAGTTATTCAAACTAGGCAATCGAAGAGCAACCATTCAAGAGAAAATGCACTGAACAATGCAACGCAAAAAGAAAGCTACGCGAATTAAGTAAAAGCAATTATAATTCAAAGCTATATGCAGCACGAAAAACAACATCTGATGAACTAGCTAATCTGTTTAATGATAAATCAAAACGTTTTACAAGGTTTTGCAAACAACAACTTATTATTCAGTGGTCTCTTGTTCAGGTTCAGAGTCAGGCTAACCAAAGAAAGAAAGAATCCCGATTAAAACTTGTGTTTGTAAACATACTTAGTTAGCTAGAGTTTAGGATTAATTGTTTTGAAACATGGAAATCTCTATAATTAACTAAAACATGTAATAGAGAATCGAATCCCCAGAAGAAAAGCATTAACAGGAAACCAAGATTTATGCTTCAAAGTTTTACAGGTATATATATATATATAATAACTTATTTTGAATAACTTACAGCCGGCTTAAGAATCATTCGGGATCTTGTTGAATATCTTTTGTAGAAAAGCGTCAGGATCGAATTCATCACACTGCAAAAGGTCTTGTGTACCAGTTGATCATCTCCAATATCACATCTTCTTGGTCCAATTAAATAATTCAGGCGGAGACCAATAATCAAACTGTAGATTAAGAAAAAGCAGGAGCCCATAAATATGCTTACCACATCTCCAATAAGTTGATAATTAGTAGATAATAACTCGGCCATTATGAACAAGAAACAAGTAAAATAATCTTTGCAGTGAAATAATCGCTAATCAGTATCTTTTGGAAGCAATTTATAAGGTTTGTTAGTACAAAAGATATAAGCATTTCAAAAAGAACCTTATTTCGCGCAACATATTAATTACGTTCAAAAACAAACATGAACACATAAAGTTTATTTTAAGCTATTTTGAGCACAAAAGATATCAAACAAAGGATTGTTTTTTTACGATAAATATAACTTTGAATTATAATTAGTGTATCTTAGCTTAAAATCCATCAGTAAAAAAAAGTTTTTTATCACGTGGTGTATGTTCAACTCCTCGATAGTCATAGTTATAGTTATAGTTGACAAGCATTAGTATGGATAAAAACATTTCAAAACTTTCGGAAGAGGAATTGAGAGAAATTCAAGAAAGTTTGCATGGACAGTTTGCTATTGTTATAACGCACAAGTGTACCTGCATGATATAAATAAAATGTTGATCTTATTATTGTCTGATATAACCTTTTAAAAAAAGAACTGTATTCTAGTTAATGGTCAAACACCTATGCGTTATAAACATGGATTCATTTTAAATCTTCACTTCGCATAATTTACTTCAGTTATGCGTCTAGTTCATATTGAATTTAAATTTATCATAATTAAGTAACAACAAAACGGTTCATATAGTTTTATCTCGATTCAAACAAAATATTTAACTACCTACAAAACGTATCATATAAGTCAGTCAAGAAATCAACCAACCTTTCGAAAATCATTATCATAAAATCTCTGTGCTGCATGTGTGTTTTTATTAGTTATTCAAGCTAAGCTGATTGTTCACACAACTTGCGTAGTATTGTATCGATCGCGACTAGGAAGATAAACAAAAACAAAAAAATAGAACAACTGATATCTGAATCTTTATTTTCTATCAAAATAAGAATTACATTTATCAATGATAGCAAAGTTTATTCACTAATGGAAATGTTCATTTGGTTTGTTTATGAAAAAGTGAATAAAACCGCGTTTGTTCTCCTTACAATGGTGATAAAAGCTAAGTATGAATATTACAAAAATCAATTTTGTTATTTATTTTGCATGACTATTATTCGTATGTAATTACAATGATTTCAACTCCAACCATTTACGTTTACAGGCATATTTTCTTCTTTTTGTAGATACTTTTGAGGCTGCTTTATCTCCCTTGCGCTTATTTCTATTCATAGAGTTTTCATTTGTTATTATATATTCATAAGAGTTTCTCTCAATCTCTTCCTGGTGTTTGAGAAGTCGTGCTAATGATTTTTGTACATTTGGTACATTATCCTCTGTTCCAGTTTCATCATAATTCTTTGAGGGAATGCATACTCCAAGTTTACTCCATTTTAACCATTTAGCGCGCTCTTTGATATCCATTCCATGAACTTGATCGAGATGATTTGCTAGTCGAGCAAGGTTAGTGCTTCCACATCCAAATACAGGACAGTTTCGTCTTGTGCGACCCATGCTGAGCTCTTGACTTGACCAATGTTTCATAGAAAATAATCTCTTTTTGCAATATTACATTTTTATGTATGACGGCCCGAATAAGAGGCCCGCGACGGCCCGAATCAACTCGAATCGGCCCGAATCGGCCCGAACTGGCCCGTCAGACCCGAAGGCCCTATAGGCTTTATTTGCTCTCTCGCTCTCGTTCTGTCTCTTATTCAATTTGGCCCGTTCGCGCATGATCATAGAGAAATTTAATTTCTCTTAAAAAAATACGATAACAAGATAACCGGTCCCATAATAGAGTATAACCCTCTGCTTATAAGGGAGGTTAGCATCCAAAGCAGAGTCATCCCAAAATAACTCTCAAGAAGATAGCATGTCTCAATCCCACTATGAGGAAGATGAATCAAGTTCTGATAGCATGGCAAGTAGTGATCAAGAAAGTATTGAGGATAGCAGCGAGGATAGTGTTGACTCAAATCAGTTTGATTCTACTGAAGATGAGAAAAAGGATGTTTGGGCGAGAATGCAACACAAGGCAATGGAAAGGCATCAGCAAGATTTGGAAGTGGCAATGCAGCAATATAAACAAAACGGTGATAGTGATGAAGTAGCACAAGCCAAAGCCAATAATGCTTTGTTGCCTACATACAGAAAAGAGCTGAGGGAGGTTCTACACGAACAACTGACATGGATGCATCATTTGAGAAGAGATCCTACTTATAAAAAGATCATGGCCACAAAGCAAAACCTTATGGATGATAATGACTATAGCTGGGAGGAGGCAACTGAATCAGCAATACATCAAAGGAAATTTCTACTTAACAAACTATTTGTACAGGAAGAAATTCCAAAACAAAGTATAATCAACTACGCAACTTATAATTCTTATACTCGTTAGCCTTAGATACAAAAAAAATGAAAATAATTTTTTTCGGTTTAATAAAATGAGTTTTTGTTTCATTGAGTTTTTTGTTTTATCTTATTCTACTTTGATTAAGCGCAACCGTTGCGGCGGGGCCAAAATGAATAAGAGACAGAAAGAGAGCGAGAGAGCAAATAAAGCCTATAGGGCCTTCGGGCCTGATCGGGCCGATTCGGGTTGATTCGGACCGTCGCGGGCCTCTTATTCGGGCCGTCATACATAAAAATGTAATATTGCAAAAAGAGATTATTTTCTATGAAACATTGGTCAAGTCAAGAGCTCAGCATGGGTCGCACAAGGCGAAACTGTCCTGTATTTGGATGTGGAAGCACTAACCTTGCTCGACTAGCAAATCATCTCGATCAAGTTCATCGAATGGATATCGAAGAGCGTGCTAAATGGTTAAAATGGAGTAAACTTGGAGTATGCATTCCCTCAAAGAGTTATGATGAAACTGGAACAGAGGATAATGTACCAAATGTACAAAAATCATTAGCACGACTTCTCAAACACCAGGAAGAGATGGAGAGGAACTCTTATGAATATATAATAACAAATGAAAACTCTATGAATAGAAATAAGCGCAAGGGAGATAAAGCAGCCTCAAAAGTATCTACAAAAAGAAGAAAATATGCATGTAAACGTAAATGGTTGGAGTTGAAATCATTGTAATTACATACGAATAATAGTCATGCAAAATAAATAACAAAATTGATTTTTGTAATATTCATACTTAGCTTTTATCACCATTGTATTAAAGGAGAACAAACGCGGTTTTATTCACTTTTTCATAAACAAACCAAATGAACATTTCCATTAGTGAATAAACTTTGCTGTCATTGATAAATGTAATTCTTATTTTGATAGAAAATAAAGATTCAGATCAGTTGTTCTATTATTTTTTTTGTTTATCTTCCTAGTCGCGATCGATACAATACTACGCAAGTTGTGTGAACAATCAGCTTGAATAACTAATAAAAACACACATGCAGCACAGAGATTTTATGATAATGATTTTCGAAAGGTTGGTTGATTTCTTGACTGACTTATATGATACCTTTTGTAGGTAGTTAAATATTTTGTTTGAATCGAGATAAAACTATATATGAACCGTTTTGTTGTTACTTAATTGTGATAAATTTAAATTCAATATGAACTAGACGCATAACTGAAGTAAATTATGCGAAGTGAAGAATTAAAATGAATCCATGTTTATAAAGCATAGGTGTTTGACCATTAACTAGAATACAGTTCTTTTTTAAAAAGGTTATTCAGTTAAACTATATATCAGACAATAATAAGATCAACATGCATGCAGGTACACTTGTGCGTTATAACAACAGCAAACTGTCCATGCAAACTTTCTTGAATTTCTCTCAATTCCTCTTCCGAAAGTTTTAAAATGTTTTTATCCATACTAATGCTTGTCAACTATAACTATAACTATGACTATCGAGGAGTTGAACATACACCACGTGATAAAAAACTTTTTTTTACTGATGGATTTTAAGCTAAGATACACTAATTATAATTCAAAGTTATATTTATCGTAAAAAACAATCCTTTGTTTGATATCTTTTGTGTTCATGAAAATTATTGGAGCTTAAAATAAACTTTATGTGTTCATGTTTGTTTTTGAACGTAATTAATATGTTGCGCGAAATAAGGTTCTTTTTGAAATGCTTATATCTTTTGTACTAACAAACCTTATAAATTACTTCCAAAAGATACTGATTAGCGATTATTTCACTGCAAAGATTATTTTACTCAGTTGTTTCTTGTTCATAATGGCCGAGTTATTATCTACTAATTATCAACTTATTGGAGATGCATGTGGTAAGCATATTTATGGGCTCCGGCTTTTTCTTAATCTACAGTTTGATTATTGGTCTCCGCCTGAATTATTTAATTGGACCAAGAAGATGTGATATTGGAGATGATCAATTGGTACACAAGACCTTTTGCAGTGTGATGAATTCGATCCTGACGCTTTTCTACAAAAGATATTCAACAAGATCCCGAATGATTCTTAAGCCGGCTGTAAGTTATTCAAAATAAGTTATTAGATATATATATCTGTAAAACTTTGAAGCATAAATCTTGGTTTCCTGTTAATGTTTTTCTTCTGGGGATTCGATTCTCTATTACATGTATTAGTTAATTATAGAGATTTTCATGTTTCAAAACAATTAATCCTAGACTCTAGCTAACTAAGTATGTTTACAAACACAAGTTTTAATCGGGATTCTTTCTTTCTTTGGTTAACCTGACTCTGAACCTGAACAAGAGACCACTGAATAATAAGTTGTTGTTTGCAAAACCTTGTAAAAAGTTTTGATTTATCATTAAACAGATTAGCTAGTTCATCAGATGTTGTTTTTCGTGCTGCATATAGATTTGAATTATAATTGCTTTTACTTAATTCGCGTAGCTTTATTTTTGCGTTGGATTGTTCAGTGCATTTTCTCTTGAATGGTTGCTCTTTGATTGCCTAGTTTGAATAACTAAAGTTGCCATGTTTTTCTAACCCGGCAAACGTTTTTTCTTTTCAAATGTTTTAGTGAAAGATTCAAAATAGGCGCGCGCTATATATTATAATTGATAACAAAAGACTTGCCCAAACTTGCCCGCTCACTAAGCCTTTGGCGTCACCTGGTTACCATAGCAATACCTCACTTCCTGGTCAAGGTGCTAATCCTCTCGCGTCACCTGGTTACCATGGCACCACCTCAATCCCACCTCAATCCCACCTCAATTTCCGGGGTCATTTCATCCCAAGAAAACTACTAAAAATCTTTTTGATGTAACAGCGTGGTCAGTCTGTTGCGAAATCCTACAGTCAACAAGTCACTTTCAACTTTGTGAAGTTCCTTTACTTTACAACTGTTTATCAGGTAAAGTTCATGGTTTTCATGTTTATTTCTCTGTAGGATAGAGTTATTTCTATTGTGAACTGCTAATTAGTATTGTCCGATTACGAGTTAGTCTTTGTTTGAACTCAGTTTGACCCTTGAATCGCCACGCTTTCTCATTGTTTTTTGATTTAATGGATTTTCATTCAGTTCCAAAAGTTCTTATCTTGGGTCATTCTTTTTTTAAACGGCTTAATAGCGATCTTAGCTCGGGTTTTGACTCGAGGGCATCTCATGATTTCTTGTTGAACGGCACCGCTTCGGTTTGTTTACACGGTATTGGCGGTCGAACTGTTCAAAAGCTTTGCTCTTTTGATCTTTCATTTGTGCGTCGGCATTCGCCTGATATAATTATTTTGGAAATAGGCACGAATGATCTTTCTTTTTCTAATCCAGAAGTCGTAGGATCGGCTATTGAGGATTTAGTGAAGTTACTTTTCGATCAACTTTCGGTATGTGCGGCCGGTGTTTGTCATACTATCCCACGTGGTCGCTCGATGTTCATACAGATAAGTTCTTCGAACGCGCTCGGCTATTGAATCATTTCCTTGATGTGGTTCTTGAACCTTTACCTAACGCTTTTTGTTGGCGTCATAGTAATTTCTCTAGCCCTGATAAGTCTTTTTATTTAGGCGATGGGGTTCATTTGAATCCCACGGGTCAATACTTTTTGTATCGTGACGCTATTTTACGCGCGCTTTCATTGTTTCGAGTTTAAGAGTCGATCCGGGTTGCAGGGTTTTTGTTATGTGATTGTTATTTCACTTCTAGTAAGCTTGTTGTAAGCTTACTTTTAGCCGTTATTGAATTGAATTTATTTCATTCGTTGGCTGTTTATTTGAGGTGATTCACATTTTTAAGGTATCAGGACTGGTTATGGACAACGCTCTGCTCAATTTGTTTTCTTCTTCTATAAGTTAGATTGGGATTGGCTAATCATCGAGTTAGAGGTTGAGTTGAGTTTGAGTTGAGTTTGAGTTAACATTGAGTTAGCTTTGAGTTAGCTTTGAGTTAGCTTTGAGTTAAGTAAAATATGAAATATCAACTTTAAATATCAATATAATTTTAATATATACAATAAAACTGTAAAAAAAATACCTATAAACTTACATATTCAAAAACGAATAAAAACTGCATTATTTCACGTAGTCAAATTATAACAACTTTACCTTATATCCTAGCAAATGTAGACAGTTTCTTTCAATGTCACTTCTAGTTAGATTAATTCTTAGTACAATTTCACTTAATACTAGTAAGTTTGACTCTAAATAAATGTAAATAACTATAAAAAAAATACAGACTGGCCGATAGACTGGCCGCCATGTTTTTTTCAACACAGGGATCCCATTCATTTTCCGTGTGTTACAACACAGGAAGCCCATTTTTTGGAAAAACTAAAACGAAAAATTGAAGATTTTTGTTTTTTGTCCTGAAAAGCGGGGATTGTTTTAATGTTCCGAGATTCTACATTACGATAAATAGGAAATTTCCAATACTTTTTTGATGCGGCCAGGAGAGTCTACCTCAACGAGTAACTTTCACATGACACGTGTGGATCTACGCATGCTCGTTTTTTGTCAGCGGTTCATCTTGGACGTCCGTGTCTTGTATGTAAGTATTGCATGAATTCATTCTGCTTTAATGGTATTCCCTAATTGTTAAGCATTTAACTAATTGCTGTTTTAATTTCAAATCAATTTCGAGGTAAGTGCTGTTTTAAAACTTAATGAGAAAACTATTTTTATTTCACGCTTAAATTTCGTATTTCGTCTGCAATTTCTTTTAAACATTTTCGTTTTCTTGACACAAAAAACAGACACAATATTCTCTGTAAATTAGCTCAGTTGTCCCTTGATGCCGGTCTATTCTATCTTATATGTTATTCTGAATAGCGATTAAAAGGGAAAGGAAGAAGTTATGGAACAAACTGTTATTCTGACAATAATATAGCCTGCAAAACAGGCGTTCTTTCGGGTTTTTGGGAAAAATCGGGTTTTGGGTATAAGGGAAAGCCGTTTTATTTCAACTATACATGAAATGCTACTTATGAGTCTATCGCTGATGAGTCTATCGCAAGGAAGATAGTGACATGCAACACAACTTCCATACATTTGAAGATGGTGTAAGTTTAAGTTTATGGTGTATTAAAGTTCTGACAATATATTTTTATAGATTTTTAATATATATATTTTATATATTTTGTTGAGGTTGACTCTCCTGGCCGCATCAAAAATGTATTGGAAATTTCTTATTTATCTTAATGTAGAATTAAAACAATCCCCGCTTTTCAGGACAAAAAAACAAAAATCTTTAATTTTTCGTTTTCGTTTTTCCAAAAAAAATGGGCTTCCTGTGTTGTAACACACGGAAAATGAATGGGATCCCTGTGTTGAAAAAAACATGGCGGCCAGACTACCGGCCAGTCTGTATTTTTTTTTACAGTTATTTACATTTATTTAGAGTCAAACTTACAAGTATTAAGTGAAAATGTACTAAGAATTAATCTAACTAGAAGTGATATTGAAAGAAACTGTCTACATTTGCTAGGATATAAGGTAAAGTTGTTATAATTGACTACGTGAAATAATGCAGTTTTTTATTCGTTTTTGAATATGTAAGTTTATAGGTATTTTTTTTACAGTTTTATTGTATATATTGAAATTATATTGATATTTAAAGTTGATATTTCATATTTTACTTAACTCAAAGCTAACTCAAAGCTAACTCAAAGCTAACTCAATGTTAACTCAAACTCAACTCAAACTCAACTCAACCTCTAACTCGATGATTATCCTATCTCAGTTAGATTGTGATATTATCTAACATATTCTTTAAAAAAATGCCGTTTTTACTTTCCAATTTCGCTAAATTGCTGATAATAAAATTCGTGATCAACATTTGACCGGAACTATCATGTCAACAGCTAATTAGCTATCTGTCATCGAAAGCCAGGCAACAATATGAGCCCCATGTGATTTCATACTTGAATCTTCGTGCATCATCGTTGTGCATGTTTACTTAGCCTGCGTAGCCAGGCTCTAGGGTAGGGGGAGGGGAGGGATGGCGGAAGGGAGAGGGACTGGGGAGGAGAGAGGAAAGGAAGGAAGGAAGAGCCTGCCGGTAAGCCCTAGGTTTTTTCGTATACTCCCACTCAAGATATCAAATTATCTCAACCATTCACATATCACGTGCATCGGAAATGAAATATGAGCGATAATCTGTCGGATTGACGTGTCTTCCTGGCGTACCAAACTATTAAACCAAACAAAAATCTCAATTTATCGAGTAGCATTTTATACTGTATTCTTATCGTTATTTCTTGTGTTCGCTGATGCTCTCAACGCCAAAAAAAAGCATACGTAAAGACCGAAACCAAAGCCTGAAAGTGTTAACGATTTCTGCAGAATTTGTGCGTTTCATCAACAACAATGCACGAGGGTCGCTTATGAAGTTCACTGCTGTTGTCCTTCTGAACAGCATTGTAAATTTGTTCGTCAAGGCTTCTTCAGCTGAACTAAACAAAATCTTAAAATTACAACTCCTTATGCACTAGTCAAAGTAAACCCCCACCCCCCCCCCAACCCGGGACAGGGTGGGGGCAATGTGGGGCTTGGGATCACTTTTGTCAAGCAATGGTGCCCAAGGGGGTGGGGATAAAGTGAATATTTTACTAGTGTGTTAATATAGTGGGGCATTAGGTCGGGATTGGTTCGAGTATTAAGAAGAGGCCTGGAAACTAAACATTTTCTTAGGAGAAGGACTGGAAACGAAAAATCACTTCAAAGATAGCTTGGGCTCCCTGTGGCTCTATATGAAAGTCAAGGAGCCCCCCACAGATTTGTTGAACCGCAAGGTCAGTTATACAAAACTGGAATGCATTGATGACAAATCGCTGAAAAACAAGGTATTAAAAAGCCAAGCAAGTCGATAGCTTTGTTCCCCCGGGGGGGGGGGGGGGTGGTTTGGGGAGGCTTCCCTCCAAAAAATGATAGGGGTGCTTGACGGACGGTTTTGAAAAAGGTACGCATAAATTAACTCAGATAGTAATTTCAGACCCTAAAAGGTACGACCACATTAAAAAAAATTTGTGACAGCAATCAATGCAAGATTGTATGGTTTCATTTCGACTGTGTTGGCATGTAGCCCCACCTGGTCAATGGTTTTGCCCAGTATGCTTAAAATGTTAAAATTTGAAATAAAAACTATTTGCTATGATGATGACTCAACCATATATATATTATATGCTTATCTAAAGATTATTTTATTTTTGTTATTTTATAAAAGTGTAAACAATATATCCGTGAAACACAAAATGCAATTTTGTACAAAAGAGTGCTAATTAAGCTATAGAAAACAAAGGATTTGGTACAAAATCACTTTTTTTTTTCACTTATAAAGTTTCACGTATATTCTAACAGTTTTACTCTATTATCATTTTTGACTCCAGGGGGTCGGGAATTTGATTTCCATTTCTCTCCCACTAAGTGGGGTATTTACCAACATTTGCCAAGTCAAATTTTCAAATGCCCCACTTATCCCCACCCTGTCCCGGGTTGGGGGGGGTGGGGGTTTACTTTGACTAGTGCATTACTATAAAGTAGAAAAGGCTGGAAGCTTTGCGACTAAAAAAATCAAATCGCCGGTACATTTCGAGCTCAAAACATACCTTTCGTTTGTCCAAATTTCTAATGAAGCTTGTCACCGCCTACATCAATACTTATTGATTTAAAATCGACAAAAATCAACTCACTGGGGGATGATCCGTTACAGAGTAATGGGCGTTGAGTATTTATTTGTTCCCTTGAAAGCGAGGTTCTGTAACGGATCATCCCCCGGTGAGTTGATTTTTGTCGATTTCAAATCGAGGTTCTCAAAAGTGGCGGTGGACGTTGGCTTCAAGGCTCGTAGGAGATCCAAATATCGAACTAAATCATTTGTATCTCCGTAAATCTTGGTCGTTGAAGAAAAAAACTTGCAGAGTGGTTAGAATAAGTATTGATGTAGGCGATGACAAGCTTCATTAGAAATTTGAACAAACGAAAGGTATGTTTTGAGCTCGAAATGTACCGGCGATTTGATTTTTTTAGTCGCAAAGCTTCCAGCCTTTTCTACTTTATAGTAAGGGAGAGAGCAGATATTAAAAAACCGTCATTTAAGCGTTTAATAATGATTAAAATGAATTAAATAAACACATGAAACGTATCTTTTCATTTTGTATTTTTATTTTTCAATGTTTCGTGAAACGTATCTTTTTCATTTTGTAATTTTATTTTTCAATGTTATCAGATAATGAGTTTGGGCTGCCTGTGATCTCACATGTGCCCAATCGAATGCAAATTAGGAAAAGAAATAAAGAGCTGGGTCTCGATTTGACCAAAAGAAATATCGTGCACTTGAACGCCAGATAATGCAAAAACTATTGAGCGAACCTAACCCTGACTATAGCAACACTTTATTTCAAAAGTTATGAAATAGGGCTCTGTAGTAGTAGTTATTTATAACAAAATATTTATAATAATAACTATTTATATTGCAATTGGATGGGAATGTATCTTTGTTTTGACTTCGAGTTCGATTGACTGGCAGGTCATGTGTGGGTTGGATTATAATGATGTTGCTCTCTCCCTTGTCACAAGTCTGAGTGTTCAACTGAATATGGCCGGTCATGTGTGGGTTGGATTAGAATGATGTTGCTCTCTCCCTTGTCACAAGTCTGAGTATTCAACTGAATATGGCCGGTCATGTGTGGGTTGGATTAGAATGATGTTGCTCTCTCCCTTGTCACAAGTCTGAGTATTCAACTGAAGTGTCGAGTGTGATTGTGTGTCGGAAAACCATATTGACAACTCGCTATTAAGGAAACTCGATAACGACTTCTAGTAATTTCTTCCTTTTACTAATCTCATTTTTTCTCGTTATTACAAAAGTTATTATAAGCAGGTGTGTTGGATAAAACACCTCATTATATTACATCTACATTGGTGTACAGACTCATTAACTGCTTAAAACTAGATATTAAAAAAGTTGATTAGAAACTAAAATGTTTCAGATGTCCATAAAAATGAATTGATTTACGGTGGCCCATACGTGCAATAAAAATATATAAATTTACTATACACGATTATTAATTTCAATAAATAAATAAAAATATTAAAAAAAACTTTTTTCGTGTGTCACATTTATTGCCGTGACATTCTTGAATTGTAAATAATGTGTGTGTGTTTTCTTTGTTAATTATCAATAAAAAAAGAAAGATAAAAGAAAAAAAAAACTTTTTAAACATTCTTTCAGTTACATAAATATATATATGTTATGTACCGGCTAGAGGTCGGTCCGTATAGTGAAAAACTGCCCGAGGTCTTGGATGTACCGACCTCGGTCCGTTTTTTATTCTCTCTGTTTTTGATATTTTACGACGCGCGTTGCTTTCAAATGGCTTCCCAGTAGTTTTACTGAAAAAGAGCGGGTTGTCAGAAACCGGTTTTCATTCAGTGTGATGGCGCCTCGACAAACTTACAGAAATTTTAATGCCAAAATATTTTAAATTACTGCAGCGCTAGCTTTCTTCATCATTCCAAATCAAATATCGTTTAAAGAGAAAGGGTTTTGTTTATATCTCAACATCAAAGAAAGTCAAGAAACAAAAAACAAGTTTTACAAAGGATTTTAGCTGACACGAACACTGAGTTATCCAAGATGGATGTTGAAACGAGTTGAAATTCGTCGTTCTTGTGGACGTTTGCATCAAGAAAAAAGCCTACTGAAGCTTATTTTTCGATAAATGATAAGAAATAAGAAATTTAGTCGAAGTCACCGACAACTGTTGAAGGAATTAAGTTGTCTGTATCGTAATTTATGAAGAAGATGAAAGTTGAAAGCATTATAGGATCGCTGACAGGACTTTGAATCAAGCAGATCGACCTTTTTCAAGATTGTTTATCCTTTTGTGTGCAGAAAAAGAAAGACAAGAACACTTCCTTACTTCAAAAACGTTGTAGACTTTGTACATAAACTTCTCATGAATTTATAGCATTTTAAAAGTGACTGAAAAGCAACGACATATCTCATCAAAAGATAGCTCAATTCACCGCCGTGTTGTTTACAACATAGTTAATAATCTATTAACTATGTTTACAAGGAATGATAAAAACTACAAGTATATTTTTCAACTATTATTGAGGTATGTGAACGAGCTTTATATTCTTTAGAAAAATGAAAAAAACTTTGTGTATTCTCTCGTGAGTTTTTGCAATATTTATTTGATTTTCTCAACTTTTGCTTGTCAAAATGTTTGCAAAAACAACCAATGCTCGCCACGTAGCTTTTAATTTTCTCTCAGTCGGTTATCGCATTCTGTCAGTATCATTTGGTGAATTCAGAATTCTAGATCTCCTACTATTTTGATCGATAAATATTACCATAAAAGAACTTTTTGAAGTAAAAAAACCTTTTTGTTGTAAGAAAACCTTTTTGATGTAAAAAAAAAAAAAAAACCCTTTTGGATGTAGAAAAAACTTTTTCATGCACAAAAAAACTTGGTATAAAACATTAAAAACATTGCTCATTGATTTCAATCGATATTGATCGATGCCAGTCGATAACAAACAATGCAGACACGGGTGAAAAACGCACTGCGCACGCTCGGGCCGTGTGAGATGAGTAGCGATTTAAAACAGTAACCTTGTCACGTCAACGAAGCACGACAATACTATATGATCCAGTTTTTAAATGTTTCGATTGTAGGAGAGGGTTTGCCAAGTACTGTTTAAATAACTTATTAGCGACTTGAAAGCAACCAGCGAAAGCGCAATGGTTGAAAAAAGTTGTTTGTTCGGGGTCGTGCTTACGTGATTAGCGTCTACGTGGTCTCGTTGACCCATGCATAACTGAAGAAGCACGACATGGACAGAGATCATATATGATTATTTTGAAAGACTTTTGGAAATTCTAAAATCCTTTTTCTTCATACCGTAAAAACGTTCAAAAAAAAATCGAAAACTCTCGAAATATCAGCGAAATAGTACATACTTTGAAGCAAAACTCCTAATGAAACCCCTTTGAAGTTCAACGACGTAATTGAAAGTTAGAAGCATTCCATATATATTATCACATTGTCATTTTCTCGTTATCATTTGGCAAGTCAATTGATTGCGAAAGCAATCTTCCTTGTTTTGTTTGTTTTTGGTTCGTGCTTGGAATTGTTTGAAAGCCTAATTTTTTGCGTGATGTTTACAGAGATTAAGGGGGAAAAGTCAACTCTCTGACCTATATTTATAAAACCAGAACGCACGATAAAACTTAACAGGACGTTATTTTAAAACTTTTTAGTTTCCTTACCTCATTGCACTTAAAAGTATTTGATGTTGTTTTTGAATGGAAAGCTGGATAGACTTTAGCGATACTGTATATAGCTTTTGTTCAGACATGGAAAGAAGAATAACATCGTGTGACTCGAACGTACTTCAAGATTTTTTACTTCGTTTGCAGACATGTAAAACTACATGCGAAAGAATACTGATTGGTGCTTCTTCTAAAAACAGTGAAAATGTGCTTGACTCTAATGCATGTTCAGACATTGTACAAAAGATAAAACCACTGTGCGATGCTGTTCAAGTTTTAGTTGATTCAGTGGAGAAGCAGTTATACTCAGTAAATAGCCAAACGTACAGTACTACAACCATTTCTGAGATTCTCGTCAACCGAACTAACCCCGTTGGAAGGCCACGATTTGTAATTAACTTCACTCAAATTGAGCATCTCCGTACATGGCGGTTTACATGGACAAGGATATCATACACGTTATATATTTCCCGGACTACTCTATGGCGGAGATTAAAGGAAGCTAATTATATCTTGCAAGAAAGTCGATTTACCGACATCACTGAAACTGACTTAGAACAAGAAATTAGATCTATTAAAGCCAATTCTGAAAACATCGGAGAAAGAATGGTTATAGGCGCCCTTCGTTCAAAATATATACACGTTGCAAGACATCAAAAAGGTTTTTTTACATTAAAATGGTTTTTTTTACATCCAAAAGGTTTTTTACTTCAAAACGTTTTTTTCTACATCAAAAAGGTTTTTTTACATCCAAAAGGGTTTTTTTATCAAAAAGTTTTTTTTACATCCAAAATATTTTTTTTACATCCAAAAGGTTTTTTTTACATCCAAAATATTTTTTTTTATCAAAAAGTTTTTTTTACATCCAAAAGGGTTTTTTTACATCCAAAAGGTTTTTTTACATCCAAAATGGGTTTTTTATCAAAAAGTTTTTTTTACATCCAAAAGGTTTTTTTTTACATCCAAAAGTTTTTACATCCAAAATATTTTTTTTTATCAAAAAGTTTTTTTTACATCCAAAAGTTTTTTTTACATCCAAAAGGTTTTTTTTACATCCAAAAGGTTTTTTTACATCAAAAATATTTTTTTTATCAAAAAGTTTTTTTTACATCCAAAAGGTTTTTTTTACATCCAAAAGGTTTTTTCTATCAAAAAGGTTTTTTTACATCCAAAAGGGTTTTTTTACATCCAAAAGGTTTTTTTACATCAAAAATATTTTTTTTTATCAAAAAGTTTTTTTTACATCCAAAAGGTTTTTTTTACATCCAAAAGGTTTTTTTACATCCAAAAGGTTTTTTTTACATCCAAAAGGTTTTTTTTACATCCAAAAGGTTTTTTTACATCCAAAAGGTTTTTTACATCCAAAAGGTTTTTTTTACATCCAAAAGGTTTTTTTTTACATCCAAAAGGTTTTTTTACATCCAAAAGGTTTTTTTTACATCCAAAAGGTTTTTTACATCCAAAAGGTTTTTTTACATCCAAAAGGGTTTTTTTTACATCCAAAAGGTTTTTTACATCCAAAAGGTTTTTTTACATCCAAAAGGTTTTTTTTACATCCAAAAGGTTTTTTACATCCAAAAGGTTTTTTTTACATCCAAAAGTATTTTAATACATGATGTGTTGATTGATCTCTAAATAGATTTGTTTTAAAATTTTGAAACAAACGGCACGCCATACAAGTCAGCAAAAAAAAACAAGTTCCTCGGCAAAAAACCATCGAATCGGTTACTAGAATCTACAGGAAGTTATCAGCAAAGATTCAATCCCTAAAGTACTAAGATGGATCTGGAGCGTTGATTAATAAATAACCAGCTCTACACTGATGTTTTTGTTTATCATGAGGACAGATTTGAGAGCCTTTACAATCCTTGCATAGTTGTTTCTGTTTATCATGAGGACAGATTTGAGAGCCTTTACAATCCTTGCATTGTTGTTTCTGTTTATCATGAAGACAGATTTGAGAGCCTTTACAATCCTTGCACGCTGATTTCCTACGGTTATGAGGACAGATTTGAGAGCCTTTACACTCTTTGCAGCGATATTTCACTTTATCGTGAGGACAGATTTTAGAGCCTTTACACTCTTTGCACGTTGATTTCTGTTTATCGTGAGGACAGATTTGAGAGCCTTTACAATCCTTACACGTTGATTTTACTTTATCGTGAGGACAGATTCCTTTACCGCCACAGTCTTTGCAGTAATATTTTAGTTTATCGTGAGGACAGATTTTAGAGCCTTTACAATCCTTGCATTGTTGTTTCTGTTTATCATGAGGACAGATTCCTTTACCGCCACAGTCTTTGCAGTAATATTTCACTTTATCGTGAGGACAGATTTTAGAGCCTTTACAATCCTTGCATTGTTGTTTCTGTTTATCATGAGGACAGATTTGAGAGCCTTTACACTCTTTGCATGTTGATTTCTGTTTATCATGAGGGCAGATTTCAGAGCCTTTACACTCTTTGCATTTTGATTTCTGTTTATCATGAGGACAGATTCCTTTACCGCCACAGTCTTTGCAGCAATATTTCCTACGGTTATGAGGACAAATTTGAGAGCCTTTACAATCCTTGCACGTTGATTTCTGTTTATCATGAGGGCAGATTTCAGAGCTCTGAACGGATTGGGGTATGGGAACGTCAACCTCAGGTATCGATTGATCCGGTGGGGATGTTGAGATCGGTGCTATCACGGCTCCCAGCGCGTCGATGAGTTCGGCTTTACTCAATTTGTAGTAGCCTTTAATGCCTTGCTCTTTAGCGATAGCTTTCAACTCTTTTACGGAGCGCTTATCCATATCTATTTATGGTTATTATATTTTTTAAATCATTTTTTAAATTATTTTTTCCATTTTTTTTTTTTTGCGTCAGAAATAAAAAATAAAAAAATGAAAAAAAATTGAAATTGCGTCAGAATCGGTTATTCCCTACTACTTCTGCTGTCTATGTCTAACCTTTTATTAGATAATAGATACAATTGAAATTTAAGTGACAGTATGTATAAACACATTGAAAATAAATTGAAATATATAGAGAGATATAACTAGATTTATATATTTATTAGATATTAGGACTAATAGAATAAAAATTTGTAGAACATGTTTCATGGATTAGTGTTTTTGTTCTAGTTGTAATTCTTTTTTTTAGTTATCTATACTGATTGATTTGGGTGAAATTATACATATGTTCATTGGCATTCGCCTATATTCAGTAAATGTTTTGAGCATGGAAGCACAATGTTGTTGTGGGAAGTTATTAATAATGTCCATCCATGATGGACAAAAAGACTCTGTCGTTGTTGGAACGTAGGTTTCTTTGCTCCGAGCAATCACGCCCCAAGGCTGATCATGTGCCTGGCAGAAGTGATTATGTTCACAGACGATTTAGTGAGATTTGATGGGGAAGATGATGTTATTTTTCGATGGTCAGTGTTACCAGATTGAATAGAGAAGATTTTGAATGACTATGAAACATTCACAGCACTTACACGGTCAAGGCACGGCAAGGCACGCTAAAAATCCTAGAAACGTTGCGGCAAGGCACGCACATGGCACTGAACTTTTCACACTCATAGGAAATCTGCTCTTAGTGGATAGTGCACAAGATAGTGTCAGCCTTGTTGAAGAAGATATACTTTGTTTGTATGTTATTTGATTTAGATGATTCATCCCAGCACAGAGATATTGTTTCTGAAGTAAATTGTTTGAAATCCGAGTCACTGTATTCTATGGGGTTCAAAATCAAAGTGGAATTTCAAATGCTGAGACACAGCCGGAGCATTTGAAATTTTCAGAAGGATTTTTAAATCCCTATAGAATACAGTGAAGAGGAGTTTGAAATTACATGTAATACTCATTAATTAGTAGGACTTTGAAATATATACATAACATATTTCAAGCTTGGTAAGCAACATGCAACAAAACCATAACAACCTTTTTGAAATAGCTGTATACTAGGGACCATTCATAATTTATGGTTTGGGGGGCTATAGACGACTTTCATAAATGACCGCCACTAACTATTATAATTTTTAAAATTGATGTTTTAAGAAAAAGAAAGCTATCATATGATAGACATTCACCATAACAATAACTTGTGAAAGTTTGAGAAAAAACGATTAAATTTGCAAGAAGCTGTAAGAGTTTGAAAAATCAGAAAAACACCAAAACAAGGCATCAAAGGCCACAGCAGAAAACTACATAAAATTTAATCATCTAATTTAAAATATCTGTTTACTTGAACAATCATTTTCTGGTACATACTGTATTATGGTATACCAAGGTGAACGTGGAAGCTCTAAAACGTCTTCATGCTTATGTTTATCTTCAAAATTGCATAAATGAATACTAATGATATCAATCATGTCAGCTTAAATAGCATTTTTCACAGTTACTAAAAATAGATATTGCAAAGCCTTGAAATGGGATTGAAATGCAGACAAACTTTGTAAAAAAGGCTTCGACAGCAAGGAAAAGAAGATCAATATCAGTTGGAAAACCATAGTTTTTCTATGAATTAGAAACAACAAGACAAAAAAACATTGTTGCAGCATATTCTTTGTTTATTAATGGTAATGTGAATTTCTAGTATTTTGATAATGATGATGGTGAACATAGTTTGTTTGTTGTGTTGCTCTCTGTCATGCCACAAGGGTTTTTCTCTGGTATATCCCTTTTTCCTCCCACTACAATGTCAGCAGAGTTGTGTGTTGTAAATATTGAATGCTGTGGTAGTGAGTGTGAGCCAACCTTGTGGAAGAAACCAACAGGGTGTAGTGGTTATAAAATATACTTTTTTAACATTTGTGGTGATAATAATGGTGATGATGATGATGATTATAATGGTGATGATGATGATTATTGTGATAATGGCAATAGTGCTGATGATGATGGTGGTAATAATGATGATCGTGATAGTGGCAATGATATTGATGATAATAATATAATGGTGCATGGTGATGATGATAATGGTAATGATGATGTTCTCTAATGATGATAATGATGATGATGGCGATTATGATAGTGATGATGTTGATGATGATGATAGTGATGATGGTGATGAGGATGAGGATGATGGTGATTATGATAGTGATGATGTTGATGATGATGGTGATAATGATGATGATGTTGATGATGATGATAATAGTGATGATGATGATAGTGATGATGTTGATGATGATGATGATGATGTTAATAATCATGATGATAGTGATGATGATAGTGATGATGATGACAGTGATGATGGTGATGATGATGATTAATACATGTAGCAAATTAGCATGCCATAACCTTTGTATGTTAGTTCAGCTGTTATAAGTCTCCCCTGGAGGGAGCCCTGAGTATTCAAGGAATAAAATACTCTGCTACTCATACTACTGTATCCATAATGAATTGAAATGCGTTCAGTTTTATAAGTGAAATACTGTTACATGAGCAAAATATCAAATGACCTTGGCGGGAAATTGAACCCCACAGTTTTAGCTTTCTAGTCCAACGTGTTACCACTACAACACAAGGACCAACCACGCTGGATAGGCAGCCGGACAATGTAGTATAGGGCAACTGTGTGGGTCCCAGGGCATGATATTTTTCTCATGTATCTGTATCCATAATGCATTATTTCTTTCTTTAGATCTAAGTCACCATCACCTCCACGTTCCCCTCAGAGAAGACGGCGGTCACATTCCCATTCTCCAGCTAGAGGACGGTCACCATCTATGTCGCCACCATACAGACAGTCATCACGAAGTAGATCAAAGTCACCAATTAGACGAGCAAGAAGTCGGTCAAGGTCACCGTCGAGAAGAAGGTACTACCACTGGCTTGGAGAGATGATGGCAGTGATGATGATAGGGATGACATGTATAATGATGATGATAGGAATTACATGTATAATGATGATAATATCGGTAATAGTGATAATGGTGATGATGATAAAAATGATGATGATAATATCGGTAATAGTGACAATGATGATGATATTAATGATGACATTGTGATAATCTTGTATAGTTGTCATCAGTATTATTAAGAGTAAATACCATTGAACTGTTATGTATTGTGTGTTGTAGGAATCGTTCTAATTCACGGTCAAGATCACGGTCAAGGTCTCGCTCACAATCACCACACCATCGACAGAGTCCTTCTAGACGAAGACGCAGCTTATCTCCTCCTAGAAGACGAAGTCCTACACCTCCTAGTTTTAGGTTAGTGAACATTGTCTGTCTGTCTGTCTTAATGTCTGTCTTTTGTATGTGTCTTAAATCTTTGTTTGTTTCCAGTCCATTTATCACCAAGACAGTGGACACTAGACTGGATGAAAGCAATGTCGGCCATCAACTCCTCAAGAAAATGGGTAAATTAATCTTTATGATTGTCATGGTTATAGTTGTCAACATAATCACCACAAATACCATCATCACCACCAACAACATCATAATCATCATCATCATCATTATCATCATTATCATCATGATCTTTGTCACCACCATTATTGCCATAAACATCATCATTGCCACTATAATCATCCCCATTATCATTATATTCATCATCATAGCTATTATTATCAACATTATCATCATCATCACCATTATCACCATCATCACCATTATCATCATCATCACCATTATCATCATAACCATTATCATCATCATCACCACCATTATCATCATCATAACCATTATCATCATCATCACCATTATCACCATCCTGACTATTTCAAAGCAAGAGATCTCTAGTTATATCTCAGCTATATGTACCGTTGCCGGTTGTTCCTAAAGCATTGACAAGATATTGATTTGTTGTTCAGGATGGGAAGGAGCTGGTTTAGGGAAGGACGAGAAAGGAATCCAGGATCCAATCAAAGCAGGAGAAATACGCGCCAGACATAACCAGTATAAGGTATGGGCTACCTGTGTCCCTCTTACACACTTACCACTTGTTATTATCGTTGTCATCACCATTTTTTATCACCATCATCTTCATCACCACCATCACCATCATCATCATCACCACCACCACCATCATCATCATCATCATCATCATCATCATCATCATCATCATTATCATTATCATAGCCATCATCGTCATCATCACCATCATCATCATCATCATCATCATTATCATTAAAATAGCCATCATCATAACCATCATCATCATCATCATCATCATCATCATCATCATCATCATCATCATCATCATCATCATCATTGCCCTTTTATCCCATTACACCTAATTATTGGTGCTTTATTACAGTATTTCAAAAGTGATCACTAACACTTAAACATGATTGCAATAGTGCATTTGGAAATTAATTCCCCACAATTCCTATCGTCTCAACCATTTCCAAAAGATCAACATTAATTGAAATAGGTGTATCAATGTATGTTCTGGAGTAATATGTGGTTGTTTTTTCAGGGTATTGGTGTGGAAGTAGACGACGAATTTGATAAATTTCGATACAAAAGAAGCTACACTTTCAATAGATGTATGTATCTTACAACACGCGCACAACAAATTTACACACAACCAATGTACATCACATTTAAAGCTCAGATTTGATTTAACTTTTAATAATGTATGTCTGTCTGTCTTTGTCAAATCATATCTTTATTTGAATTTACAAAAGATAAAAGGACTAAAAGCCTGACCAATAGAATTACAATTAATAAAAGTAACTAAATTCCACTGAAAATCATGCTGTTAACTTGATTATTTCTTTTCCTTTCAGCCGAGCGAAGATAGCTGCCACTCTTTAAAAGTCGCCTTACTAGAATAAACAATCCATTTTTGATTACCCCTTATCAAACCTTACGGCAGCACAGTTAGCCAGGCTGTAATCGAGTGTATAGTATACAGCTATTTCAATAAACGTTGAATACTGAAAAGTGCATATCAAGACCAAAGGGCATTATGGGTCTTATTAATCACAATATACAGCTATTTCAAAAAACGTTGAATACTGAATAGTGCATTCCAAGACCAAAGGGCATTGTGGGTCTTATTGATTTGAAATAAAACATAAATATACAGCGATATTTACTCCCCATAACTGGTTTGAATATTGTTTTAAATGGAATGCACTAAGAATAAAACAACTAATTAGTATTTATTTTACTCAGTTTAAACAATATTAAATACCCCAGAATGCATTTCGGTCTTGCAATGCACTATTCAGTATGCACTATTCAGTATGTACTTTTCAGTATGCACTAAACAGTATGCACTATTCAGTATGCACTATTCAGTATTCTACGTTTTTTGAAATAGCTATATGTGTACAGGATAGACTAGTACTCTACTGTACTTTAAAGTAGAACTCAGTTCTTCTATACCACAGCCACTTGCAACGCCTACTATTGCACGTCGTATCCCCATGCTCCCTGCTGCAGAGACAACAGTTCTTTTCACAGTTCCGTTCAGTGACCACAAATAATAGTTCCAAGTCGAGGTTCGCGTTGTTGCGCATAGCAAAATAAAATTTATCATGCTCAACAACGCGAACCTCGACTTGGAACTATCATTCGTGGTCACTGAACGGACTGTGAAAAAGACTATTGTGAGACATCCACAGTTTTACTCTGCAATTATTGTTTTGCAACGGGAGAGAGACAAGTTACAGAAAAATTGCACAGTGTAACACGGACGTAAAGGTTTTGACGAACAGTGCACAGAATAACGAAGCACTTAGTACTTGTAAAAGACCATGTTTTATGGAGTTACGCAGCTATAGGTGATGTGATATTTAGAGCACCTAAAGTGTCAGTTTTGCTTGATAATAATGTACATTAGTCTATTGAATAAACGTTTTACAGGACGTCGCTTGATATAAGCATCATCATCGCCGTCAGGGTAATCATCAACATCATTATCACCATCGCCATATCATCAGCATCATTATCATCATCGGAATAAAAACATTTTTCACTGATTTTACCAAGAATTATTCCTATGTTTTCAAATACTTTAAACTCTAGAAAATCCATCGTTAAGGATAAAATTGAAGTTGACATTAGTCGAGCCGTTTTAGGTGTGAAATTTAGCACTCAAACTCAGCTTTAATGGGGCGAGATAGACAGCAATGGGCGAGATAGACAGCAATGGGGCGAACAGCTGAACATTTTCTTTTATGTTTTCCACAAGTTACCGCAAGTTTTCACTTGCAGCAACTTGTGTTTCACCTTTTCAAACGAAGCGAGCGCCGGTGATCTCTTGCAAGTTACTTGATTGTAATGACGAAATATCTGCATGTGCACTGTAAATCTTACAGCGCGACGCACCTTACCGTGGCCACCTATAAATAAAAGTTGTGTACAAGTTAACCAATCAGAATTAATATAAAAGACACGCCGAGTGTCAAACGGTAAAAACTTTCAAATGTTCAAAGCGAAGACAAGAGTGAAGTAAAAACCTCCCAGGATGTATAAATTTGAAAAGATGACATGTAGCATATAATTTGAAAAGAGAACGTTTGAACGCTAAGCTAACTTGTACAAAACTTTAATTGGGTGGCCACGGTAAAGCCTGGTTCACACGAGCGTCACAATCATAATCATAAGCAAGAAAACAAAAGATTTATTATCCCCTGGGGAATTAGAAAATAAGACCAAAGTATTTCCTTTTCTAATTTCTTTTGTTTTGCTTATGATTATGATTACGATTATGACGCAGTGTGAACCAGGCTTTGAACCGCATGATAAATATCTTACTAGTGGGGAGAAAATGAAAATATGGCTTAAATCTAGCTAAAAACCATCCAAAAAGTGCATTCAAATTGTATTCAAATATACCACAATAACTATAGACAAAGTTTAGTAACATTTTATTTTTTAAAAAATGAAAGAAATCCAGTACATACAAGTGATTTGCTTGGGCTGCCTGTGGTCAAACGAGAAAAACTTGCGCGGATTTGAGATCAAATTTGACCCGGTTCAAATAGCGCGCCAGTTAGCGATCAAACGAGCGGCAAGTCAAAACTTAGATCTACCCCGCCTCAAGAGATAGATCACCAATTTTTTACGCACTATCCAACAGGCAATATTTTTTTTTTCAAAGTCAAAATGGTTCGCCCCTAACAGAACTAAACGGATAACCTATTAATAAATTTTTTAAATATAAACGATTTTTTTATCAACTGATATTTTAATAAAAATTTTGCATATATAAAACGGGTTTAGGTACAAAAAAGAAACTGGGTACTAGTCAGTCTACAACTAAGAGCACGCTTATGATTGGTCGGCGAAACCACAAGGCGCCAAGTTTGAGATGAACAACAAACAAAGATGGCGACGAAGGATTCTCGAACACAAGATCGCCATAAAAGAACAAGAAATCTTGTTGAATCAAAGAAAAACCAAGAGCAAAAAACAAACAATGTAACTAGATACACATGGTCGTTAAATGAATCAGAAACAGATGAAGTTTACGAGGATCTTGATGTATCTGTCTTAAAATGGCCGGACGAAAGCGTTCGAGATTCTAGCCAAGAATTCAACCAAGAAAAGCCTTGTAAAACTACTTCAAATGTAAGACTATTCTCCATCTAACCTGTTAAGTTATAGTTTTATATCTTTTATCACTTCAATCATACTTTATTAAGCGATTATTTCAGTTTTTAAGGGGGAATTCTACGCGCCAAAATGATAACACATTGCAGGACCAGACGTCTATATAGACATGTCGATTTCAATTCATTTATAGATTTCGTGTAATTGTGTTGGGAAACTATCAATGTATACTTATGGAAGGTTTTGATGTTTAGGTTCTCAGGCAAAAGATAGCAGCCTCGTCAGGAAGAGGTAAAAAGGCGAAACCATCCAGAACATGTGACATTTGCCCTGCACGTCCCTGCACATACTGCATGTGCTACAGCTGAAAACAAGGACAAATGCGGTAAGATATCTTATTATTATAACTATCATTATCACTATTCAACCAAAAGACGATTACGCTATGTCGAACATTTAACATTTTACATTTAAAAAATAAATATATAAATTTTACTTTTATAACTTGATGCATTATTATTGTTATTATCATTATCGTTTATAATATCATGATTTTTTATGTATTACCATTATTACTAGTGTTATCTTATGTTTAAAAGGAATCATTATGGTAAATATTTTATATGAAAACACATTGAATATTTTGTTTCATGTAGTAATTCTGATTAAAAAATTCATGAATAATTAATGAGACATTTTCAAAAGAAATCAAGACCATGACGAGTGTTGTAAATCTGATACAACACTAGTGTTGTATATCCTGATTTGCATAAGTTTCAACTGGTAATTTTACGGCAAAATTTATTTTAATCTTGAAAATTTTGGTAAAATATGAAAGAGCTAACCTATACATTTTTTAAGTAGTTTACAACATTCGCGTCCGTGTTGTATCGGCGATACAATCGCGCGCCTTCGGCTTGCGATTGTATCTGCCGATACAACACGGCCGCTCATGTTGTAAACACTACTTGAATTAGCTCATATATAGACTGCGTAGCCAGGCTCTAGGTTAGGGGGAGGGGAGGGCTGGCAGAAGAGAGAGTTCCTTTCTCCCCTCCCCCTCTCCCCCCAATCTCTCCCCAAGAGCTGCTACGCAGGCTAGCATCTGTCAGTCAATCAATAACTTTATTTCAGTCTCTAAATCTTCTAGTGTTGCATGAGTGTACCACTTATCGGGGAGACTGAAATCTCCCTTAGTATCTGCCTTTCTCAAAATTTATCTCCTTCTTACTTTCCTGTATCTTTCTTTCACAATTATCACTTGGCTTCAAAATAATTTGACATTATTCTTCATTTATTTGTTTTCAGCATGTGAAATTTCAATTGTTAACTGTATAATGAGTAACAGTGAACATGGAATAAGAATTATGAAATCTATGTTCACAATCCCAGTGTGAATTTGAAAGGCAACAACGCCTTATGAAACATATGAACATGTGAGCCGAGTTGTGTGCAAAATATTAAAAACGTAGAGGTAATGAGTGTGAGTGAGTCTCCCCGATTAGTAGGGCGCACTGTGTCCAGCTAGAAGATTGAGTTGTTCAAAAAGTTATTATTATATATAATAAATAATTATTGTCCAAGTTGTCAAAAAGGTCTCTATCAAGGTCTTGCTTTAATGCAAAGGCCTGGCTACCTTTCAAAATCTCAGAGAGCTGTGAAAAGGACAAGTAATGCTAGCATAAGATGATGTCACATGACATTTCTTGCTAGTGTTAATGTCTTTTTGGTGGACAATTTTAATAACATTGACTTTATATATATTTATATATTTCATTTTATTTTTGTTTTTAGATCCATTTACAAAATTATCAGATGAAATCATTTTAGTTATTTTTAAGTTTTTATCTCGACACACTTTGTCGATCTGTGCACAAGTTTGTAAAAACTGGCAGATACTAGCGTAAGTATGTAAGATTAATAGAACATTTACTCATTGATCAACCTCTGCCTTGATAGTGTGCAATACATTGTATATTCTTTAGAATTTCACTACAGCCCATGGAATTTGCTAACATTTTTTAGGATGTTACAAATTTCATTCTATTATATATCATTTATATCAAACACAGACACAGCCTATACTAGTTAGCCTGCGTGCAGCCGGTTTAATTACCCGTTATTACGGGTAATTAAACAGGCTGCACGCAGGCTAATACTAGTTTACTCTCTAGTTTTCATGTACATAATCCTTAAATTACCATGAGCTGCGGTCAAATTCTAAAGAATATATTACATGCTATAGAGGCTGACGTTGATTTAAATGATCAGTGACGCTTATAATAGCGATAATTAATAATTGTTGTGATGTTGTTTTTGGAGATCTGACCTCTCAGTCTCATTATAATTCTAGTTTTTTTAATCTCCTGAGGCTAAAACATAACAAATTTATAGTGTCTTGACAGTTTTTAATTGAGCATCAAGACCTATGCATGTGAATAAAATACAAAGTTGTAATTGGTCCCTGAGATAATGAATTATTAATGAGTTTGATGATAATGACTGTGCATGATGATGATGATTATTATGATGATGATAGAAATGACTTTAATATTGATTCTACACTGGTGTGTAATAGTTATGATGAAAGTCTGTGGATGATGATGATGATTATAATGATGATGATAATAATGATGATAATTATAACGATGATGACAAAGTATTATCATTATTGTAATGATTATGATAATGATGATGAAAATGACTATAATATTGATTCTACACTGTTGTGTTATAGTTATGATAAACGTCTGTGGATGATGATAATGATGATGGTTAATATAAATATTAAAAATGACTATAATATTGATTCCACATTGTTTATAATAGTTACGATGAAAGTCTGTGGAGAGGCGTTGATATGACTAAAGCCAAGCTTGGCCCAGGAGTACTTGGCACTGCTTTGCTAAGAGGAACAAGAGTATTGAGAATAGCCATGTCCAAAGTAAGAAAATATCAATAACGTATACACATGAGTTTCGGATGAAAACACAGTGTAGTTTCATCTGGTGTTTCATTGGGTATGAAGGTGACAGTATACATGTGACCATTGGGCTTAGTTCTGATTGGAGTAGCAGATAATAAATTATTCAATAGTTTGAGAAGGTGTATTCATAGGATTAACCCGTTTGCATTAATACCCTCCTCTGCAGACAACTCCTTTTTAACTCGTGGATCAAAGATAGACAACACTCGAGTGGAATTGAGGGAAAGTTTGTCAGCGACAAAGTTTTTTTATCAAAAAAGGATTTTAAAAACAAGTTTATGGATAAACTAAAAAAATTTAATAAATGTAACTATGCTTTCATAGAGTTGTTGTCATTTTAATTTTATGCCTTTTTCAGTCTTTTTGACAAATTTTCACTTACAATCAAATCGGTAGTCTTTTCAACAAAAACGTGCTCAAAATTACATTTTGGATGAACAATACCATTCTTTCAGGACTGATTTGAAAAGCTTAGAACTTTGTGTTAAAACTATTTGGTGAGGAATGTCAAATTTCTTTAGGAGCTGTATCAAAAACATGAAACTTTCCATATCCTTAATTTTGTTTTGGTTAATAAATTAAAAAAAAAACATAAACAATTACATCTAACGACACAGTTTTTACACTCATTCATTGAAAGAAAAATGTTTATGATATCAAATATGTGTTAGACATTCTTGGAGCCACGCATATTACAAGATACCATTTATTCAAACGCTTTTGATTAAATACAGTAAGATTAGTATTTTTAATGAAGCCTTTCTTGATGTCATAGTCATAAACAATTTAAAAGTTTAGACCTTGCTGAACTAATGTTTTCACCATTCAACTATTTACCTTGTAGAATCAACTCTGCCATTATTGTCTCTGGGGTTATAAGCACTTTAAGTGTTATAGCTAAATGTAAACAAAATAAAATAATGGAATAATAGCTAGTGTGTTCACAGGTTAATAAAAAAATCACTAGCTGCATCATACAATGATATCATACAAAGTAATCTTGCAATTGTGGTGGCTGAAGTCCAAAATACTCTGATGTTTCATTTTCATACAGGCAAGTTAGCGCATTCCTCAAAAGAGCACAAACCACATACATTTTGCCTATACTGCTTAATCCAATTTTAAAATTTTTCTTAAAGTCTAGAAATTTAAAGTAATTTATGACATCCCCAAATAACCATTCAACTGATGTTCGAACATTGCTCATTGCAGCATTAAATGCCTGCATTAGAGGTGTGAGAATGTCATGTCGAAATGGTGCTATCAAATTTGGACGCAAAGGATAGGCTGGGTCACCATAAATGCACATCAACTGTCCATTGGTATCAAAAGCATGCATTTGTAAACTTTGCAACAGTTGGGAATCTCTTAGCATCCCAGCATCATGCTTTCTTCCTTCTATGAAATCAATAAAGATGAATATCAATTATTAATAACACTATTCACAGCTACATACAGTTAACAACCAGGGGCCGGTTGTACGAAGGGTTGATAAAGTTATCCGCGGATAAAAGTTATCCACTGCATAGGTTTTTTTATAGATTTTATCCGCTGGATAAGGATTTATCCGGTGGATAGCGCTATTCACCCTTCGTACAACCGGCCACTGCAGTGAAGTAAGCGATCACATTCAAACGACATTCAGAAGGGGGCGTGATGAAATCCACTAAATCCGTACACATCACTTATATACCCATAATCTTGCTAAAAATTGTATTAACCTCAAAATAACTATTCTGATATCTTCCCTATCTATTCACGGACATTTGTGTGTATTTTCAAGAGTTGTCATCAAAAGGCCGCTTTTTTAGAAGCACGTTCGTAAACACCTCTGATTCGCCCGCTGAAATCGACAATACGAACGCTTACGGCTAAATCAGACAACTTTCATCCTTAATAACTTCGCAATAAAAAGCTCAAATCTTCTACATTTTTTCACATAAATAGATAAACTTACCCTAATGCCATCGCAGATACTTTCGGCACAAGAAAATAAAATACGGCTTTCCAATCAAGGGAGAAAGAAAGCAAAAAAAGGATAAATCTTGTACTTTAAACTTTAATAACTTTTACAGTTTTTGGTTTTACGTTTTGAAACTTACACAACCACTTCCAGATGCCTTCTAGATTCCATCGCAAAGGGTTTGAAAACGCCAATAAATATTTCAGGCGAATCTATTTTACGGCAAAAACGATCTATCAGTATGAAACTCCTTTCAAAAACTCCTTTCAAAATCAACTTATTTCTCTTATCCTGCAAAATATAACTACCAATGATTGAAGTTTTTCTGAAAATAAATTAAAACATACTCAAATTTTGTATAATTTGTAGCTGCAAAGTGAGTCGTTGTGATGACCGTCACGCAACACTTGAATGTCACGATAACAAAAAACACTCATTTACATGTTGAAAGATATCATGCTCTCAATGCTTGCGATGGCTTTTTCAGTGTATGACGAGTAACCTTGAGCAAAATCGTGAACATATCTCATATTTACAAAAAGTTATTAAGAATTTTCTATTCTTATAGAAATCGTCAAATTTCTGTTATGCAAAAAACACTCATTTGCATGTTGAAAGATATCATGCTCTCAATGCTTGCGATGGCTTTCTCAGTGTATGACGAGTAACCTTGAGCAAAATCATGAACATATCTCATATTTACAAAAAGTTATTAAGAATTTTCTATTCTTATAGAAATCGTCAAATTTCTGATATGTAAAAAACACTCATTTGCATGTTGAAAGATATCATGCTCTCAATGCTTGCGATGGCTTTCTCAGTGTATGACGAGTAACCTTGAGCAAAATCGTGAACATATCTCATATTTACAAAAAGTTATTAAGAATTTTCTATTTTTTTTAGAAATCGTCAAATTTCTGATGTGCAAAAAACACTCATTTGCATGTTGAAAGATATCATGCTCTTAATGCTTGCGATGGCTTTCTCAGTGTATGACGAGTAACCTTGAGCAAAATCGTGAACATATTTCATATTTACAAAAAGTTATTAAGAATTTTCTATTCTTATAGAAATCGTCAAATTTCTGTTATGCAAAAAACACTCATTTGCATGTTGAAAGATATCATGCTCTCAATGCTTGCGATGGCTTTTTCAGTGTATGACGAGTAACCTTGAGCAAAATCGTGAACATATCTCATATTTACAAAAAGTTATTAAGAATTTTCTATTCTTATAGAAATCGTCAAATTTCTGTTATGCAAAAAACACTCATTTGCATGTTGAAAGATATCATGCTCTCAATGCTTGCGATGGCTTTCTCAGTGTATGACGAGTAACCTTGAGCAAAATCATGAACATATCTCATATTTACAAAAAGTTATTAAGAATTTTCTATTCTTATAGAAATCGTCAAATTTCTGATATGTAAAAAACACTCATTTGCATGTTGAAAGATATCATGCTCTCAATGCTTGCGATGGCTTTCTCAGTGTATGACGAGTAACCTTGAGCAAAATCGTGAACATATCTCATATTTACAAAAAGTTATTAAGAATTTTCTATTTTTTTTAGAAATCGTCAAATTTCTGATGTGCAAAAAACACTCATTTGCATGTTGAAAGATATCATGCTCTTAATGCTTGCGATGGCTTTCTCAGTGTATAACGAGTAACCTTGAGCAAAATCGTGAACATATTTCATATTTACAAAAAGTTATTAAGAATTTTCTATTCTTATAGAAATCGTCAAATTTCTGTTATGCAAAAAACACTCATTTGCATGTTGAAAGATATCATGCTCTCAATGCTTGCGATGGCTTTCTCAGTGTATGACGAGTAACCTTGAGCAAAATCGTGAACATATCTCATATTTACAAAAAGTTATTAAGAATTTTCTATTCTTATAGAAATCGTCAAATTTCTGATATGTAAAAAACACTCATTTGCATGTTGAAAGATATCATGCTCTCAATGCTTGCGATGGCTTTCTCAGTGTATGACGAGTAACCTTGAGCAAAATCGTGAACATATCTCATATTTACAAAAAGTTATTAAGAATTTTCTATTTTTTTTAGAAATCGTCAAATTTCTGATGTGCAAAAAACACTCATTTGCATGTTGAAAGATATCATGCTCTCAATGCTTGCGATGGCTTTCTCAGTGTATGACGAGTAACCTTGAGCAAAATCGTGAACATATCTCATATTTACAAAAAGTTATTAAGAATTTTCTATTTTTTTTAGAAATCGTCAAATTTCTGATGTGCCAAAAACACTCATTTGCATGTTGAAAGATATCATGCTCTCAATGCTTGCGATGGCTTTTTCAGTGTATGACGAGTAACCTTGAGCAAAATCGTGAACATATCTCATATTTACAAAAAGTTATTAAGAATTTTCTATTCTTATAGAAATCGTCAAATTTCTGTTATGCAAAAAACACTCATTTGCATGTTGAAAGATATCATGCTCTCAATGCTTGCGATGGCTTTCTCAGTGTATGACGAGTAACCTTGAGCAAAATCATGAACATATCTCATATTTACAAAAAGTTATTAAGAATTTTCTATTCTTATAGAAATCGTCAAATTTCTGATATGTAAAAAACACTCATTTGCATGTTGAAAGATATCATGCTCTCAATGCTTGCGATGGCTTTCTCAGTGTATGACGAGTAACCTTGAGCAAAATCGTGAACATATCTCATATTTACAAAAAGTTATTAAGAATTTTCTATTTTTTTTAGAAATCGTCAAATTTCTGATGTGCAAAAAACACTCATTTGCATGTTGAAAGATATCATGCTCTTAATGCTTGCGATGGCTTTCTCAGTGTATAACGAGTAACCTTGAGCAAAATCGTGAACATATTTCATATTTACAAAAAGTTATTAAGAATTTTCTATTCTTATAGAAATCGTCAAATTTCTGTTATGCAAAAAACACTCATTTGCATGTTGAAAGATATCATGCTCTCAATGCTTGCGATGGCTTTCTCAGTGTATGACGAGTAACCTTGAGCAAAATCGTGAACATATCTCATATTTACAAAAAGTTATTAAGAATTTTCTATTCTTATAGAAATCGTCAAATTTCTGATATGTAAAAAACACTCATTTGCATGTTGAAAGATATCATGCTCTCAATGCTTGCGATGGCTTTCTCAGTGTATGACGAGTAACCTTGAGCAAAATCGTGAACATATCTCATATTTACAAAAAGTTATTAAGAATTTTCTATTTTTTTTAGAAATCGTCAAATTTCTGATGTGCAAAAAACACTCATTTGCATGTTGAAAGATATCATGCTCTCAATGCTTGCGATGGCTTTCTCAGTGTATGACGAGTAACCTTGAGCAAAATCGTGAACATATCTCATATTTACAAAAAGTTATTAAGAATTTTCTATTTTTTTTAGAAATCGTCAAATTTCTGATGTGCCAAAAACACTCATTTGCATGTTGAAAGATATCATGCTCTTAATGCTTGCGATGGCTTTCTCAGTGTATAACGAGTAACCTTGAGCAAAATCGTGAACATATTTCATATTTACAAAAAGTTATTAAGAATTTTCTATTCTTATAGAAATCGTCAAATTTCTGTTATGCAAAAAACACTCATTTGCATGTTGAAAGATATCATGCTCTCAATGCTTGCGATGGCTTTCTCAGTGTATGACGAGTAACCTTGAGCAAAATCGTGAACATATCTCATATTTACAAAAAGTTATTAAGAATTTTCTATTCTTATAGAAATCGTCAAATTTCTGATATGTAAAAAACACTCATTTGCATGTTGAAAGATATCATGCTCTCAATGCTTGCGATGGCTTTCTCAGTGTATGACGAGTAACCTTGAGCAAAATCGTGAACATATCTCATATTTACAAAAAGTTATTAAGAATTTTCTATTTTTTTTAGAAATCGTCAAATTTCTGATGTGCAAAAAACACTCATTTGCATGTTGAAAGATATCATGCTCTCAATGCTTGCGATGGCTTTCTCAGTGTATGACGAGTAACCTTGAGCAAAATCGTGAACATATCTCATATTTACAAAAAGTTATTAAGAATTTTCTATTTTTTTTAGAAATCGTCAAATTTCTGATGTGCCAAAAACACTCATTTGCATGTTGAAAGATATCATGCTCTTAATGCTTGCGATGGCTTTCTCAGTGTATGACGAGTAACCTTGAGCAAAATCGTGAACATATTTCATATTTACAAAAAGTTATTAAGAATTTTCTATTCTTATAGAAATCATCAAATTTCTGTTATGCAAAAAACACTCATTTGCATGTTGAAAGATATCATGCTCTCAATGCTTGCGATGGCTTTTTCAGTGTATGACGAGTAACCTTGAGCAAAATCATGAACATATCTCATATTTACAAAAAGTTATTAAGAATTTTCTATTCTTATAGAAATCGTCAAATTTCTGATATGTAAAAAACACTCATTTGCATGTTGAAAGATATCATGCTCTCAATGCTTGCGATGGCTTTCTCAGTGTATGACGAGTAACCTTGAGCAAAATCGTGAACATATCTCATATTTACAAAAAGTTATTAAGAATTTTCTATTTTTTTTAGAAATCGTCAAATTTCTGATGTGCAAAAAACACTCATTTGCATGTTGAAAGATATCATGCTCTTAATGCTTGCGATGGCTTTCTCAGTGTATAACGAGTAACCTTGAGCAAAATCGTGAACATATTTCATATTTACAAAAAGTTATTAAGAATTTTCTATTCTTATAGAAATCGTCAAATTTCTGTTATGCAAAAAACACTCATTTGCATGTTGAAAGATATCATGCTCTCAATGCTTGCGATGGCTTTCTCAGTGTATGACGAGTAACCTTGAGCAAAATCGTGAACATATCTCATATTTACAAAAAGTTATTAAGAATTTTCTATTCTTATAGAAATCGTCAAATTTCTGATATGTAAAAAACACTCATTTGCATGTTGAAAGATATCATGCTCTCAATGCTTGCGATGGCTTTCTCAGTGTATGACGAGTAACCTTGAGCAAAATCGTGAACATATCTCATATTTACAAAAAGTTATTAAGAATTTTCTATTTTTTTTAGAAATCGTCAAATTTCTGATGTGCAAAAAACACTCATTTGCATGTTGAAAGATATCATGCTCTCAATGCTTGCGATGGCTTTCTCAGTGTATGACGAGTAACCTTGAGCAAAATCGTGAACATATCTCATATTTACAAAAAGTTATTAAGAATTTTCTATTTTTTTTAGAAATCGTCAAATTTCTGATGTGCCAAAAACACTCATTTGCATGTTGAAAGATATCATGCTCTCAATGCTTGCGATGGCTTTTTCAGTGTATGACGAGTAACCTTGAGCAAAATCGTGAACATATCTCATATTTACAAAAAGTTATTAAGAATTTTCTATTCTTATAGAAATCGTCAAATTTCTGTTATGCAAAAAACACTCATTTGCATGTTGAAAGATATCATGCTCTCAATGCTTGCGATGGCTTTCTCAGTGTATGACGAGTAACCTTGAGCAAAATCATGAACATATCTCATATTTACAAAAAGTTATTAAGAATTTTCTATTCTTATAGAAATCGTCAAATTTCTGATATGTAAAAAACACTCATTTGCATGTTGAAAGATATCATGCTCTCAATGCTTGCGATGGCTTTCTCAGTGTATGACGAGTAACCTTGAGCAAAATCGTGAACATATCTCATATTTACAAAAAGTTATTAAGAATTTTCTATTTTTTTTAGAAATCGTCAAATTTCTGATGTGCAAAAAACACTCATTTGCATGTTGAAAGATATCATGCTCTCAATGCTTGCGATGGCTTTCTCAGTGTATAACGAGTAACCTTGAGCAAAATCGTGAACATATTTCATATTTACAAAAAGTTATTAAGAATTTTCTATTCTTATAGAAATCGTCAAATTTCTGTTATGCAAAAAACACTCATTTGCATGTTGAAAGATATCATGCTCTCAATGCTTGCGATGGCTTTCTCAGTGTATGACGAGTAACCTTGAGCAAAATCGTGAACATATCTCATATTTACAAAAAGTTATTAAGAATTTTCTATTCTTATAGAAATCGTCAAATTTCTGATATGTAAAAAACACTCATTTGCATGTTGAAAGATATCATGCTCTCAATGCTTGCGATGGCTTTCTCAGTGTATGACGAGTAACCTTGAGCAAAATCGTGAACATATCTCATATTTACAAAAAGTTATTAAGAATTTTCTATTTTTTTTAGAAATCGTCAAATTTCTGATGTGCAAAAAACACTCATTTGCATGTTGAAAGATATCATGCTCTCAATGCTTGCGATGGCTTTCTCAGTGTATGACGAGTAACCTTGAGCAAAATCGTGAACATATCTCATATTTACAAAAAGTTATTAAGAATTTTCTATTTTTTTTAGAAATCGTCAAATTTCTGATGTGCCAAAAACACTCATTTGCATGTTGAAAGATATCATGCTCTTAATGCTTGCGATGGCTTTCTCAGTGTATGACGAGTAACCTTGAGCAAAATCGTGAACATATTTCATATTTACAAAAAGTTATTAAGAATTTTCTATTCTTATAGAAATCGTCAAATTTCTGTTATGCAAAAAACACTCATTTGCATGTTGAAAGATATCATGCTCTCAATGCTTGCGATGGCTTTTTCAGTGTATGACGAGTAACCTTGAGCAAAATCATGAACATATCTCATATTTACAAAAAGTTATTAAGAATTTTCTATTCTTATAGAAATCGTCAAATTTCTGATATGTAAAAAACACTCATTTGCATGTTGAAAGATATCATGCTCTCAATGCTTGCGATGGCTTTCTCAGTGTATGACGAGTAACCTTGAGCAAAATCGTGAACATATCTCATATTTACAAAAAGTTATTAAGAATTTTCTATTTTTTTTAGAAATCGTCAAATTTCTGATGTGCAAAAAACACTCATTTGCATGTTGAAAGATATCATGCTCTCAATGCTTGCGATGGCTTTCTCAGTGTATGACGAGTAACCTTGAGCAAAATCGTGAACATATCTCATATTTACAAAAAGTTATTAAGAATTTTCTATTTTTTTTAGAAATCGTCAAATTTCTGATGTGCCAAAAACACTCATTTGCATGTTGAAAGATATCATGCTCTTAATGCTTGCGATGGCTTTCTCAGTGTATGACGAGTAACCTTGAGCAAAATCGTGAACATATTTCATATTTACAAAAAGTTATTAAGAATTTTCTATTCTTATAGAAATCGTCAAATTTCTGTTATGCAAAAAACACTCATTTGCATGTTGAAAGATATCATGCTCTCAATGCTTGCGATGGCTTTTTCAGTGTATGACGAGTAACCTTGAGCAAAATCATGAACATATCTCATATTTACAAAAAGTTATTAAGAATTTTCTATTCTTATAGAAATCGTCAAATTTCTGATATGTAAAAAACACTCATTTGCATGTTGAAAGATATCATGCTCTCAATGCTTGCGATGGCTTTCTCAGTGTATGACGAGTAACCTTGAGCAAAATCGTGAACATATCTCATATTTACAAAAAGTTATTAAGAATTTTCTATTTTTTTTAGAAATCGTCAAATTTCTGATGTGCAAAAAACACTCATTTGCATGTTGAAAGATATCATGCTCTTAATGCTTGCGATGGCTTTCTCAGTGTATGACGAGTAACCTTGAGCAAAATCGTGAACATATTTCATATTTACAAAAAGTTATTAAGAATTTTCTATTCTTATAGAAATCGTCAAATTTCTGTTATGCAAAAAACACTCATTTGCATGTTGAAAGATATCATGCTCTCAATGCTTGCGATGGCTTTCTCAGTGTATGACGAGTAACCTTGAGCAAAATCATGAACATATCTCATATTTACAAAAAGTTATTAAGAATTTTCTATTCTTATAGAAATCGTCAAATTTCTGATATGTAAAAAACACTCATTTGCATGTTGAAAGATATCATGCTCTCAATGCTTGCGATGGCTTTCTCAGTGTATGACGAGTAACCTTGAGCAAAATCGTGAACATATCTCATATTTACAAAAAGTTATTAAGAATTTTCTATTTTTTTTAGAAATCGTCAAATTTCTGATGTGCAAAAAACACTCATTTGCATGTTGAAAGATATCATGCTCTTAATGCTTGCGATGGCTTTCTCAGTGTATAACGAGTAACCTTGAGCAAAATCGTGAACATATTTCATATTTACAAAAAGTTATTAAGAATTTTCTATTCTTATAGAAATCGTCAAATTTCTGTTATGCAAAAAACACTCATTTGCATGTTGAAAGATATCATGCTCTCAATGCTTGCGATGGCTTTCTCAGTGTATGACGAGTAACCTTGAGCAAAATCGTGAACATATCTCATATTTACAAAAAGTTATTAAGAATTTTCTATTCTTATAGAAATCGTCAAATTTCTGATATGTAAAAAACACTCATTTGCATGTTGAAAGATATCATGCTCTCAATGCTTGCGATGGCTTTCTCAGTGTATGACGAGTAACCTTGAGCAAAATCGTGAACATATCTCATATTTACAAAAAGTTATTAAGAATTTTCTATTTTTTTTAGAAATCGTCAAATTTCTGATGTGCAAAAAACACTCATTTGCATGTTGAAAGATATCATGCTCTCAATGCTTGCGATGGCTTTCTCAGTGTATGACGAGTAACCTTGAGCAAAATCGTGAACATATCTCATATTTACAAAAAGTTATTAAGAATTTTCTATTTTTTTTAGAAATCGTCAAATTTCTGATGTGCCAAAAACACTCATTTGCATGTTGAAAGATATCATGCTCTTAATGCTTGCGATGGCTTTCTCAGTGTATGACGAGTAACCTTGAGCAAAATCGTGAACATATTTCATATTTACAAAAAGTTATTAAGAATTTTCTATTCTTATAGAAATCGTCAAATTTCTGTTATGCAAAAAACACTCATTTGCATGTTGAAAGATATCATGCTCTCAATGCTTGCGATGGCTTTTTCAGTGTATGACGAGTAACCTTGAGCAAAATCATGAACATATCTCATATTTACAAAAAGTTATTAAGAATTTTCTATTCTTATAGAAATCGTCAAATTTCTGATATGTAAAAAACACTCATTTGCATGTTGAAAGATATCATGCTCTCAATGCTTGCGATGGCTTTCTCAGTGTATGACGAGTAACCTTGAGCAAAATCGTGAACATATCTCATATTTACAAAAAGTTATTAAGAATTTTCTATTTTTTTTAGAAATCGTCAAATTTCTGATGTGCAAAAAACACTCATTTGCATGTTGAAAGATATCATGCTCTCAATGCTTGCGATGGCTTTCTCAGTGTATGACGAGTAACCTTGAGCAAAATCGTGAACATATCTCATATTTACAAAAAGTTATTAAGAATTTTCTATTTTTTTTAGAAATCGTCAAATTTCTGATGTGCCAAAAACACTCATTTGCATGTTGAAAGATATCATGCTCTTAATGCTTGCGATGGCTTTCTCAGTGTATGACGAGTAACCTTGAGCAAAATCGTGAACATATTTCATATTTACAAAAAGTTATTAAGAATTTTCTATTCTTATAGAAATCGTCAAATTTCTGTTATGCAAAAAACACTCATTTGCATGTTGAAAGATATCATGCTCTCAATGCTTGCGATGGCTTTTTCAGTGTATGACGAGTAACCTTGAGCAAAATCATGAACATATCTCATATTTACAAAAAGTTATTAAGAATTTTCTATTCTTATAGAAATCGTCAAATTTCTGATATGTAAAAAACACTCATTTGCATGTTGAAAGATATCATGCTCTCAATGCTTGCGATGGCTTTCTCAGTGTATGACGAGTAACCTTGAGCAAAATCGTGAACATATCTCATATTTACAAAAAGTTATTAAGAATTTTCTATTTTTTTTAGAAATCGTCAAATTTCTGATGTGCAAAAAACACTCATTTGCATGTTGAAAGATATCATGCTCTTAATGCTTGCGATGGCTTTCTCAGTGTATGACGAGTAACCTTGAGCAAAATCGTGAACATATTTCATATTTACAAAAAGTTATTAAGAATTTTCTATTCTTATAGAAATCGTCAAATTTCTGTTATGCAAAAAACACTCATTTGCATGTTGAAAGATATCATGCTCTCAATGCTTGCGATGGCTTTCTCAGTGTATGACGAGTAACCTTGAGCAAAATCGTGAACATATCTCATATTTACAAAAAGTTATTAAGAATTTTCTATTCTTATAGAAATCGTCAAATTTCTGATATGTAAAAAAGTGAGAGATTGTAGTTGTATCAAAAGATTACAAAGGCGTAAACAAATATAAGATATAAGAATTAGAATCCAAATGTGAAGTTTTACTCAGTTACTTTCAGTTAATATTACGTTTGCTGCCCAACAAGGACAAATATTTCGTATGCGCAAACGTTTTCTTAACAACACACAGATGTACATTGCTGCTGCTGAAAAATAGAATTCCCCTAGACCACAGTCGAATTTTTCACAGTATTGCCTACAGGTTTGGTTGCGAAGCACTCTGCAAAGCGGCCACTGTAATAAATCAACCTTCCTTAGATGTCGGGGCGCCTTAACGGTCTTTGTTGTTCCAAGGAACTTACGGTGCCTTAACTTGGTTGCATGGGAGGAAGCTACCAGGATCCAAAGCCTATATATGACGTCGCCACGTATTGATAGCCCCTATCTTTGGCCAAGTTCGGCTAACAACATAGTAACCAAACAAAATTTATACCCCGAAATTGGGAAGCTAACAGCCGTGTGGGAAATGATCTTATTAACGCATCAGTGCTCATGCGCATGCCCATTTACGTTAATATTCTTTTGTTTTTGACGCCACAAATCGTATTTCGTTCTAATTCAGTCTGCATTACCTAAACGTACAATATCCGTAAAGGCCCATAATTGTTTTCGATAGTTATGTCAAATATTGTTGTATAAACATACCATTTACAAACAAGGCTATATTGCTTTAAAAGCAATGATGTTTCGGCCCTCTACAGCTGCCGTACAGTGCTGCCTCTATGTTAATGAAGCTATTTTGATAGTTTAAATGAATATCAAGATCACATGCTATCGCTATGAAAGGATGGTAACAGTTTATAAATACGTCTATATCGCCAAATACACAACCAAAAGGATTTCCAAATGAGTAGGTCTGAAATGAATAGATAAATGTTGTTTAAGCTAGTGATTAATCTGTTTGCATACAAAAGATTTGCATACAAAAGAAAGTACTTGAAACTGACAAAACTTACCCTTTATAGCATGATGCCCCAGAAGTGCAACGAGGCAAGCCTCGTGCGAAGATTTATTACGAAACCGAAGGCTCATACTCGTTGTGTAATTGGCTAATGCTGCTCACGAGGAATCTGATTCGCTGAACTATAAGATAATTGACAGAAGAGGCGGAAAATTATGGGTCCGCAAACTGATTTTAGTACCGTTTCGGCCTGAGGGCCGAAAAAAAACAACATCGGATTAGGTCGACATACGCGTACGTACAACGAATTTCAAAGACCCTAAAATGCTTTTAACGAAACCCTTGAGACGCTGATAATTTGAAGCCGTGATAACAGAATGATTGAGACGGACTAATTGAATGATAACAGTAATTCATTAAACGTATACTTAACTATTTGAAATGGTTGGTACACATACTTTAAGTACTTTAAGTTGTCTTCTTCAGGATGACTTATACAAACTTTCCGATCAATAGATTAAATTCCCTTTGTATATTAATTCAAAGCGTACGGTTAATTGAGCGTAAATTCACTTCTGAGAAAGTTTAGACAAAAATAGCGTTATTGACACAATCGGATTATCAGAGATTATAACACATTATTATGCGCCGACCGATGACATACAAAGTAAATGGAAATCAAGTTTTTGTAAGTTTCCCGCACATAAACGATCATAACAAGAAAAGTCTCCAAAACTCGAGAGCTGCAACAATAAATAATTGTTTCAGTAATCGAATACGCCCTCGCATGTGTTCAAAATGGTGACGTGAGAGCAACGTCAGTGACAAGTGATGTCAATCTATAAAAAAACATCAAACGTTTTTTCGTTATACTTATTATACTCGTTAACAATTTCACCATTTAATACTTTGAATTGATATTTTCAATGTGGACGGAGTTTGAAAGATTATGCCAAGTTTGGTTAGATTTGAAATAAGAACATGTTTGAGGACTCTTTTTAAGCCAATTATATGAGAAAAAGACTTGAGCTGCACATTATTGAGTATTGAGAATTTATACAGTTTGAAAAAAGATCTGCTGCTTAAAAATGAGATTTTCTAAAATATTCCCCGAAACATAAAAACATTTTTTTCTAGGTCGAAGCACTATAAATCAATATTTCGATAAAACAGTGAAATGATAAATTAAATACGTTGTTACAATTTTACCCAATTTATAAGCATTGTTAAATGATACCAATAAATTAATATTTAAATAGTACAATCTTCAGCAAGTTTGCAATTAGAAATGAGCTTTATGTTAACATACTATGATATTCGATGACCACCACTCTAATCAGATCGAGTCCTGGTACATACGTGAGGAAAAAAACTATAAATAAGAGTTAACATAAAAAAATGTAATATACATCATTTGAGGTCGAATAGGCTTAGTTTTGGGTACAAAAAAAAAAGAAAAAAACATATGAACACCCCTGGACTTTCGTGATATGAACCTAATTAATAGCGTGTTGGAAACTAAAGACGCAGGGCTTTAATATACATCTATTTCAAAAATCGTTGTCGCATCCGGAGCTACAGACCACACTCTAAAGCCTGCAAAGGATGTCGGCTATATGGACTTAATTTGTGATTCATTGCATTTTTTTAAAAGAAATATTTATATTCATATCTACCACAACAACTTGTTATGGTCATATAACACGAACACGTACAATCAAAATATGCTATGAATAAATCGAAAGAAAGAGAAGAAATACCGACATCCTTTGCAGACTTTAGAGTGTGGACTGTGGCTTTGTTTGCGAAAAATGATTTTTTAAATAGGTGTATATGGAACATAACATGTTAACTTTGTACCCTTGATTTAACCATGATTTTGGGCAAACATATTGTGCTCTATGGTACTTTGATATTATTAAAACAATGAACATGTAAATTAGATACAACCACTAGTGACTTAATTGTATCTGAAATGTAAATTAAGCCAACATTAAAAGTGTAAAATATATCAAGTTAACTCAAATTTAATTCACAATTATGGTTCACGCTACCGATAACATTAATTACTCATTCCAAATTTGAAACGTAAGGCGCACTTAATTCAGGAAAATCTATAGTGGCTAGCAGTTCATCTGATATTTCATCAAATATAGGATCACAAATTTCCTCGGACGATTTTTCTGTGTTTTCTACCAATACAAAGAATCATATCAAGGATGCTGCTAAAACATTTCTTACAAATTGTACCTGTTCTTTACTTTGCATGGAAAGAGTTCGAAAATGTATCTGTTCTGCTCCTTTGCCAGTCCTCAAAAATCTTAACAGCCCTTAGGTTTGTTTTAGGGGTTTTAAGATACAGTACTTTTCACTAAACTGCAAGCACTCTTGTTCCTCACTCATCGGCTACCGGAATCTGCTCCATTACATTCAGCCATCTTGCACAAAAGTCAAAAGCGAATTGAACACTCCAAGCATTCGAAGCTCAAAATTTTCATAAGCTTACAGTGAAAACAGAACAAAGCGTGCAGAAATTAGATAGCATTGTTCTACAGTAAACACCCGCAAGTAAGAACCTACATTTTTTGGAGTTAGCCTAAACAGATTCTTGTTTAAATTGTAGTTATAACAATTTTAGGCTATTTAGGTTCTTTTAAGAAAAAAAAAATAGGTTCTTATTTTTGTGTAAAAACAAATAAAATCCAGCTGCAAGATAAAATGGTAATCAGCCTATTTTTCAATCAAACTCAACCCTTCCCCCCCCCCCCGAAAAATCGAAAAAGTTAATTACTCCCGCCCTCACAAATGAAAAACATTACTCCTTGCCCCCGTACCATAACAGAAAAAAATAGACTGCACTCCCCTCCCCCCCCCCCCCCCCCCCACACACACACACTTCGTTCAAATTGAGAAGACTGCTGAATACTTACGAGAAAAGGGTTTTATCAAGATATCGATCGCCAGAGAATCTAACCAACATTGACGAGGACCTCTTCGTCAGCAACAAATAAGACTCCAAAGTTCTCTTCAGCATACCCAGGTTCAACGTCAGAATCAGTTTCAAATTAAAGTTAGGTGTTACCCCCCTCTTTCAAGACATAAGTTTAGATTATGCCGCCCCCTCTGGATTCTCAACCCACCCCTCCTGATAATTATTACGCAGTCCCTAAATAGGTTCTTGATTATAGTGGGTATAAATGACAAATTTGAGGCTAACAGGTTCTTAATTTTCAGGTTCTTACTTGCGGGTGTTTACTATACTCTATTCAATGAGTAATTGAATCATCCACATATACATTTCAATGCATATACATTTTCTTTGTTACCGCGATAACAGATTAGATCATTGTATTCACATTGTATTAACCTCACTGGCATAACAAAGGATTTGTGGATTTCACAAGTAATTGATATACAACATTCGCGTCCGTGTAGTATTGGCTACATACAATCAAGCGCCTTGTATATGCGGATACATTAACGAGGCCGCTCATGTTTTAAACATTACATACATTTTCATCTCTCAGGGTTAATTTTTTGAGCGTTTCAAAATGCGATGACTTCTAACGTATTGATCCAATCTATGTCATACCTTCATACTTTCTATGTTGTTATTTTACCTCAAGCACTGAAGATACAAGCTGTCAGTTGAGTCTTAGTGCGCATGCGCAGAAGTTAGAAAAAAAAGTCCTGGGAGGTTCGTACGTGAGAAATTTCGGCTGATTTTATAGCAATGCTTTTGGTTTTTCTAACCTTGATTTCTTGGTTTTGATTTTGTGATTATTGAATTTTCACGTGAAAATTTCTGAGCCTCCTTCACAATACTCTAGTTCAGTCAGAATGACTAGTATAGAGTACTAATGTACATGGTTCGATAGAACAATCTCTCTTCTTCAATGTGATACTAAATTTAGAGTTAAGTGTATAACGAAAAGTCACTGACACGACCAACTAATCATGCAAATTGTTTTTGATCAAGTTTTTTTTAAAAAACATTAGCTCCTCATATATAGCTTCAAACATCACCAAACTACCTATACGTATTATGCTCCTTGGAAAGCATTGTTGTTGAACATTTTAGCTAGGAACAAGTAAATATTATGGGATATATGCACGTTTGAATTTCGCGATTTTATAAAAAAACAACAACATAAGTGCTAGATTTCTTTCCCACCGAACATTCTGGTGATTCTTGGTGTGTTTAACATAATCACTACTCAAAATAAATTTCAATAATTGACCCATGTTTGGAAAAAGATTGTCAATTTCTATCTTGCCATGCCAAAAGATGTTCATTAGAGTAAATAGGAGTGGCATTATAAGCAATTGAATTTTTTCGGACAAAAAGACTGGGAACGAGTAAATTGAAACCCTTATAACTTCGCTTATATTTAATTAAACGTTAACACGCATACATTATTGGAAAGCCTTTGACTAGGAAATTACAACCAATGGTTAAACATTCAAAAATAATGTATTGCCCATGCGCAGTAATTTTTTACTTTCTCAAATTAAAAAATTCATACCTTCTGCCCATACACATCCACGGAGTTAATTTTTGTTTCAAATTCAAGCGTATTGTTATGCTTGTTAGGATAATGTATCTCCTAATTGGTGGAGCCTTTAAAGAGTCTTTAAATTCTAACTCTAGTTTGACAAAAAAAAATTATGCGCATGCGTAGATGATCAAAAAAATAAACTAATATTGTTTGCCTAGTCCAGTAAATTACCATACGCTAACAATAAATTAAAATTATTTTAATGCGCGTGCGCAGTGATTTTCTGATTTCTTGCTAACCCTAACCCCTATTTCCTGCGCATGCTCACTTACAGATTTCAAATGTTTTTCAACTGAAAGACATTAGTCATGCTGTTAATGCCAATGAAATCATCTTCATAAAACTTCTAGGAAGTCCCTCAAATTGAAACCCTAGTTTGAAAATTTAAATTTCTGTGCATGCGCAGTTATACAAAAACAATTACTGTAGAAATATTTATATGGTGTAGTACATTAACATCAGCTATCAAGCAGCTCAATATATTTAATTGCGTATGCGCAATGAATTATAATTTTGATGCTAACCCTAACCCCTATCTCCTGCGCATGCGCACTAATTGAGTTAGAATTTCGTTCAAATTGAACAGTACTGTTATGCATTTTATGTCAATGCAATGCCTTTTTACTGAAACGTGTAGGAAGTCGATAAACTATATAACTCTCTTTTGAATTGTCTAACTGCTCTAAAACTGTACGTAGAACGCGCATTGGTAATGCATTAAAATTGTTTAGTAGTATATGCACCAAGTATCAACTTAATCGCACTAATATATAACAGGAATTATAAAAAAAATAAAATTTACACTCCCCTCCAGGTATTTAAGGTTATCCTCACTTTTTTCATATAAGAAAGTGTTAAGGTGCATCAGTGAACATAGTACTTGTTTTTTAGGTTTAATCTAGCTATTTTAGACCTAAAGTAGTAATATAATGTATTACAGTTTAGTTTTTTTCTAAACTTTAAGACTTAATGGTATTTTACACGCTTAACTCGCCATTCTAGACATAGAAAAGTTAAATATTAGAAAGGTTCGAACGTGAGGCAAGGTTCGTACATGATTTCGTAACTGAGTGGAAGGTTCGTGTACATGTTCAACACCGTGTCAACCCACTGATATGAAAATCATGCAAACTTTTAAAAGGCGCTGTTACACTGAGCACTTTTCTCAGCAACTTGTCTCGCAATGCTTGAAAATGTTGCGTTGCAAGTTGCCGAGGTGAAGTGATACACCGCAAAGCGATCTCGGCAACTTGCAATGATTTTTCACAATTCATGGTGCTCTGGAGGACAAGGGAAGAGAATTGCAAATATGCGCATGCGTCCTAACTATTCATTAAAGGTGTAGCCTGCGTTGCATCCGGATTTTTTCTCCGTAAAGTCCGTCTGTGCATCAGAGAAAGATTTCATGTTCTGGGCCCCCCTCATAAGGTTTTAGGTCTTATTGGTGATTGGCAAACAATAATATTAATAGCCAATCAGCGGACTTGTTAGAATAAGCCAATCAGAGCGCGTACTCAAATCCAGGTACGCTGCGAACAATAAATCTTTCTCTGATTCGCAGACGGGACGTGTGCTCTCATTCATTCATGTTTCCATCCCCTCGAAAGTTATGAAAATGGTATATTGTAATTTAATTTAATTTAATTACAGTTCGTTGCATTACAAAAATTACAACAGGATGGAGCAGGGAGAAACTTAATTCTCATTCTAAGGATGCCATCCAAAATAAGTAAATAAATAAATAAATGTTCATAAATTAAATTACAAAGTACAAATACATATATAAAGAACTGATACAATTCTGAATATATAGGGTACACAAAAGCTGTTCTAAAAATATTAGTGAGGAATATAGTACATAAATTATGATCGTAAGTGGTTAAGTAAAGAGGTCTTGAAAGAGGAAAACTAACAGATTGCATTATGTCACCAGGTATTTCATTCCAGTCCTTAGAGTAACGGTGAAAAAACGAGTATTTGAGGTAATTTATGTGGAATACTTTCCGTCTAATTTTAAAACTATGGTTGCCTCTTGTACGTGTTGTACCTAAGATAGCATAATACTGATTACTGTTAACACTATAATAGCCAAAAATTATTTTATACATAAAAAGTATGCTAAGGTATTTTCTTCAAAGCTCAAGAGTGTCCCATTTAAGTTCTATAAGTCTTTCATTGTATTCCTTTTCTGGTTCGCATAATAATCTGGATGCTCTTCTCTGGATGGCTTCTATTGATTTTATGTGCTTTACAAGATAAGGGTTCTACACCGGGCATGCATATTCCAGTATGGGTCTTACCAGTGCCTTAAAGGCTATACTAATGCCGGTACGTCTTATTAGAATATCCAAATATCCGCCTAATCAACCCTAAAACTTTATTGGCTTTGACACAGATTGATTTGACGTGATAGTCCCATGACAGTGGAAACTGTAGCCAAACTCCTAGATGATTATGTTGATCCAATGATGGTAGCACACTATTGTTAAGTGTGTAGGGAGATTCAATTGGTTGTTTTTTTACGAGTTACGTGGAGCACTTTACACTTTTCGGTCTTTAAAGTAACCAGCCAGCTTTTGCACCATTCAGAGGCAGAGTCTAAGTCGTCTTGGAGTTGTTCGCAATCAGAGATATTTTCAATATGATGGTGTAGCACGGTATCGTCGGCAAATAAGTCGGAATTGCAGGTCAAAAGCACCAGGGAGATCGTTAATGTATATTAGGAACAACAACGGGCCTAAGATACTACCCTGGGGAACTCCCGAGGTAACGCCCAGCCAATCCGATGATTGACCTTCAATTATACTATACGCTGTTTCCTCGAGCTAACGAAATCTTTGAGCCAATATAGAATCTGACCTTGGATGCCATAACATTGAAGCTTGTAAAGTAGGTGAGCATGAGACATTTTATCGAACGAGAGGAGCGCATTTTGGGGGTAGAGGATTGCTTCTCCTTGTTTGTATCCTCTGGTTATGGCACTGGCTTTGACTATTGTTTTCCTGCCCTCACATGAAATTCATCCAACTAGCCACGCCATCATCACAAAAACCGATAGTGCCATCTCATAATTGTGTTTAGCTTATAATATATAGTTACAATGCATACTTAAAAGGTTAATAATGAAAAAAATGAATGTCTAAAATAAGGGTGTTTTTTTTTTCAAAAAAGCGCGTAACTCAAAAAAGTGTTTGTTTACCTTTTAAGGAGGCTCGAAATGGTTTCTGTATATATCAATATACCTACTTTATATTGCATATTATGCAGCATTATTGTGAAACTATACAGTTAACCGATATATCATTTTAAAGCTTATGGATCTAGAAAATCAATTTGTTTTAAATTATTGCGTTTGACGTTGTCATGACAACAGCAGGCTGCTGTAAAAAAGACCTTTAATTCTTTTATTAAAGCTGATATCTCCAAATCCTTTTGGTGAAAGTTTTTTTAAACTTGTACATGTCTAGTTCCCTACATGTTCTTGCAACTGAGGAAAAATAAAAAAAATCTGTAATGCGAAACCTTTAAAATATTTAAAAAATGATTTTTTCTAGATATAAATGGTTTTTCATTACAGATTTTTCTTAAAAAAGACCTACTAAATCTAAACATTAATTGGAACAAAATGCCAAAAAATAAAAAAAATTTACCATTTAATTGTGTTGTTATTAATAGAAATACATTTTGTACGCGTCAGAGGGGTCTTGTAAAATTGGCGATATTGCGCGCGCGCGCGCGCGCTCGGTCAAAAAACCATTTCGAGCCTCCTTAAGCCGAGTTACGGTAGTAGCAACATTGTTTCGAGGTGCGCGCGGTCTCGTGGGCGTGTCCTTGCACGTCTCGATTAGTCGAAGAGCGTGTAACTCAAGTCGTTTAATTTGAAGCACGTATAACTCAAGTTTTCCCTTCACTCATAAAGCCGCGAGGCGAAACCGGTCCAAGGAAATAAAATCGTTGGTATTAAAGGTTAGGCTCATTCACCTATTTGCAATAATGTCACATAAAAAATGAATGCAATTTAGTGAAAAAGGAATAACCACAGTTCAGCTCGAGTGATCCCTTTTAATCATTCAAAGATAAAGTATATAAAAATTGGTTTACTGATAAAAAGTAACAATTGTCATATAAGGGGAAAAAACGAACAATAAATATACTACTACCTTTTTGTTACTTATTTTTGCGAACTTAATTTTCACTGACATCACTGAATAATCACTAACATCAGCAATTTAATGTAAATCTTTATTATATAAGAAAAATGAGAATTCATTTTGCCAATTCTAGATCAGTATTTTGACCTTTTACCGCGCTATTTAATTCCCATGAACGTATCGTTTAAATATTCTAAATAGTTCAGAAGTTATACGACTTTTCTTAAACAAGGCAGAGCATTGATGACGTCATTACTTTGCAAGGTCGTGGTCAGTGATCATGTCAGTCAAATTTTTTAATTTGTCTCATCGATATCTATCACATGATACCACTTGTCTTAGCAATCCCATTGAGAACACAATATCATTCATTAGTATAAATACAAAGGTGATTATACAAAATCACGCGCTCTGATTGGTTTGCTATCTCGGATTATCAGCCGATAATCACCTTTTCGGATAAAATGGCTGCCAGTAGTTGTTTTGTCACTGTTAGCGAAGATCAAATTGAAAACTTAAAAGAAAATGCTGTCCCAAAATCGACAAAAGAAGCTACTAAGTTTGGTGTCAAGCTATTTAAAGGTATCATAGTAAATTTTCACGTTTTTTTTATCATTATATGCGAGACAAAGTTTACAATTTTTACGCGTAACGGTCGCACTTTTAAAAAATAAAATATTTTCACTTTCAATGCTGTTTCCTTCTTTCTTTTTTGAAATAATCACCTTAGTATTTATACTAAAACGATTATTCACCTCAGGCGAAGTGATTATCGGTGAATATTTACCTCTATCTATAAGAATAGAAAATTCTTAATAACTTTTTGTAAATATGAGATATGTTCATGATTTTGCTCAAGGTTACTCGTCATACACTGAGAAAGCCATCGCAAGCATTGAGAGCATGATATCTTTCAACATGCAAATGAGTGTTTTTTACATATCAGAAATTTGACGATTTCTATAAGAATAGAAAATTCTTAATAACTTTTTGTAAATATGAGATATGTTCACGATTTTGCTCAAGGTTACTCGTCATACACTGAGAAAGCCATCGCAAGCATTGAGAGCATGATATCTTTCAACATGCAAATGAGTGTTTTTTACATATCAGAAATTTGACGATTTCTATAAGAATAGAACATTCTTAATAACTTTTTGTAAATATGAGATATGTTCATGATTTTGCTCAAGGTTACTCGTCATACACTGAGAAAGCCATCGCAAGCATTGAGAGCATGATATCTTTCAACATGCAAATGAGTGTTTTTTACATATCAGAAATTTGACGATTTCTATAAGAATAGAACATTCTTAATAACTTTTTGTAAATATGAGATATGTTCATGATTTTGCTCAAGGTTACTCGTCATACACTGAGAAAGCCATCGCAAGCATTGAGAGCATGATATCTTTCAACATGCAAATGAGTGTTTTTTACATATCAGAAATTTGACGATTTCTATAAGAATAGAACATTCTTAATAACTTTTTGTAAATATGAGATATGTTCATGATTTTGCTCAAGGTTACTCGTCATACACTGAGAAAGCCATCGCAAGCATTGAGAGCATGATATCTTTCAACATGCAAATGAGTGTTTTTTACATATCAGAAATTTGACGATTTCTATAAGAATAGAAAATTCTTAATAACTTTTTGTAAATATGAGATATGTTCATGATTTTGCTCAAGGTTACTCGTCATACACTGAGAAAGCCATCGCAAGCATTGAGAGCATGATATCTTTCAACATGCAAATGAGTGTTTTTTACATATCAGAAATTTGACGATTTCTATAAGAATAGAAAATTCTTAATAACTTCTTGTAAATATGAGATATGGTCACGATTTTGCTCAAGGTTACTTGCCATACACTGTGAAAGCCATCGCAAGCATTGAGAGCATGATATCTTTCAACATGCAAATGAGTGTTTTTTGTTATCGTGACATTCAAGTGTTGCGTGACGGTCATCACAACGACTCACTTTGCAGCTACAAATTATACAAAAATTTGAGTATGTTTTAATTTATTTTCAGAAAAACTTCAATCATTGGTAGTTATATTTTGCAGGATAAGAGAAATAAGTTGATTTTGAAAGGAGTTTGAAAGGAGTTTCATACTGATAGATCGTTTTTTGCCGTACAATAGATTCGCCTGAAATATTTATTGGCGTTTTCAAACCCTTTGCGATGGAATCTAGAAGGCATCTGGAAGTGGTTGTGTAAGTTTCAAAACGTAAAACCAAAAACTGTAAAAGTTATTAAAGTTTAAAGTACAAGATTTATCCTTTTTTCGCTTTCTTTCTCCCTCGATTGGAAAGCCGTATTTTATTTTCTTGTGCCGAAAGTATCTGCGATGGCATTAGGGTAGGTTTATCTACTTCTGTGAAAAAATGTAGAAGATTTGAGCTTTTTATTGCGAAGTTATTAAGGATGAAAGTTGTCTGATTTAGCCGTAAGCGTCCGTATTGTCGATTTCAGCGGGCGAATCAAAGGTGTTTACAAAAGTGCTTCTAAAAAAGCGGCCTTTTGATGACAACACTTGAAAATACACACAAATGTCCATGAATAGATAGGGAAGATATCAGAATAGTTATTTTGAGGTTAATACAATTTTTAGCAAGATTATGGGTATATAAGTGATGTGTACGGATTTAGTGGATTTCATCACGCCCCCTTCTGAATGTCGTTTGAATGTGATCGCTTACTTCACTGCAGTCAACCGGCCCCAGTGGATTAAGAACACTAGACTGAAATTTGCCTTTTAGGCATTAAGAAATTATGGCTGGTTATTATATAAAGGGTTTCAGGATGTAAAGTTTGTACATCTATAGTCACATTTTATAATGATCATTCCCTAAATGCAAGAAACTGAATGTTTTACAAATGAAGTAAGTACAGTATGTGTGTGCAAATCCGGACAGTGTACAAATCCGGACACTTTGGCATTTAAGCGTTAAAAAAGAGATCGAATTTGTTTACAAATGAAAACAACATTATAGAATTAAGCATTTGTTTGTTTTCTATTGTGTAAGACGTTTTTGTGACAATCGAGATACTTTCAGCGAGGAAAAAGAGCGATTTGTCATGGCATGTGAATATGCAAATTCGCAATGAGTCAGTTTTTAACGCGCTTTGAATTATATGTTAAAATTAAAATGGTGATTATTCTGCAGATTCAAATGATAACGCCAAAATATTTAGCACGTTTTCAATTGCAAACAATGTTTTATCTTGTGTGAAAAGAAGAGCTTTTAAAAGTTTAAAATAAGTGTAGGAGACGGTTTTAGGAATACTACTAAAATCCACTAAGGTATGTGCAATTCCGGACGATAAAATAAACAAGATTAGCAATCACCCATAACTTTGAATTGTAGGTTAAAATGTCGCTTAAAAATATACAATTCAACTGCAGGTTGATTTTGCAAACAAAATTTATCTTTTGGATAGTTTAATCACCATGCACTATTCATTTATAGGACATTTATATTCATTTGCAGAATCAGGCGCACAAAGGCAATTACTCGTGTGTGAAATACTTTAGTGCTCAAACGTATTAATCAAGGAACGTAATTCATGATTTAATTAGCACAAATTTATGCTTTAATCTCAAATTTGACTGTGGAAATAGAAAATCTATAATAAGCATTGAAAAATAAGGAAATAACTTCAAAGAATTGATTAAACAGAACCTACTTTAATAGTGTCCGGCTTTGCACACAACTGTCCGGAATTGCACCACTCAAACTACTTTACAAATATATCCATAACATTTTTACCTCATCTCCAAGGAAAATATATTTCCTAAACAATGCATTTAACGAATGATATGGCAATTTATCTAAAAACCGTCCGGAATTGCACACACATACTGTATCGTAAGTATCATTATTACATGTACTATAAGTTTGTACTGAATGAGAATTCATCCATCATCATGTACTATAAATAGCAATTTGTAGACATGTAATTATTTTGAATCATTTTGCTTTGTACATGGAAATATGCATTTAAGAACCAGTTTAAGAACCAACTCAGCCTGTAACACCTCACACCGTAAACACCAATTACATTGGAATCATTTTCCTAGCACTAATAATCTTGAAAAATAGTAGTTCTTATCAACTGTATGTCCTAAAATGCATAATTATCTTCATCATAAGGGAGAATTTAACAGTAGTGCAGTATGCTGCACATTTTTAGTAATTGTACTGTATTAAAATTAAAAGCTTGTTTCTTTCACAAAGTAGAAATGTCATTGACATGGTGTTCGAATTTAATATAAACAATATATGTACACTCACCAACTGGGTCATATAGGTTTCCAATGAGGCCATTTGGTAATGACTGAAATTTCAAAGCATGCACCCTTTTGTGACCATTATATACAATTCTTTGGTTGTTATTAGGTCTTGAAATCGGCCTGACAGTTCCATCAACATTAACCCGAAACAATTTTGCAATGGAGAACCTCTATTAGTGATCGCTTGGGCGTATATTTCTAGGGCTTGTGGATTCAGTATTGTGGGATTCCATTGAGTGAGACGGTGAGCATGATTATCGTAAATGTAATCAAGAACTTCGTTAGTTATCATTGATAGCACAGGAACAGGACGACCAAATCGTGGTACCATATCACTGTACCGGATAGGGTAGGAGAAACGCTTGAGAAACATACAAAATGCTTCAGTTCCGTCAGCTTTGCTGCGTTGATTACAATAAATTGTGTCTGGCATCCGTAATGCTTCCATTAGAGTTGGAATGTCTCTTTTCCTGACCCTAAACTCGGCAAGACATTCGTCGTCCATTTCGTCAAGTTCAAACCGAGGATATAAGTCATAAGGCAGATCTAGATTTGACGGTTCATACAATTCCCACAAAATCAAAAATTCCTCGTCATTTATGATTCCTTGATCATAACAAAGGGCAAGTATTTCTCTTGTCTCTTTGAAAGAATTCATCTTAAAGTACTGGAATACGCCTTGCTTCTTTTGTTATTTTTAATTCAAGGAAGTATTTTCTGTTTTCCCTATTTGATATTAGTAACTTTATTAGGGTACAAAACAGTCAAGTTCTTCGACTGCTACACTCGAACTATTGTCATTTCATCGTTCAGTGATTGTGATATATTAGACAAAACTAGTTGTTTGACTGTACATGTATATAATGATGCAGAAGTCACAATAAAGATTACAAATGATACCAGATCTCGTTATTCAAAGTTTGTTTATTACAATTATAGACATTTTTGTTGTCATCGTAGTCGTGAACCAAGTAGAATACCAACACGATTAATAAGGCGTTTAAACACCAAAAGTATGAAGCTTAGACGGTTTGTTTATCATAGAATATCCAGGGCACGAGTGCACGCACTGTAGGGCGTCTAGTTCTGTTTAATTTCGGAGACTGTTCCAGGTTCGACCTACTCTACGAATGTCAAACGAATGAAAAATCCCGAGCGCTTCACAAAAGTGTCCAAGCTACTACTGGGGGGGCAACCTGGGGCACACATCGATCCATCACGTGACCCGTGTTTCATGCCTTGCCCTTGTCACAATATACGAGGTAGTTACTATACCTCAGGAGCAGGTATATACCTGCCTCAGGAGGGAACCCCACAATCTACAAGCGCGCCACAGGAAACCCAAGACTACAAGCGCGCGCCAAACGAAGAAACCACCTAGTATAAACATGATAAAGCGCTTTCAAAATGTTCTAACAATGATCCACGAGTTGGCCATAGGGGGCCTTTGATTCTCCTTCGGGCTTCCTTTTTGACGGTTTTATCGACTGTGAGGGCCTGAGTCTGAACCCACAATGCAACGATATTTGCGCCAACACTTCAGGTATTTGCGCCCCATATTTACTCTGCCAGTCTCTCTCGAAGGGCTAAAGTTCGTCTTTACGGTGTTACAAACTTCATTATATTACCTATCAAAGAAAAGATGGCCGGGGGTCCGTTAGAACCAATAGAAGTACTAAAAGCCTTCAAGTCTTATAAAGATAACAGAGATGTCTTGGAAAAAATCATGAGCAATGCAGACCCAACTGTCGCTGTTCTAGCGCTAGATAATCTTTTCCGCATTAAAGACAACGTACAGTCAAATGAGTTTGGCATTTATATAGATGAAATTGTTCCCGACTTTCTGCGAAAATGGCGTAGCGAGTCGCCGCTAAGTGGGGCATATGAATGTCCATTTAGAAAGGTACATAGAATTCTAAGAAGTCTCGCCATCTTCAAAACATTTAACGTTCCGCTGTTCATCGATTACGTAGGACAAAAGAAGCTGTTGAGCAACTATGTCAACGAAATCGAGCCCATCCCGATTGATGGAAACACCACAATATGTCACGACACTCACGTCGTGGAAGCCCAAGCGATATCTGGTGAACAACAGTTGAAACCAAGCGATAACAAAAACATTATTGGAGGATGCTGGTTTGGATTGGAAAGTGAACCCAGCGCCTATGGTGGCAAGAGATTCAAAACGACGCTGTCAAAGCTTGGCGTTACTGGGCTACATCAAGGGGAGATTGTCTCTTACAAGTATGAGAATAATGTGATCCTCTACGCTGCAGATGATACGGATTGCAAAGGTTTGAAGAAGCCAACCGATGAAGCTGTGAAGAAAAATAATCCTGACGCATATGTTCATGTATCCATATTTGTGCCATCACGATTCTTACCACCCCAGGATGAATTTAAGAAAGTTATTAGCGGTCCTTTTAATGTTAATCATGGCCCTATTTGTGTAAGAGCCAAGCGATTACATACAACGTGTGATGAACTGAACATGTAGGAACAGTTTGATGACCTGTGGTTGATGCGACAGCTGTATAAATATGATGTCAGATATTTTGGATGTAAGAGTTTTGCTGCTAGCCACAATGCAAGCAGCGACACTATAAATATTGACGGTTGCGATATCTGTGTACTACATGCAGATAAAAACAAACAGTGGAAAACTCTTGATGGAAATGGACAAAATGACAATGTTTTTTAGTACCAAAATTGCAATATTAAATATATCTTATTAGACAGTTTGATGTGTAATTTATGGCTGGACAGCTGTATTTTTACGAGCCTTTAGGCAAGTCAAAATACAAGTGAACGTGTAAAATACCCAGCCATAAATTACAATCTAATAAGGTATTTATTTTCCAACAATTTGTTATTTTTTAAAGCAAGTTATATTTCTAACCTTTTATATTTCTAACCTTTTATATTTCTAAGTTATATTTCTAACCTTTTATATGTCTAAGTTATATTTCTAACCTTTTATATTTCTAACCTTTTATATTTCTAACCTTTTATATTTCTAAGTTATATTTCTAACCTTTTATATTTCTAACCTTTTATATTTCTAAGTTATATTTCTAACCTTTTATATTTCTAACCTTTTATATTTCTAACCTTTTATATTTCTAAGTTATATTTCTAACCTTTTATATTTCTAAGTTATATTTCTAACCTTTTATATTTCTAACCTTTTATATTTCTAACCTTTTATATTTCTAAGTTATATTTCTAACCTTTTATATTTCTAAGTTATATTTCTAACCTTTTATATTTCTAACCTTTTATATTTCTAACCTTTTATATTTCTAACCTTTTATATTTCTAAGTTATATTTCTAACCTTTTATATTTCTAACCTTTTATATTTCTAACCTTTTATATTTCTAAGTTATATTTCTAACCTTTTATATTTCTAACCTTTTATATGTTTAAGTTATATTTCTAACCTTTTATATTTCTAAGTTATATTTCTAACCTTTTATATTTCTAACCTTTTATATTTCTAACCTTTTATATTTCTAAGTTATATTTCTAACCTTTTATATTTCTAACCTTTTATATGTTTAAGTTATATTTCTAACCTTTTATATTTCTAAGTTATATTTCTAACCTTTTATATTTCTAACCTTTTATATTTCTAACCTTTTATATTTCTAAGTTATATTTCTAACCTTTTATATTTCTAACCTTTTATATGTTTAAGTTATATTTCTAACCTTTTATATTTCTAAGTTATATTTCTAACCTTTTATATGTCTAAGTTATATTTCTAACCTTTTATATTTCTAACCTTTTATATTTCTAACCTTTTATATTTCTAACCTTTTATATTTCTAAGTTATATTTCTAACCTTTTATATGTCCAACCTTTTATAAGATAATAGATACTTGATACTTGCCTAGTTTACGAAATGCTGAGAATAAAGGAAAAAATCACCCAACCTGAACATTCAGACAGACTCGATCAAAGCAAAACTCTTCACATAATTATTCCACTTTATTGTACATAATCAATGTAGCATATCATTATTAGTCTACTTATTTACTTGACATCTTATTAATAAAATCACTTGAAAATGACATCTGACGATGTCGAAACGTTGTACCAACTTAGCGTTTGTATTTATTTTAAAGATACTTGATAGTATGTATAAAAACATTGAAAATGAATTTAAAAAAGTATAGATAGAGAGATATAACTAGATTATATTAATAAGTATTAGGTAATAGAATAAAATTTGTAGAACGTGTTTCATGGATTAGTGTTTTTGCTCTAGTTGTAATTCTTTTTTTAGTTATCTATACTGATTGATTTGGGTACAATTATACATATGTTCGGTGGCATTCTACTATATTCAGTAAATGTTTAGTTGTCAAGCATGGAAGCACAATTTATTTATTGCTGCAAGGTATTAAATAATGTCTATCCAAGTAGGGGGTAAACAAGAGTTCACCAACATGTACTCCCGTGGGAAAAGGGGAGTCAAGCCATGGGAGCCACGCTATGGGAGCCGCCCCGTCGGAGCCACGCTATGGGAGCCGGGTGTATATCACGCTATGGGAGCTGTCCCGTCGGAGTCATGTCATGGGAGCTTCTACAGTGAGCTATTTTTAGTAACACAATCTGATTCGTAGATTTAATTACATTAAATTGCATCATAATAATGTAATTGTAAATCTGAGTGAAAAATGGTATTTTTAGAACCAATATGACATCATAGGTTATACCTATTTTGGCAGGCTTGTTTGAAAATGACTGTTAAATTGGATTTATTTCAAGACCCGGATATGCATTTATTTATAGAAGCGGGCTTACGTGGAGGTATATCGATGATAACTCATCGATATGCTAAAGCAAATAACCCCTATTTAGAAAACTATGATGCTGACCAGGAAAACAACTATCTTATGTACTTAGATGCAAACAATCTTTATGGTTGGGCAATGTCTGAATGTCTACCGACATCAAACTTTGATTGGTTGTCTGAACAGGAAGTACGTGATCTCGATGTAAACACTATTTCTGACGATAGTATGGAAAGGTATATATTAGAGGTCGATCTTTCCTACCCCGAAGAATTACATGCGCTTCATAATGACTACCCACTCGCACCAGAAAAACTAAAAGTGACTGATGACATGTTATCACCTTATAGTCGACAATTAGCAGATGAATTGAACTTGAACTCGACTTCAACAGAAAAACTTGTACCGAACTTGAACGACAAACAGCACTATGTAGTACACTATCGTAATCTAAAGCAGTACTTATAGCTATCGCTAGTCTAGGAAACTGGCTATCGCTAGCCAGTAGCCTAGGCTAGTTCTTTAGGCAGCTCATTTATATTGCTCATGAGCAGCTCATTTATACTGCTCAATTGCTCAACATATGAGAGGGCCACCTTTTCCAAATGTTGTGCAAGAAACATGCAAATTGGCCCTCTCGTATGTTGAGCAAGCATGAGTTGCTCATGAGCAGCTCATTTATACTGCTCAGTTGCTCAACATATGAGAGGGCCACATTGCATGTTTCTTGCACAACATTTGAAAAGGTGGCCCTCTCATATGTTGAGCAATTGAGCAGTATAAATGAGCTGCTCATGAGCAATATAAATGAGCTGCCTAAAGAACTAGCCTAGGATACTGGCTAGCGATAGCCAGTTTCCTAGACTAGCGATAGCCAGGATTCTAAAAATAGGTATAACCTATGATGTCATATTGGTTCTAAAAATACCATTTTTCACTCAGATTTACAATTACATTATTATGATGCAATTTAATGTAATTAAATCTACGAATCAGATAGAAGCTCCCATGACATGACTCCGACGGGACAGCTCCCATAGCGTGATATACACCCCGGCTCCCATGACATGGCTCCGACGGGACAGCTCCCATAGCGTGATATACACCCCGGCTCCCATAGCGTGGCTCCGACGGGGCGGCTCCCATAGCGTGGCTCCCATGGCTTGACTCCCCTGCTCCCACGGGAGTACATGTTGGTGAACTCTTGTTTACCCCCTACTTATCCATTATGGACAAAAAGGACTTCATGCGGTTGTTGTAGCGTAGGTTTCCTTGCTCCAAGCAATCACACAACAAGGCCGATCACACGGGCAGAAGTGATGATGGTGATGAGAGGAACAAGACTGAGTACTGAGAATAGACATGTCCAAAGTAAGAAAACATCAAATTAACATATACAGTGTTTTGATTGGTCAGAAGCTCTCACCGGGGAGTGGCCAGCGGACTTCTTTGAGTTTCCGATTTTAGCTAGATGAAATGAAATGATTCATATATATTAATTGTCCCTTTTTGCATAGGAATTTCATACGAACATGTTTCATAGTGGATGTTACAGTGTTTTCTTCATAGGTTATGCACAGGATATTTCATATGATATTCATAGGGTATTTCAAAGTGTTTTCATGGGGTATTTTATAGGTTTTAATAAGGTTTTCATGGGGTATTCATATAGGGTTAACCCGTTTGCGTTAATAGCCTCTTCTGCAGGCAAAGCTGGTGGTCCCGATGGAATTCCTGCACGCATCCTAAAGGCCCGTTCACACGAGCGATTTTTGCGGCGATTTGAGGTGCGATTTTTACGGCGATGTAAACGCGCGTGTGAACAACCGGCGATTTTACTGTGGCTTTTCAGCTTTTCAGTATAAACTTTTGCTACAAGTTTCTGCGAGTTTTATGAAAAAATGATCATTTTTGATCTTCCTCATCTTTCCATGACGGAAAGTAGCTACACATTTCCTATTGAGGGACTCCTAGTTCTAATTTTCACAGTTTTCTGAAAAATATCGCAGCTGAATCGCGGTCAAATTTGAACATGTTCAAAACACCTGCGATATCGCGGCGACGTGAATTTCCAAAATCGCAGTAAAATCGCCGCTACTTTCCGTCATGGAAAGATGAAGAAGATGAGATTCTTATTGCAGTATGGATCAAAAATGATCGTATCTTCATAAAACTCTCAGAAACTTGTAGCAAAAGTTTATAAAAGCTGCAATAAAATCGCCGATTGTTCACACGCGCGTTTACAACGCCGTAAAAATCGCATCTCAAATCGCCGCAAAAATTGCCCATGTGAACTGGCCTTAAAGGAGTGCAGCTCGCAGATCGCGCCTAGCCTCTCGGTGATATATTTAACCATTATTTGCTCACTGGGCGGTTTCCCTCTGAATAGAAGCTCTCCGATATCACACCAGTCTATAAAAAAGGCTCAAAAGAACCAGCAGGAAACCATCGACTTATTTCTTTATTGTCTATCGTCATCAAAGTCATGGAACGCTGTGTCTGAAATAGGTTTTTGAAAACCTACAACGTAATCTGACCAGCCTCGACAATTGGAGCATGGAGTGTAATATGAAGTTCAATGCTTTAAAGTGTAAGGTACTAACTGTGACAAGAAAGAAAGCATCTGTGCTCTACGACTACCATCTTGGAAGTGTTAAGTTGCTTCGAGTGGAAGAAGAGAAAGATCTAGGTATTATCGTCACCAGCAATCTGAGATATGACTCTCACGTCATGTCCATCGTAAGCAAGGCCAACAAGATGCTTGGATTGCTGCAGAGAACTTGTCCCCTTATTACTGACACCAAAGCAAGGCGGACATTGTATTTCGCACTCGTAAAACTCAGCTGTGTTACGCCACTGAGATGTGGTCTCCAGCCAGTGTTAAGCTGTAAACCATCATCGAGAGAGTTCAGCGGCGGGCAACACGATGGATCCTAGATCAAAACACGGTAAAACATCATACAAGAACAGGCTTCAGGCCCTTAATCCACAGGGAGCCCAAGCTCATCACTTGTGATCTTTTACAGTAAATGTATGGAGTCGCGAGATATCCTTTCGCTGTGCCTCAAATATACAATAATATTTTTTTTTACGTAGAAAGTTGTATATAATTGTTTTCTAGTCTGTGACCGAGTTTTAGCTCAATTAGAGCGATTTTGACGAAAATACCCCAGAAAGACAAAGAAGAAGACAAGGGTGGAAACGAATCGAGCCGAGCCGAGACGATCGATCTTACTTCTCACCTAAATTCGAGAGCTAAATGAAACTCTACACTAATTCGAACTTCATAATGAGAAAGACTGATAAATTTCCTAAATATATATGTAGGTTGAGTCAAAATCGGTTATGGTTAGCCGGAGTAAGGATTCGACAAACACGAAAAGTTCGAACGAAAACCACCGAAAATATCCGTTCGACTAGTACCTTGGACACCAAACAGCTTCCGGGTCCCCTAAGTCAAGTTTTTGACATGTTCAAAAAAAATTCATAAGCTTCATCTTCAATATGAAGTAGTCCTTTACTTCTGTACTGCCTAGGAGCAACAGAAGACAGGCAGTACAGAAGTAAAGGACTACTTCACATTGAAGATGAAGCTTATGAATTTTTTCATTTTTTCCTGTCTTCTTCTTTGTCTTTCTGGGGTATTTTCGTCAAAATCACTCTAATTGAGCTAAAACTCGGTCACAGACTAGAAAACAATTATACACAAATATCTACGTAAAAAAAGGTTTTATTATTGTATATTTGAGACACAGCGAAAGGATATCTCGCGACTCCATACATTTACTGTAAAAGGTCACAAGTGTTGAGCTTGGGCTCCCTGTGATCATACGAGTCGCAAAGAAATTGTGGAACGATACTCTACCAAACAAACAAAATTACATTCATAATAGTCCTCGAAACTACTTTAAATCGTAAAAACTTCTCAAACCTCTGGCATCCAGGGTATCCCAATATCAGTTAACATCTAAATTTAAGCTAAATTTTAGCAATTTTCTCAGTTTTCAGTTAAAAATAGCTTTTGAATAAAAACCAGTTGCATTTAAAATTTAATTAATCAAATTTATTAATTAAAAACAAAGAAATGTCAGCTAAAAAAGACACGGAATTCTCAGTTAACAGTTAATTTTTTAGTCGTTTCTCAGATAACAGTTAATTTAGACCCTGTTACAATGGGGGTGCGTCTCGCATGGGACCTGTGTCCCGTTCGCGCAAAGCCCGTATTGGGCTCGTTTAATTAATCGTTTGTGATCAGTCCTGTGCTTTTTCATTTAGTCTGTTTTGATAGCCTATTTAGTAAATCTGTTTTATTGAAGGAATAGAAAACGCGCGCGCGTGCTGTGCCAGCTGAGTTGACCTTCAGAACAAACACAAGGTCAACCAATCAGAATTGAGGATCAACATCATATTTTGATTAGCATTTCCTATTATTCTTCCAAGAGAATTTATGAAATACAATTCTTTAAATTCATTGTAAATGCTATAGTTAAACACATGGTGGGATTGTATTTCAATCAACATTTGTCTACATTTGTATCCTCGGAAAATGCTCAAAAAGTGCTAATCAAAAATAGTGACCCATAATTCCTTTTGGGGAAGGCGCTCAACTCAGCTGGTGTGCAGTCATAAAGCACGCGGGGTTGTCAGAACACGAGAGAAGTGTTAAGAGAAGCACGACGCGAAGCGGAGTGCTTCTCAACACTTCTCGAGTGTTCTGACAATCCCCAAGTGCTTTATAACTGCATACAGCACAGAAAGCAAGTTTTTTATTTCTTTTATAAAATACAAACTCTGTTTTGTAAGTCTGTTTTGATAGTCTGTTTTGATAGTCTGTTTTGTAACTAATACGTGTCATATTCAATAAAGGGATTCCTTTGTGACGGTTTTATTGACCGTGAGGGGCTGAGATTTCCTAAACAGGAAGCCCATGAAAGTGATTAGGTTTTTATCCTACCCCACAATGCAACGAGACCTCACATTTATCAAAGACAAGATGGCAGAGGTTCCGTTAATAAACGTACTAGACGCCTTCGAATCTTTTGCCGGTAACAAAGATGTCTTGGAAAATATCAAGAGCAATGCAGACCCAACTGTCGCTATTCTAGCGATCGATAATCTTTTTTGCATTGAAGAATACGTAAAGTCGGGTCAGTTTCCCTACACTTTTGACGACTGCAGTGAAGTAAGGCATGTGATAAAACCCGGAACACCGGAACGTAACCACCGGAACGAAACCACCGGAACGACCGGAATGACCGGAACGACCGGAACAAGAAATCGGAACCACCGAAACAAAAAATCGGAACCACCGAAACGACCGAAACAAAAATCGGAACCCCCAAAAAAAATAATAATAAAAAAATAATAAATAAATAATAAATAAAAAAAAGAATAAAATAAAAACTAAATAAATAACTATATTTTCATGTTTCCATACACCATTATTTGTTTGGAAAAAACACATACTGCTTCCTAACAAACCTGCAGCATTCATTTATTGAAACGATCGAGTTTTTAAAAGTATAATCGGCCTAAAACCGAACATATGTCGAGTACGCGTACAGCCTTTTGTTACCTATCTCCACTAAGTACAAACCAATTTGCACTGTTTTGTACAAACTAATATTATGTCTATCACGATCATTAAGTTTTCACTCCACAATGCTGTTTTGTTTTTCCCCTTTTTATTGTATATATGATACAACAACCTTCAATTATTGATATCATTTTATTGTATTCAACATAAGTATCATTATTACAAATATATTTTGCTCTATGGCCGGAGTACTTGTACTTTTCATCTGTTTTAAAAAAGATTATTAAAACTACAAATATACTGTCCTTGGGTTTGCAATAATCATACCCATAATCACAGTCGGCCGGTAGCAGATACATGTATCAAACTCAAACTGCACTTAATTTTAAAATTTGATCTAAGAACATTTTTAATCAAGGATGTCTCACAATCAGTCCAATTCAGACGCCAGACTTCTAATGTGCCTGATATTACAAATAAACTGATAAACATCTAATTATTCATGGAGAATCCGACGTTTGAACTGGGCCTTACTCTTTTACAATGAGCAAACCGAACAAGAACGCAAATGAAAAGTTAATATGAAACATTAACAAAGTATACGCATTTTGACAATCTTTTGATCGCCACGCAATTGTAGTTTTTTTTTAAAGAAATAATTGGACTCGAATCCCACATTATATTGTGTGTGATTCAATGCTTCAAAGAAGACTGTCCAGTATGTTATAGTCAAACAAGCTCACGTGTTGACCCCTAGAGTCGATGAATGATTTGAATGTTTGATTGTCGATTCATTATTCCGAGTTGAATTTTGCATCGTCGAAAACGAAGAGTGCAAAAAATTCAAATCAATTCAAATTCAAAACCAGGTCAATAGCAATCCTTTTAGTTTTAACTTACTATCTAATGATGCATTCAGTACTATCATAATAAATGAACATAGTTATTAGTTGATCGCTAACTGTTCCATTGAAAGCGTGGGAAGAGCATATCATGTGATCGCAGATCGCATTTTAGGCTAGGTTAGAGGCTGTGTTTTTCCAACTGAACATGAAGTAAATGGTATATAAAAAAACAATGAATTAATGATAGTTTATTTGTCTTTAATTTGTTTTATTAATGGAAACGTTAACAAATACATTTTTTCTGACATTTTTTTTTTTTTTGAATTTTTGTTTGAACTTTTGTTTTGCATTTTTGTTTCGGTCGTTTCGGTGGTTCCGATTTCTTGTTCCGGTGGTTCCGGTGGTTCCGGTGGTTACGTTCCGGTGTTCCGGGTTTTATCACATGCCGTGAAGTAAGCGATCACATTCAAAAGACATTCAGAAGGGGGCGTGATGAAATCCACTAAATTCGTACACATCACTTATATACCCATAATCTTGCTAAAAATTGCATTACATGTAACCTCAAAATAAGTATTCCGATATCTTCCCTATCTATTCACGGACATTTGTGTGTATTTTCAAGTGTTGTCAAGTGTTTTGAAAGAAGCACTTTCGTAAACACCTTTGATTCGTCCGTTGAAAACGACACTACGAACGCTTACGGCTAAATCAGACAACTTTCATCCTTAATAACTTCGCAATAAAAAGCTCAAATCTTCTACATTTTTTCACATTAGTAGATAAAGTTACCCTTATGCCATCGCAGATATTTTCAGCACAAGAAAATAAAATACGGCTTTCCAATCGAGGGAGAAAGAGAGCAAAAAAAGGATAAATATTGTACTTTAAACTTTAATAACTTTTACAGTTTTTGGTTTTACGTTTTGAAACTTACACAACCACTTCCAGATGCCTTCTAGATTCCATCGCAAAGGGTTTGAAAACGCCAATAAATATTTCAGGCGAATCTATTTTACGGCAAAAAACGATCTATCAGTATGAAACTCCTTTCAAAAACTCCTTTCAAAATCAACTTATTTCTCTTATCCTGCAAAATATAACTACCAATGATTGAAGTTTTTCTTAAAAAAAATTAAAACATACTCAAATTTTGTATAATTTGTAGTTGCAAACAGTGAGTCGTTGTAATGACCGTCACGCAACACTTGAATGTCACGATAACAAAAAACACTCATTTGCATGTTGAAAGATCTAATGCTCTCAATGCTTGCGATGGCTTTCTCAGTGTATGGCGAGTAACCTTGAGCAAAATCATGAACATATCTCATATTTACAAAAAGTTATTAAGAATTTTCTATTTTTATAGAAATCGTCAAATTTCTGTTATGTAAAAAACACTAATTTGCATGTTGAAAGATATCATGCTCTCAATGCTTGCGATGGCTTTCTAAGTGTATGACGAGTAACCTTGAGCAAAATCATGAACATATCTCATATTTACAAAAAGTTATTAAGAACGTTCTATTCTTATAGAAATCGTCAAATTTCTGTTATGTAAAAAACACTCATTTGCATGTTGAAAGATATGATGCTCTCAATGCTTGCGATGGCTTTCTCAGTGTATGGCGAGTAACCTTGAGCAAAATCATGAACATATCTCATATTTACAAAAAGTTATTAAGAATTTTCTATTCTTATAGAAATCGTCAAATTTCTGTTATGTAAAAAACACTCATTTGCATGTTGAAAGATATGATGCTCTCAATGCTTGCGATGGCTTTCTCAGTGTATGGCGAGTAACCTTGAGCAAAATAATGATTATATCTCATATTTACAAAACGTTATTAAGAATGTTCTATTCTTATAGAAATCGTCAAATTTCTGATATGATTTGCCGTGAGTAACAAAGTTTTGCCGTGACATTTATGGGCCACCATAATTTACTTCTAACTAGTCTCTATTGTTTAATCAACACTATTTAGTGGCAAATAGTACAAAATATTGCACACTTTTAGTGGTACTATAAATAAAAGGTCACGCTCAAATCATTGAAGCAGAACAATTAAATTTATGCACATATATTTAGCTAATTATTTTTACAGCACAGCGCTGCTTTTAATTTCATTTCAATTCAAAAACTTTACCAATGTATATATTTGAAGCCTCAATTCTACGGAATTGCTTCGTTATAAATTTTTAAGTAATGTTACTCAAAACGAAATGAGGACTTGGCAATGCCTAACAAATAAAATACTAAAATAAAAGTATCAAAAATGATATAAAATGTCTATATATACAAAATATTGTTCTAAAGAAATAAAAAGGGTTAAGATGCATTAAAATTGTGACAGAAATCCATTGAAATGTTTTTATTAGCATAATTAATCAGACGTTTGTGTGTCACGATGTCACGCACGTCACCGTGACACATGCTATTTTTAGCGTCCACAATGCCTTTTCGAGGAGCTCTAGAATGTCGAGGTTTTAGTAGCCCAAAAATGTTTTTACATTTTCTAAAAGCTAAAAGAATGCTCTTTCACAGGAACATTTGTTTATTTCATAAAGTCATGTAACAAGTTGGTTTTTTGACTCCTCAATTTGTGCTATTTTCAGGCATTGAAAATCGACTAAATTTAGGTCAAATTCAAAATTCCATTAAATTTTCAATTCTAAATAAAAAACAATTATTTTACTTCTGAAATAACAAGTGTTTATCGATCTTTTAAAAGAGCTATACAGTTACGAAATTTAATTTTGTTTACACTTCGAAAATGCATTTCTCGCGGCGTACGTGTGATGCCGGGAAATCGCCTTATCAAGCCTTCAAACCTAAAATGTCGAATTTCTCCTAAAATAACAATCTGTTGAAACTTTCACTATTATTTCTGTGATACGGACATCGAGGGCTATCTTTGAGCAAAGTATGAGAAATTCGGTTTCTGGGCATTTTGCACACCTATAGTCGATATTCTCAGAGGAACGCTCTTATAACATGATAGCCCGAGGGTATCGAACTGCAAAATATGAACAAAATCGATGAATCGACTTTTGCCACGATATGCCTGGTTCTTACTGACAGTCACTCTTAAACACCAAAAGTATGAAGCTTAGACGGTTGGTTTATCATAGAATATCCAGGGCACGAGTGCACGCACTGTAGGGCGTCTAGTTCTGTTTAATTTCGGAGACTGTTCCAGGTTCGACCTACTCTACGAATGTCAAACGAATGAAAAATCCCGAGCGCTTCACGAAAGTGTCCAAGCTACTACTGGGGGGGCAACCTGGGGCACACATCGATCCATCACGTGACCCGTGTTTCATGCCTTGCCCTTGTCACAATATACGAGGTAGTTACTATACCTCAGGAGCAGGTATATACCTGCCTCAGGAGGAAACCCCACAATCTACAAGCGCGCCACAGGAAACCCAAGACTACAAGCGCGCGCCAAACGAAGAAACCACCTAGTATAAACATGATAAAGCGCTTTCAAAATGTTCTAACAATGATCCACGAGTTGGCCATAGGGGGCCTTTGATTCTCCTTCGGGCTTCCTTTTTGACGGTTTTATCGACTGTGAGAGCCTGAGTCTGAACCCACAATGCAACGATATTTGCGCCAACACTTCAGGTATTTGCGCCCCATATTTACTCTGCCAGTCTCTCTCGAATTAAGGGACTGGTCATAAAGTATAGGGGGGGGGTGGGCCGGAAAAATCTGGGGGTGGGCCGTGGTTTTTCATGCATCCCAAAAGGGGTGGGCAAGAAAATATCATGCACCACTAAAGGGGTGGGCCATGCAATTTCTGTGCAATGTTTTTTTTACTGTGCTTAAGACACATTGTTTAATAGTAGCTGAAATTTTAATAATAGACACCATTGGAAAAATGACAGAATTCAATCAGTATAAAATAAAAATAGAATTTTTTACACACCTAGAGGAAAAATGAGTATTTATTTCAATGATGACTCATTAGTTCATCATGGTTCTGTTGATGACTTCTTTTTACACATAACTCATTTTTATTTGTAAAGAAGAAACAAAACAACAACAACAACAAAAAAACTGCAACAACTTCACCTCCACCTAGAATATCGATGAATTAGTACTAGTAGAATCTCAATGAGAATCTTCAGGAATAAATAGTCAGTCTTTTTTCATGCAAACATACTAACAATTTGTAATCTGAACGCTCCAATGCTTGCATTGGCGAAGCCCTCGTTAATGGTGGCCCACTCAAGTGGAAATACTTTGATGCACAAAGCGTAGCAAACATGTCAGGACATGAGCTCAGTGCACTTCAACTTGAAGAGATCACGAAAGCTGAAGATGAAGCGATGGAGGCGAATGCATGGGAAGTTGCCAAAGATGTGAAATTAAGAATCAATCATGAACCAGGCCCTGCTGGTGACTATATGTTGTCATATTTGACACCAAACAAAGATGAACAGTTCTTTTTCAATAACAAAGAATTGAGACAATTTTTCGCCAAACAAAAAGATGTCCCCGGCAATGCATACTTTGAGAAGATAAGCACCTTTCTCCAAACACATTGCATATCCAGGTTGGAGAGCTCTACCTGGAGTTTATTAAGGAAGACTGTAAGAAAGAAAACGAATCTGGGTCTCTTTGTGACTTTTGTACCAAATTTCCTCTTACCAATAAAGGACTAGAGAGAGTGCCCAGACCTTTACCAGATACGACAGCATTACCGAAATTACAATATCTACCTTGCCATTCAACACCCACCGCTTTTGATGGCAAACCAAGACCTGTAGATGACTTCCAGCCAAGAGCACAACTAAACAAATCTTTTTATAAGGGGTCCATTTCTTCGGATGATCCAGAATCAATTTTAGAATTTTCTAATAAATTTGCTGTGGAACGAGGCTTAATTGAAAAATACTTACAACATCTAGAATACTTAAACCTTAAAAAAGACAAACGAGCTGAAGGACGAAGGAAGTTTAAAATGGATCAAAAAAGCAAGACTTATGAGGACTTTAACTTGGATGAGTTATTCCAGAAAGGAACTCTCTCAAAGCTAACTGTGCCTATTTTAGATATGTTCCTATGTAAACACAATCTCACTCAGAATAAGTCAAAGAAGATGGAAAAAGTTCATTTGATAAGAGCCTGGCTGGCAAAGCGTGCATTGAATACCGTCAATCACACTGGAAAAGACAAAGCTAATGATCGCAAGGGAAATGACGAAGAGAAAGAAAGTGGAGAAGACATGGTGACTGGAGATGATGAAGATGAAGACGACGAAGATGAAGACGACGAAGAGGAAGAGGACGAAGATGAAGAGGACGAAGATGAAGAGGACGAAGATGAAGAGGAAGATGAGGACGGCTTTAGTGAGCCTGACGACAACGACATAGTCCTGTGTGAGATTGTTGCGTCAAGTGATGATGAAGATGACGATGATGAAGATGGAAATACAGCACCATCAATAGTTCGCACTAGGGCCGGGAGAAAAATAACAACGTACAATACCAGGAGATATTTTGGTGATTCTGAATAAGGTATTTCAATATATAGTACTATGCGTATTTCTACAGAATTGTACAAAATCTTCAGTCAAACTTTGCAGTGTTTGTATTTTATTTTTGAAGATTAAAATATTGAAGATAGAAATAGGGGTGGGTCATAATTTTTTGTGCATTCTACAAAGGGTGGGTCACTTATAATAATGTGCAGTCTGGGGGGTGGGTCACATTTATTCATTCATTACGATTTCAGAAATTTCCGGCCCACCCCCCCCTATACTTTATGACCAGTCCCTAAGGGCTAAAGTTCGTCTTTACGGTGTTACAAACTTCACTATATTACCTATCAAAGAAAAGATGGCCGGGGGTCCGTTAGAACCAATAGAAGTACTAGAAGCCTTCAAGTCTTATAAATGTGACACAGATGTCTTGCAAATCATGAGGAATGCAGACCCAACTGTCGCTGTTCTAGCGCTAGATAATCTTTTCCGCATTAAAGACAACGTACAGTCAAATGAGTTTGGCATTATATATGAAATTGTTCGCGACTTTCTGCGAAGATGGCGTAGCGAGTCGCCGCTAAGTGGGGCATATGAATGTCCATTTAGAAAGGTACATAGAATTCTAAGAAGTCTCGCCATCTTCAAAACATTTAACGTTCCGCTGTTCATCGATTACGTAGGACAAAAGAAGCTGTTGAGCAACTATGTCAACGAAATCGAGCCCATCCCGATTGATGGAAACACCACAATATGTCACGACACTCACGTCGCGGAAGCCCAAGCGATATCTGGTGAACAACAGTTGAAACCAAGCGATAACAAAAACATTATTGGAGGATGCTGGTTTGGATTGGAAAGTGAACCCAGCGCCTATGGTGGCAAGAGATTCAAAACGACGCTGTCAAAGCTTGGCGTTACTGGGCTACATCAAGGGGAGATTGTCTCTTACAAGTATGAGAATAATGTGATCCTATACGCTGCAGATAAAACAGATTTCAAAGGTTTGAAGAAGCCAACCGATGAAGCTGTGAAGAAAAATAATCCTAACGCATATGTTCATGTATCCATATTTGTGCCATCACGATTCTTGTCATTTATGGTCATTAATGGTCCTTTTGAAGTTCAGCATGGCCCTATTTGTGTAAGAGCCCTGCGATCATTTACAACATGCAAAGAACTGTAACCTAGTCAAGCCATGCAACAACAGTTTGGTCTGCTGGCCTTGAAATATTGATGTGACAGCTGTATAAATATGATGTCATAGGAACATTTCATCTTGGATGTGAGAGTATTTCAGAGGGCAACAATGCAAGCAGCGACACTAATCTTGACGGTTGCGATCTCTGTGTGCTACATGCAAGGGAAAAAAATCAACAGAAAAACCTTGAAGAAAATGGACAAAATGACAATGTTTTATTTAGTACCAAAATTGCAATATTAGATACACCTACTTGCAAGAACGTTGTCATACGAAAAAAGAACATTTGTATATAGTGGATTAGGAATAAATTAAAAGTACAAAAGAAGATCACTGAAGCAGAACTTTTTCTTTTGTACTTTTAATTTATTCCTAATGCACTAAATACAAATGTTCTTTTTTATATGACAACGTTCTTGCAATTAGGTGTATATCTTATTAGACAGTTTGATGTGTAATTTATGGCTGGATATTTTACAAGTGAGACTCTGTATGTTGACGAGCCTTTAGGCAAGTCAAAATGCAAGTGAACACATAAAATATCCAGCCAGAAATAACACATCCAACTGTCTAATAAGGTATTTATGATCCAACAATTTGTTATTTTTAAAAGCAAGTTATATTTTTTTACTTGAAAGGCTAGCCATAGACTAATATTGCTGGAAATCTTTACTTGATCCAGTCCTACTCCTGCAGTATCGTCTATCACTAGTTGGATAATAGAGATATTTACATGATATAAAAAGAAACCAGGGGTGGACTTAGGGGTGAGACAACGAGCTGTGATCCCCCTTTTTAAAATATGTATTTTTTTAAACTTGGCAATATAGCAAAATTGTTTACCGTCTTGATGGTTTTCTCTCAGGATTAAGTTTTCCGCTCTTTCTCTGATACCTGAATCCATCCCTGGCAACTTTTTTTAATATCTTAATTAGTCTTAATTTTATAATTATGAAAACATTTATAATAGTGTAATAAGAACACTTGGTTTAGGAGTAATTCCAAATACAATAGAAATCAATATATAAAATAATAGTTGATTAGACTGTTACTGCCTGCAAACTATGGAACAGTTTAAGTCTTGAACTTAGAAAGTTTGTATCTTTAGGAATTTTTAAAGAAAGGAATATCTTAATTAAGGAACAGCAGTAATTACACCATTTTATAGTTTAATAATTATTAGTTTTTATATTATGATTCTTGTATATATATAATTTTTTATTAATTCTTAGTTTTCTATGTATATGTATTCTATAATTTTAGATAGAGGGCCACTAGTTTATTAGTTTTTTAACTATTCAGTGTCGCCCTCTTTAAATAAAGAGATTATTTTTATTATTATTATTTGAAATTCTAGATCAATTAGCCTTAACACAATTCCAACTTATGATAAAAGGCAATCTACATCAAAAAAGAAAAACCTTTTTATCAATTCAAAGCTCAAGCATGTCAACCTCAAATTGTCCCTTTAATTGTCGCTATCTTTTTTGTATCACTTCTCATTTGTAATTCTAATATAGCTTTACTTATACACCATATCAAAATATGGCAGCCAATTTGCAAAACTATTCTTGTTGACTGACCAGCCGCATATACATGTGGATACTTCATTATGTTCCAACGTGAGAAAGAGGCTATAGCCAGTCAAGAACAATAGTTCTCCATATTTGGATTTGGTGTATATCTATATCAAGATTTTTATAACTCTTCTGCTGTCTATGTCTAACCTTTTATAAGATAATAGACAATTGAAATTTAAGTGATAGTTTATATAAAAACATTGAAAATAAATTAAAAAATATAGAGAGAGATATAACTAGATTAGATATTTATTAGATATTAGGACTAATAGAATAAAAATTTGTGTCAGTGATAGTGTCAGCCTTGTTGAAGAAGAAAGACTTTGTTTGTATGTCTTTGATTTAGATGCTTCATCCCCAACACAGAGATGTTGTTTCTGAGGTAAATTTTTTCAAATCTGAGTCGCTGTATTCTATGGGGTTCAAAATCAGAGTGGAATTTCAAATGCTGAGACACAGCCAAAGCATTTGAAATTTTCACAAGGATTTTTAAATCCCTACCTAGGTACAGAATACAGTGAAGAGGAGTTTGAAACTACATGTAATACTCATTAATTAGTAGGACTTTGAAATATATATATAATATATTTCAAGCTTGGTTAACAACATGCAACAAACCTTAACAACCTTTTTGAAAGAAGAGCCTGTATACTAGCGCAAGGGACAAATTGTTATAAATTATTTATAATAATTTATAGTTGGAGTCTTTGGAGAGGCGTTGATATGACTAAAGCCAAGCTTGGCCCAGGAGTACTTGGCACTGCTTTGCTGAGAGGAACAAGAGTATTGAGAATAGCCATGTCCAAAGTAAGAAAACATGAAATTAACATATACAGTGTTTTGATTGGTCAGCAGCTCTCACCGGGGAGTGACCAGCGGACTTCTCTTGAGTTTATGATTTTAGCTAGATGAAACACATGAAATGAAATGATTCATATACATATTAAATGTCACTTTTTTCAAGGAATTTCATACAGACGTGTTTCATACTGGATTCCACAGTGTTTTTCATAGGCTATGCACGGTGGTTTTTCACAGGTTTTTAATAAGGGTTTCATAGGGATATCATGTACTATATCAAAAATGAATGCGAGCGTTTCATCAGGGGTTCGAATCACCGAGAAACTGATGAATGCACGAGGCCGCAGGCTATGTGTTTTATTGTTTTGAGGTGTTTGGAATCCACAAATAACTTTATCCACAGATAACTTTATCCACCTTTCATACAACTGGCCCCAGAAGATGTTATCTATTGAAGAGATTGTTTAGTCAGTAGAAGATTTTTATTCAACCAAATGTTTGATCAATAGAAAATTTCACCAGAAGAATGTTTGATCAATAGAAGATTTAATCTATTTAATAGAATGTTTAGCCAACTGAAGATTTAATCAATAGAATGTTTGATCAATGGAACATTTGATCAGAAAAATCAATAAAACACCTGATTGACACACAGCTAATTAAAACACGAATATTAATCAATATATTCACAAATGTAATTCCAGGTTTTCCAGGAAGGCCGCCATTTCCTCCACAAGGTTTTGATTATCCCCAGCACAGAGATGACTATGACAACCTGCCACCACCACATGATTATGACATGCATGGTGATATAGATGAATATGGACCACCTGATGGATATGGACCACCAGTGCCGCCACCACCACAGCCTATAATACCTGATGCTATGTATTATGAACTGCCTGCAGGTCTGATGGCACCAATGGTTAAGGTAAGTCTAGAGATTGTTTGGTGGTGGTGGTGATGATGCTGTTGATGATGATGATGATGGTGGTGGTGGTGGTGATCATTGATGGTGGTGATGATGATGATGATGATGGAAATGATGATGATGATGATGGAAATGATGATGATGATGATGATGATGGAGATGTAGCAATGATGATAGTGATGATGATGATGATAAAGATGATTGATAACGATAGAAGTAATGGTTGAGATACGGGTGATTATGATGGAAATGATGATGGTGATCATAATGATGGCAATGGTGATGATCATGATGATTATAGATATGATTATGATGATGACAGTGATAATGTAGTAATGAGTGATAATGACAATTGAATACACAATGAATGATAAGATTTGATCATTTGTTCTATTTCATTGTTAAAGTCCCAATGAATGATAAGAATTGATCATTTGTTCTATTTCATTGTTAAAGTCTCAAAGAATGATAAGAATTGATCATTTGTTCTATTTCATTGTTAAAGTCTCAATGAATGATAAGAATTGATCATTTGTTCTCTTTCATTGTTAAAGTCCCAATGAATGATAAGAATTGATCATTTGTTCTATTTCATTGTTAAAGTCCCAATGAATGATAAGAATTGATCATTTGTTCTATTTCATTGTTAAAGTCCCAATGAATGATAAGAATTGATCATTTGTTCTATTTCATTGTTAAAGTCTCAATGAATGATAAGAATTGATCATTTGTTCTATTTCATTGTTAAAGTCTCAATGAATGATAAGAATTGATCATTTGTTCTATTTCATTATAACCAGTTATCAGATGTAGATTACAAGCCATTAGAAGCACATGATATTCGACTGCCAGCTCCTCAGCCTCCAAGTGAACGTCTGATGGCTGCCGTAGAAGCATTTTACAGTCCACCAAGCCATGAAAGACCAAGAAATAGGTACAAATATGAACCATTGATAGCCTAGATTCCACAACACTCCATACTTAATTTCATTAATACTCTGAGGAAACTGGTTTGTTTGATTAAGGTATCAGGGGACCTTCGCGACCGATGTTCATTAACTCCTCATAGCACGCTAACTACCGAAGTAATCACTATAAAAGTATACATTTTCTTAAAGCTTAATAAATGGAGATTGCAACTATGAGATTTGTTTTGAAGAAATACGGCTGGTTTTTTTTCAGTTGGTATTTCATTATTTTTGACCGCTCATTTTTAAGAAGTTCCAGGAACACCGAATTGTATTGTATTTACAAACTGTTACCGCCATCGTTTAGAGCACAGTTTGATCTCTCAAACCGTGTTTCTTTTTTTTGATTAACGCGTTTGCAACGGAATTATCTGCTTTCAAAGTTGATATACGCAATTTTTAGCTATTTTTATAGAAATCGTACAATAACTTTAAAACGCAATAAGATATCAACAAAATTAGACACGGTTTTGGACTTGAGGTATTAATCATCAATTGTGAAAAGTTTGAATAAAATCGGTTGAAATCCGGTGTTCCTGGAGCTCTCTAAAAATGACCTAAAACGCTATAAATCGTTTTTAAGAAAATCGCCTATAAAAAGTTCTGGTATCCTGCTGTTGTTTATTGACTTAAGCCTTCCCATCTGTCATCGCTATTTCCGCTCTATTCAAATCGTATGTACAAGCCAGGTACGAACACTAACTACGTGACCTTTGTGACATAACAAGCCGGAGACACGGGAAACATCACAGAATTCATTAGTGTAACAATCTCAAGCTTTTCGGTTCTTTTAAACGCTATAATTAAGATTGCTTGGCCAATTGGTTGTAACCAGAATGCTGCCGGCAAAGAAGAACACAAGCAGAGCGCGTAAAACTAACAAAGGTCGTACAGAAGACAAAGAGCTAAATGTGAACCCGCGGGAGCGTATCATAGACAAAATGCGTAGCTTTGGATGAGTTCTTCTTTGAAGGCATTATCAAAAGTAATCTATTTCATAACACTCTCCTTCATGTTCAGTTGAAATAAGGAATGGGTAAAAATATTGAATCAGCGGCCAAAGGCAAACTATAGCAATTTGCCTTTGGTGGCGGGTCCACACGACCACGCGAGACATGTCGGGGTGGGAGGGTGGGTCGTTTTTAGTGGGTCCGCCTCGCTGATCAATCAACTGAACGAGCGGAGAGTGTTCTCTCGCATTTATAATGCCCCTCTACATTCCACACGTGCCTATTCTATCCGTATTCCATCGTGTATAAACAATAATTCTATTATTTCATCTTCGCATCTCATTAGAGTATTAAGAATAGTAATCTATTTCATAACACTCTCCTTCATGTTCAGTTGAAATAAGGAATGGGTAAAAATATTGAATCACGCTACCTAGGTCTATCTATGCATTATTTGTAATTATACCACATTTTACACTGATATCATCTCATACCAGAATACCCCAATCCTCATATCCCCTATCCTTTAAAAAACCCAAAGCTATAACTCTCCTGGGCTGTCTCATTTTTTCCTTTTATTCGTGGTTTCCATTGGGAAAGCGCTCACAAAACGTTTCAGTTCATTAATGTCTTGCCATGGTTGGATAGTATCTACTGTTCCACTTGACGCTAGCTTGCCCGACGCACCCGATGGGTTTAACACCTTAGCTAACTGTAAATAATACAATGCAGTGTGGCGACGATTCCACCCAACATGATCCATGATTTCGGAGAGGTCTGCACCTGTCAGAGCTAAGGTGATGGCGCATCCAGATCTAAAGCCATGTAGTGTTTCACCTTCATTTATACCCATCTCATCGAGGTATCCCTTTAATCGAGCTTCAGCTGTTGATGATGTCAGCGGAGCGTCTACAATGCCCTGCGCTGACGTTGTCGGCCGGAACAGATAGCCCCGGGTAAGATCAACGCACATTTGCCTGGCAATATCTATATATTGTTCAATAGCCCTTATAGGGCAGATAGCAGTTTGAGGGTTTCTTCTAATTCCGAAAACATTCTGATCTCCGTCTCGTAATGTTTTACCCCATATGTGGTTGAATAGTAACCCATCATCGTTTGGGAAGCGTAAGATTTCCGGGACTTTCACTCGACCCAGATCCCCTGGTCGGTCCCCACTAAAGAAAGCTGTCTTGAAGTAAGCCTGATCACGTGCAATTATAAATCGCTCTATGGGTTTATTCACCTTCTCCAATTTACGTTGTAAATGTAGTGACAATTGCGTAAGCTTGTCGACAAAGAAAGGCGTTGCTTGCTTCGGTGTAACTCTAGCCTGGAGCTGTTCCGCAGTAACTAAACGAAGATAGTCTTTAACGCATTTGTCCGCTGCTGGATTCCCTAGCCCTAATCTCTTATCCCATTCTCCATCTCGACCCATCGTATGGAAAATTGCCCTCAGTTTGCCGATATATGAATCCACCGTCTTATAAGATAGGCGCATTGGACAACCACAAGGGTGTTTTCCTTTATCTCCAATAAATTGACAACTATTTATGTGTACTTGCGTTCTACCATTGCGGTCCTTATAGATTAAGAAACGGCATATGTCCCGTGGGGTTAAAGTAGCAAGGGTTACGTTTCCTTGCAAAGCCGCTACAAACTCTTCAAGCTCTTTTTGTAATGAATCCTTTTGTTTCGCATAGCTGGTGGCGCGATCGTAATTCAAAAGTTGCTGTAGCCGCTCATCGATGACATCCAAATCTATATCTACGTGATCCACCCTTTGCCAAGATATCACCTTTCTCTTATATCCACAGCGCTGGCAAAAACGAAAGTCCACGTCATTTGCGTGGCTACATTTTGGGCATCGTACTGGGTACGTAAGGGGTAAATAATTTTGCCACCATGGGAAGGTCCTACAATACAACGTATTAAATAACAAGTTATTTTCTTTATTCTTATGTTGTTACACACTAGTAATTATTTATCATAAATATACAATGATATGCAAAAATATTGTTATTGTCTTCGTTATTCTCTGATTACCCGACGATTGTCCTACACTGTCTACATACATATATACCAAATCGGGTTCTGCATTATAATGGTTTAAAAGCAAACGCCCAAAGATCTCCTTGTAGGGATTTATGCGGGACCCAACCGTTCTTGGAGGGAGCGAGAATAGCTTTCTCATCACCTTTTGCGGCAAGTTTATGTTTCTTAGTTGATTTGCACCATAATAAGGGCCACCAAAACTTCCTGGGATAAACATCCAAAACTACCACTGTGCAACTTAGTGAATATTCCTGAAGGAGAGACAACACTGGCCCGACCAGAGCCAGAGGCGGAAACACATAAGATCGTTTCAAAATACTACCACGCTGGGCTAGATTTTGAGCAAAAACATTAACGCCAGACGAACCTGGAGACGGCCAAGGAGTAAAATGGGGGAGGTCTTGGCCGGATCTGTTCTTCATCACATTGGAATCCAATGACATCAAATCACATGTATGTCCCTCTTTCTCCCCAAAGATGTTCTCCACATATCGCCACGTGTTATATGCTAGCCGACTGTCAAGCATCGAAATTCGGCGAGATGGAAAGTCGGCTGGATTAGCACTGCTTGGGACGTAAAGCAGCTGGAGTAACACGTTCAACCTCACAGTGGTGTGGAAAAGCTTCTTGAGAGCTGTGTTTAAGGGTGCACTCCTACCTCCTTGGTTATTCCATGCGTTTATTACAACCTGACTGTCCACCATCGCGTCTACCCTGGCATATCGTAAAACATCTTCACATGAACATAACAGCTTATCAATTGCTATGGCCTCCTTAACGGCAATATCCCACCCTTTTTCTTCTGCTGACCAATAATCTGATATCTCTTTCTGTACAGGAGAAAGGATATTTGCACCCCAACCATATGATGAGGCATCCGTCGCTACCCTGACTTGGATGTGTCGTTCGTTCTTCCATGGGAAAGGTGCGTCCCATGTTTCTAAAAATAGCCAATATTGAATTTCCTCCTTTAGTTTGCCTTCCAAACGAAGGGGCTTGCATGATCGAAGACCTTTTGAGATAGCTCTATTCATCTCTCTTGTAAAGAGTTTTGCTGCCGGGACTGCGAGAGCGAGCGATACACATTTCCCCACAAGACGCTGAAGAGTTTTGACGTTCACGGTATGTGCTGTAAGGACGGTTTTAACCAGTAATATAAATTTACGTCGTTTTTCAGGTATCAAACGAAAACATTGTTCCTGAGAGTCTACCAGAAAACCGAGGTACGGTACTTTTCTTTGAGGTATTAGTATAGACTTCGCAAGACCCAGGAAATAACCAAGCTGTATTAGGTAAAAAGCCACCAAGAATAAGGCTGACTCGGCTGCAGACCGCATACGATCCTCATGATTCGTCATGGTCGCATATACCCCTGTATCAAATGGAACTTGTAATTGTCCATTATGCCTGTCATCGATATAAAGTGAACAAGGAACACCAATTGATCGAAAATAATTAGTGGCCATCAATCCAGTCGTATTATATATGTACGGGGAGATTTTCCACCCAAATGGGATAGTATTATAGGAGAAATACCATCCCCCCCACTGCATACCAAAGAAAGTACGGCTGTCGTCTGTTAGCATTATATGATCGTATCCGGATTTGTCGTCCAACACCGTCTGAAACGAATCCTTGTCCACGTAGCGAGGTACGTCGCTTAGTTTGTCCAACGTGAACGGCTTGTCTTGCATCCATAAATTGACGTATCTCGCGTCTAGGCAGAGACGTGGTTTCGATGGTTCGACTGTCAGTGGGAGGACAATATGTGGCGCTTCTACCTCTCCTACCCTCCCAAGTAAAGATATTGCTCCTGTTTTCATCCGGTCAAGAAGCGTAGACTGTATGTATTCTGTAAATGGCTTACACGATGCGTTATTCTTGAATATCCTTGTTGGCGGGCGATCAGAATCATAATCTATACCCTTAAAAGTACCTTTAAAACGTCGGAAGAACGACCAGACAGATACCTTGTTTCTGATCCATTCAAGGACTTCATCCTGGCTCGCCCCAGAACACTTTTGTGCTAACGCTTCCCATTGTGTTCCATGTGCATGTAACTCCCCCGCTTTAAAACATTTTGGATCCCGGAAGCATAAATTTGTTACTCTACCACCAGCTTCTCCCTTTTGTACTAATATGACCCTCCTATCTATCTCATCATTTGCTGTCATTTCATCTGCGACTGTAACGGGATTTCCCTGATAATCCACCCAACTTATCACATTCTTTTCTTGTTCTTCTCCCATTAGACGTCTATCAAATTCAACATTCTTTTCCCATTGAGGGAATTGCACACCCTAGGATAAGGAAAAGGCATTAAAATGGAAAAAAGAAAAGGAAAATCCCGCACAGTCAGCAGCGAAATGACAGCATTGACCCAGTTAAACCGGGGGGGTTATTTTAGATACCCTTTTTCAATACTGCTAAAACTCTGTGACTGTCACCAATAAAACACTCAATTTTGTTGTTGTTGTTGTTGTTGTTGTTGTTGTTGTTGCTTTTATTGTTATGTTAGATCAAATACAATGTATCATAATCGACTACAAATCCTTTTATTTTCATATTCATAACCCTTTGCCAGTCCGGTAATTATTAACGTAATTTACAATAGTACTAATTATCGCCCTTGCCCTTTATAGCATCATTAGTAGACGTTGACGCTCCCTGCATGTCTTTCTTTCTTAGCTCGCAATTGAACTTTATATGGCCAACTTTACCACAATAGAAGCATCGACGGTCCGCCGATCCTTGCCAAGTATTCGCCATCCTATTAGGATACCTGCGGTATGGTGCTGGCCTTGCTTCTGCCCGATTGTTGGACTGCTTATTGTACTCTTTTTCTACTTTCCTGAGCACATCTAACACCTTCTCATGGTCTTTGTCTCCCACCAAGCGTAGTAACAAATGGCGGAATTGTTCCTTCGGGATGTCGATCTTAGCACGAGCGGTCTGGTAGGCCACTTTGTAAAAATTGGCTTTTTCATGCTTGTTATCATGTGCGGCCCCTTGTAGTGTGTCCAACATCTCTAGTGCTTCATATTTATTAAATTCCAATAAAGGGCGCGAAATATAGTTTGTGATTTTTCTCGCAACATCCTCTACCGAAGGCTTTCTGAGTGAAGACATCAATTCTTGTAATTCTTTTTTCAATTTCTAGAAAAACAACAAATGAAGGTACTTATGAGTCCCGTGCCATCCGCTGCATAACTACATATCATAAATCCTTTAGTATTACAATTTATAAATGTATGTAACAAATTTTCATCACTTCAGTTGTCAGTAGGTATAAATATCCCCGTACCTTTACACTATGTAACTCACTAATTATTCAGGTCAAACTACATTCCGTCCTTACTACCCGAAAACATAGGAAATACTTCACTTCCCTATACTCAATTATAGTCATCCAACGATTCATAATTTAATCTACTTCCTTGTGCGCGGGAATATTTCAATTCTGTACGTGTACTATGTAATCCTAGTCATTCAAAAAACACACACCGAAGCAATCATTCTACACTTGTCTCCTCCCTGTGCGCGGGATAATTATTACTTTTATAAGTACTATTATAGTCATCCAACGAACACTCGCCGAAACGAAAGAATTATTAATCTACAATAGCCTGCCTCCCTGTACACGGGAAAATCATCACTTGTCTATACTATTATCGTCATCCAACGAACACTCGCCGAAGGAATCATTCTACAATAGCCTGCCTCCCTGTACACGGGAAAACCATTCACTTTTATATACTATTATAGTCATCCAACGAACACTCGCCAAAGGAATCATTCTACAATAGCTTGCCTCCCTGTACGCGGGAAAATCATTACTTTTATATACTATTATAGTCATCCAACGAACACTCGCCGAAGGAATCATTCTACAATAGCCTGCCTCCCTGTACGCGGGAAAATCATCACTTTTATATACTATTATAGTCATCCAACGAACACTCGCCGAAGGAATCATTCTACAATAGTCTGCCTCCCTGTACACGGGAAAATCATCACTTTTATATACTATTATAGTCATCCAACGAACACTCGCCGAAGGAATCATTCTACAATAGTCTGCCTCCCTGTACACGGGAAAATCATTACTTTTATGTACTATTATAGTCATCCAACGAACACTCGCCGAAGGAATCATTCTACATTAGTCTGCCTCCCTGTACACGGGAAAATCATCACTTTTATATACTATTATAGTCATCCAACGAACACTCGCCGAAGGAATCATTCTACAATAGTCTGCCTCCCTGTACACGGGAAAAAATCATTACTTTTATGTACTATTATAGTCATCCAACGAACACTCGCCGAAGGAATCATTCTAAAATAGTCTGCCTCCCTGTACGCGGGAATTGTTCTTTTATTTTAGATAAACCGGCTTATAAACCCGATTATAAAATAAGCTAAACTCTAGTTACGAGTAAATTACTATCTTAAGCGTTACCCACGTGCACGATGCTTGTTGAAGGCATGCACTCAAGCTTATCAGGAATATGCAAATACATTTAGTTAAGAATAATCTTTGTTCATCTGAATAGTCCGTTGATTTAGAATAGCGCTTCATGTAGAAATTTATAATAAAATTACTCGATTCAGTCCTTAATAAACTAAGATACATTAACGAGTCAACTTGTACCGTAAAACTTGGTTTTAAAATGTAATATATTTACCTCAAGCTCTACTTGAGCCGCTGCTGGCTGAGCTTGGCCCTGGGCGGCTGCTTCGATGGCATTTTGTGCTTGCGGAGCTGGTGGTTCGGCTTCGCCTACTGCTGCGGGAACTTGTATCTCTCCAACTTCTTCGTCGGACATTTCTCGCGTGGTCGAGTTTTCTACAAAGTTGTCTAGTGGGTCTAACGCGCTGATCAATCAACTGAACGAGCGGAGAGTGTTCTCTCGCATTTATAATGCCCCTCTACATTCCACACGGGCCTATTCTATCCGTATTCCATCGTGTATAAACAATAATTCTATTATTTCATCTTCGCATCTCATTAGAGTATTAAGAATAGTAAATTATTTGATCTAAATGCCGTCATTTAATTATTACAGTTATAGCTGCATTCTATTTGTTTAGAGTCTCGAGACAAGCACAGAAAATCGTCTTTCAAGTTGTTGTTGTTGTACACTATGAAAGTTTTTTGAAATAGAGCGCAAACACTTAATCCGTGAAATAAAATATATTTTTTTACTGTCTAATAGTTCTTATTTAGTGACTATTAGTGACTATTTTAGACAAGTAAAGCTGTAATGAAGAATTGTCTCCTTTGTATTTGCCTTTTCTTAGACTGTTCTGGTTGAGTGATAGCCACTAAATAAGAACGATTTGTTTGTAACAATTTTGATTTTATTTCACGGATTAAGTGTTTGCGCTCTACATCGTTTTTTCTCTTTGACGCAACAAAAGGGCTTTTCCGTTTCGGCATCTCTTAGTTCTTAAAATAACTTGTTTTAAACTGATCAAAGCAAATAAACTTGGTAAAATATGTAGAAGAACGCTAGAGTTGTGAACAAAGTAAATTTCTGTCGAATTGATGTGAAACACGAGAGTTCGTGACTTGTCATGTCACGCTGTTGCTATGATACAACCTTATATGAGCAACGTCTTGTGAAGAGCCCGTTGACAGATTGTTTCCGCTTGTTTACATAGAATAAATATGGTTTTTCGTCGATTATAGGGGTTAAAACTTAGAAAAATGTATTTTTTATTTCAGAGAAATGTTGCTCTCCTTTCAAGCTTTCGATTGATATCAAAATTGTAAAATCAACAAAATGGTCAAAACCGAAACTCCCCTGATACCTTAAGTGACGTTTTGGCCAAGAGAGAATGAAAAGTGACGTCACAAAGAAACATGGTTTGAGTTTAATGTTGCAGAACTTCACTTGATCAAACCTCGAGCAACTCATTTGCTTGGATTTTTCATGTTGTATTAAAGAACTGTTTTGAAGACAAACGATAATCATAATAATCTTTATTAAGAAAAATGTTTTCACATACATCATTTTCAAAAAGGACCTCTTTGAAGCTGTAACAAATTCTCATCTCCAAAGTTTTGTGTTTTGTTTCAATGAGGGCTGGGAACAAAGTGGCTTGTTTGAGTTTTATAAAGCAAAGCTACCATTCATCAAAGAAAGAGACATTAGAGACAAGGATAAACCTATGCCAGTGTGAGTTTTCTTTCTTCCTTCCTTTTTTTTGCCTCATTTTTTTTATTATTTTTTTATTGTTTATTTCACTTATGGTTTAATGAAATCTTTATTTAGTTTCTACTATTGATGATGATGATGATAGTGATGGTCACAGTGATGATGTTGATAATGATGATGTTGATGATGATGATAGTGATGATGGTGATTATGATAGTGACGACAATGATGATAGTGATGATGATGATGATGATAGTGATGATGATGATGATGATGATGTTGACAATGTTGATGATGATGATGGTGGTGATGATGAGGATGATGGTGACGATGAGGATGTGGAAGATAGTGATGGTGATGATGGTAATGATTATATACATGTAGCAAATTTGCATGCTATAACCTTTGTGTGTTAGTTCAGCTGTTATTAGTCTCCCCTGGAGGGAGCCCGGAGTATTCAAGGAATAAAACCACTCTTCTCCTCATGCTACTGTATCCATAATAATTGAAATGCGTTCAGTTTTATAAGTGAAATACAGATACATGAGAAAAATATCAAATGACCTTGGTGGGAATTGAACCCCACGGTTTTAGCTTTCTAGTCCAACATGTTGCCACTACAACACAAGGACCAATCACGCTGGATACGCAGCCGGACAATGTAGTATAGGGCAACTGTGTGGGTCCCAGGGCATGATATTTTTTTCATGTATCTGTATCCATAATGAATTAATTCTTTCTTTAGATCTAAGTCACCATCACCTCCACGTTCCCCTGAGAGAAGACGGCGGTCACATTCCCGTTCTCCAGCTAGAGGACGGTCACCATCTATGTCGCCACCATACAGACAGTCATCACGAAGTAGATCAAAGTCACCAATAAGACGAGGAAGAAGTCGGTCAAGGTCACCGTCGAGAAGAAGGTACTACCACTGGCTTGGAGAGATGACGGCAGTGATGATGATAGGGATGACATGTATAATGATGATGATGATAGGGATGACATGTATAATGATGATGATAGGAATTACATATATAATGATGATGATAATATCGGTAATTGTGACAATGTTGATGATGATAACGATGATGATAGGAATTACATGTATAATGATGATGATAATATCGGTAATTGTGACAATGTTGATGATGATAACGATGATGATAGGGATCACATGTATAATGATGATGATAATATTGTATAATGATGATAGGAATGACATATATAATGATGATGATAATATCGGTAATTGTGACAATGTTGATGATGATAACAATGATGATAGGGATTACATATATAATGATGATGATAATAGTGGTAATAGTGATGATGATGATAGGGATTACATGTATAATGATGATGATAATAGTGGTAATAGTGATAATGATGATAGGGATTACATGTATAATGATGATGATAATAGTGGTAATAGTGATGATGATGATAGGGATTACATGTATAATGATGATGATAATAGTGGTAATAGTGATGATGATGATAGGGATTACATGTATAATGATGATGATAATAGTGGTAATAGTGATGATGATGATAGGGATTACATATATAATGATGATGATAATAGTGGTAATTGTGACAATGTTGATAGGGATTACATGTACAATGATGATGATAATAGCAGTAGTAGTGATAACGATGATAGGGATTACATATATAATGATGATGATAATATCGGTAATAGTGATAATGATGATGATGATATTGTATAATGATGATGATAGGGATTACATGTATAATGATGATGATAATATCGGTAATAGTGATAATGATGATGATGATATTGTATAATGATGATGATAGGGATTACATGTATAATGATGATAGCGGTAATAGTGATAATGGTGATGATAATAAAAATGATGATGATAATATCGGTAATAGTGATAATGATGATGATATTAATGATGACATTGTGATAATCTTGTATAGTTGTCATCAGTATTATTAAGAGTAAATACCATTGAACTGTTATGTATTGTGTGTTGTTGTAGGAATCGTTCTAATTCACGGTCAAGATCACGGTCAAGGTCTCGCTCACAATCACCACACCATCGACAGAGTCCTTCTAGACGAAGACGCAGCTTATCTCCTCCTAGAAGACGAAGTCCTACACCTCCTAGTTTTAGGTTAGTGAACATTGTCTGTCTGTCTGTCTTTTGTATGTGTCTTAAATCTTTGTTTGTTTCCAGTCCATTTATCACCAAGACAGTGGACACTAGACTGGATGAAAGCAATGTCGGCCATCAACTCCTCAAGAAAATGGGTAAATTAATCTTTATGATTGTCATGGTAACAGTTGTCATCATTATCACCACAAATACCATCGTCACCAACAACAACATCATAATCATCATCATCATCATTATCATCATGATCTTTGTCACCACCATTATTGCCATAAACATCATCATTGCCACTATAATCATCCCCATTATCATTATATTCATCATCATAGCTATTATTATCAACATTATCATCATCATCACCATTATCACCATCACCATCATCCTGACTATTTCAAAGCAAGAGATCTCTAGTTATATCTCAGCTATATGTACCGTTGCCGGTTGTTCCTAAAGCATTGACAAGATATTGATTTGTTGTTCAGGATGGGAAGGAGCTGGCTTAGGAAAGGATGAGAAAGGAATCCAGGATCCAATCAAAGCAGGAGAAATACGCGCCAGACATAACCAGTATAAGGTATGGGCTACCTGTGTCACACTTACCACTCGTTATTATCGTTGTCATCATCATTTTTTATCACCATCATCTTCATCATCATCATCACCATCACCATCATCATCATCACCACCACCACCATCATCATCATCATCATCATCATCATTATCATTATCATAGCCATCATCATCATCATCACCACCATCATCATCATCATTATCATTATCATAGCCATCATCATAACCATCATCATCATTATTGCCCTTTTATCCCATTACACCTAATTAATTAACCTTATTAAATTCCAAATGTTCAATTATATCACGCTTGATTGGTGCTGAATTACAGTATAAATTCAAAAGTGATCACTAACACTTAAACATGATTGAAATAGTGCATTTGGAATTAATTCCCCATAATTCCTATCGGTCTCAGATCAACCATTTCCAGAAGATCAACATTAATTGAAAACGGTGTATCAATGTATGTTTTGGAGTAATATGTGGTTGTTTTTTTCAGGGTATCGGTGTGGAAGTAGACGACGAATTTGATAAATTTCGATACAAAAGAAGCTACACTTTCAATAGATGTATGTATCTTACAACACGCGCACAACAAATTCACACACAACCAATGTACATCACATTTAAAGCTCAGATTTGATTTAACTTTTAATAATGTATGTCTGTCTGTCTGTGTCAAATCATATCTTTATTTGAATTTACAAAAGATAAAAGGACTAAAAGCCTGACCAATAGAATTACAATTAATAAAAGTAACTAAATTCCACTGAAAATCATGCTAGCTATGAGAATATTTGCTGTGCCATCCTTGATATTATTGGTGTTAACTTGATTATTTCTTTTCCTTTCAGCCGAGCGAAGATAGCTGCCACTCAGACTTTAAAAGTCGCCTTACTAGAATAAACAATCCATGTTTGATTACCCCTTATCAAACCTTACGGCAGCACAGTTAGCCAGGCTGTAATCGAGTGTATAGTATATTTCAATAAACGTTAAATACTGAATAGTGCATTCCAAGACCAAAGGGCATTGTGGGACTCATTAATTTAAAATAGAAAATAAATATACAGCGATATTTACTCCTTATAACTAGCTCGTATATTGTTTTAAATGGAATGCACTAAGAATAAAATAAATGATTAGTATTTATTTTACTCAGTTTAAACAATATTAAATGCCCCAGAATGCATTTCGATCTTGGAATGCACTTTTCAGTATGCACTATTCAGTATGCACTATTCAGTATGCACTATTCAGTATGCACTATTCAGTATGTACTATTCAGTATGTGCTATTCAGTATTCTACGTTTTTTGAAATAGCTATATGTGTACAGGATAGACTTGTACTCTACTGTACTTTAAAGTAGAACTCAGTTCTTCTATACCACAGCAACTTGAACACCTACTATTGCACGTCGTATCCCCATGCTCCCTGCTGCAGAGACAACAGTCCTTTTCACAGTTCCGTTCAGTGACCACAAATAATAGTTCCAAGTCGAGGTTCGCGTTGTTGCGCATAGCAAAACTAAAATTTATCATGCGCAACAACGCGAACCTCGACTTGGAACTATCATTCGTGGTCACTGAACGGAACTGTGAAAAAGACTATTGCGAGACATCCACAGTTTTACTCTGCAATTATTGTTTTGCAACGGGAGAGAGACAAGTTACAGAAAATTGCACAGTGTAACACGGACGTAAAGGTTTTGACGAACAGTGCACAGAATAACGAAGCACTTAGTACTTGTAAAAGACCATGTTTTATGGAGTTACGCGGCTATAGGTGATGTGATATTTAGAGCACCTAAAGTGTCAGTTTTGCTTGATAATAATGTACATTAGTCTATTGAATAAACGTTTTACAGGACGTCGCTTGATATAAGCATCATCATCGCCGTCAGGGTAATCATCAACATCATTATCACCATCGCCATATCATCAGCATCATTATCATCATCGGAATAAAAACATTTTTCACTGATTTTACCAAGAATTATTCCTATGTTTTCAAATACCTTAAACTCTAGAAAATCCATCGTTAAGGATAAAATTGAAGTTGACATTAGTCGAGCCGTTTTAGGTGTGAAATTTAGCACTCAAACTCAGCTTTAATGGGGCGAGATAGACAGCAATGGGACGAGACTGAGACAGCAATGGGGCGAGATAGACAGCAATGGGGCGAACAGCTGAACATTTTCTTTTATGTTTTCCACAAGTTACCGCAAGTTTTCACTTGCAGCAACTTGTGTTTCACCTTTTCAAACGAAGCGAGCGCCGGTGATCTCTTGCAAGTTACTTGATTGTAATGACGAAATATCTGCATGTGCACTGTAAATCTTACAGCGCGACGCACCTTACCGTGGCCACCTATAAATAAAAGTTGTGTACAAGTTAACCAATCAGAATTAATATAAAAGACACGCCGAGTGTCAAACGGTAAAAACTTTCAAATGTTCAAAGCGAAGACAAGAGTGAAGTAAAAACCTCCCAGGATGTATAAATTTGAAAAGATGACATGTAGCATATAATTTGAAAAGAGAACGTTTGAACGCTAAGCTAACTTGTACAAAACTTTAATTGGGTGGCCACGGTAAAGCCTGGTTCACACGAGCGTCACAATCATAATCATAAGCAAGAAAACAAAAGATTTATTATCCCCTGGGGAATTAGAAAACTAAGACCAAAGTATTTCCTTTTCTAATTTCTTTTGTTTTGCTTATGATTATGATTACGATTATGACGCAGTGTGAACCAGGCTTTGAACCGCATGATAAATATCTTACTAGTGGGGAGAAAATGAAAATATGGCTTAAATCTAGCTAAAAACCATCCAAAAAGTGCATTCAAATTGTATTCAAATATACCACAATAACTATAGACAAAGTTTAGTAACATTTTATTTTTTAAAAAATGAAAGAAATCCAGTACATACAAGTGATTTGCTTGGGCTGCCTGTGGTCAAACGAGAAAAACTTGCGCGGATTTGAGATCAAATTTGACCCGGTTCAAATAGCGCGCCAGTTAGCGATCAAACGAGCGGCAAGTCAAAACTTAGATCTACCCCGCCTCAAGAGATAGATCACCAATTTTTTACGCACTATCCAACAGGCAATATTTTTTTTTCAAAGTCAAAATGGTTCGCCCCTAACAGAACTAAACGGATAACCTATTAATAAATTTTTTAAATATAAACGATTTTTTTATCAACTGATATTTTAATAAAAATTTTGCATATATAAAACGGGTTTAGGTACAAAAAAGAAACTGGGTACTGGTCAGTCTACAACTAAGAGCACGCTTATGATTGGTCGGCGAAACCACAAGGCGCCAAGTTTGAGATGAACAACAAACAAAGATGGCGACGAAGGATTCTCGAACACAAGATCGCCATAAAAGAACAAGAAATCTTGTTGAATCAAAGAAAAAACAAGAGCAAAAAACAAACAATGTAACTAGATACACATGGTCGTTAAATGAATCAGAAACAGATGAAGTTTACGATGATCTTGATGTGTCTGTCTTAAAATGGCCGGACGAAAGCGTTCGAGATTCTAGCCAAGAATTCAACCAAGAAAAGCCTTGTAAAACTACTTCAAATGTAAGACTATTCTCCATCTAACCTGTTAAGTTATAGTTTTAGATCTTTTATCACTTCAATCATACTTTATTAAGCGATTATTTCAGTTTTAAAGGGGGAATTCTACGCGCCAAAATGATAACACATTGGACCAGACATCGATATAGACATGTCGATTTCAATTCATTTATAGATTTCGTGTAATTGTGTTGGGAAACTGTCAATGTATACTTATGGAAGGTTTTGATGTTTAGGTTCTCAGGCAAAAGATAGCAGCCTCGTCAGGAAGAGGTAAAAAGGCGAAACCATCCAGAACATGTGACATTTGCCCTGCACGTCGACATACTGCATGTGCTACAGCTGAAAACAACGACAAATGCGGTAAGATATCATCATATCATTATAACTATTATTATCACTATTCAACCGAAAGACGATTACGCTATGTCGAACATTTAACATTTTACATTTAAAAAATAAATATATAAATTTTACTTTTATAACTTGATGCATTATTATTGTTATTTTCATTATCGATTATAATATCATGATTTTTTATGTATTACCATTATTACTAGTGTTATCTTATGTTTAAAAAGAATCATTATGGTAAATATTTTATATGAAAACACATTGAATATTTTGTTTCATGTAGTAATTCTGATTGAATTAGCTCATATATAGACTGCGTAGCCAGGCTCTAGGTTAGGGGGAGGGGAGGGCTGGCAGAAGAGAGAGTCCCTCTTTCCCCTCCCCCTCTAACCCCAATCTCTCACAAATCCCTAAGAGCCACTATGCAGGCTAGCTGATATAGTATTATATCTGTCAGTCAATCAATCAATAACTTTATTTACTAGCATAACAGTGCGACTACTGAAACCAGGGCCACCAAAACATGATTATCCTACAATCATGATCGAGAATAAGAACAATAGAATCTCTACAAATGTTTGACTTTTTTGCTTAAAATGCTAATAATTTTCATTATTTGTGAATGGAATAGATAAAGATTGAATAAGAAACATCTTAGCCTGTGAAAACCCTCTACAATTGTTTTGTTTGATCTCAAAAACCATTTATATAAACATTTGTTTTGGTTTCAGTAGTCGCACTGTAAACGAATATACCACTTACTAGGTAGCCTCCTATGCAGCTGCTCCTTTGTATCGTCACGCAATACGAGTGTCTCCGTGGGGAGACTCGTATTGCGTGATGATACAAAGGAGCGGCTGCATAGGAGGCTACTTACTGGGGAGACTGAAATCTCCCTTAGTATCTTCCTTTCTCAACATTTATCTCCTTCTTTCTTCCTTTCCTGTATCTTTCTTTCACAGTTATCACTTGGCTTAAACATAATTTGACATGATTCTTTCCAGCTGAGTTGACCTTCAGAACAAACACAAGGTCAACCAATCAGAATTGAGGATTCAACATCATATTTTGATTAGCATTTCCCATTATTTTGCCAAGAAAAAATATGAAATACGAGTTGTTCCTTCTTTAAATTAATCGTAAACTCTAGTCAAACTCATGGTGGGATTATATTTCAATCAACAAGAAAAGTCTACATTGTATACTCGGAAAATGCTTGAAAATTGCTAACTAAAAATAGCGACCCATAATTCCTTTCGGGGAAGGCGATCAACTCAGCTGGTTGTTCATTTGTTTTCAGCAGTTGAAATTTCAATTTTTAACTGTATAATGAGTAACAGTGAACATGGAATAAGAATTATGAAATCTATGTTCACAATCCCAGTGTCAATTTGAAAGGCAACAATGCCTTATGAGATATATGAACATGTGAGCCGAGTTGTGTGCAAAATATTAAAAACATCAAGGTAATGACTGTGAGTGAGTCTCCCTGATTAGTAGGGTGCACTGTGTCCAGCTAGAAGATTGAGATGTTAAAAAAGTTATTATTATTATTTTAATATGAATTATTGTCCAAGATGTAAAAAGGTCTCTATCAAGGTCTTGCTTTAATGCAAAGGCAGGGCTACCTTTCAAAATCTCAGAGAGCTGTGAAAAGGACTAGTAATGCTAGCAGAAGATGGTGTCACATGACATTTCTTGCTAGTGTTAATGTCTTTTTTGCTGGAAAATGTGGCTCCGTGTGTACAGTGGAAACCTATTGTATTCTTTGTTAGCTTCGTTGTTTGTTTAAATTAAGTCTTTTGTTGTTTCTATTGAATTACATAGACTGTTTCCAGTACACGGAGAAAGTGCCGAAAATGTTAATGACATTGACTTTATATATATTTATATATTTCATTTTATTTTTGTTTTTAGATCCATTTACAAAATTATCAGATGAAATCATTTTAGTTATTTTTAAGTTTTTATCTCGACACACTTTGTCGATCTGTGCACAAGTTTGTAAAAACTGGCAGATACTAGCGTAAGTATGTAAGATTAAAAGAACATTTACTCATTGATCAACCTCTGCCTTGATAGTGTGCAATACATTGTATATTCTTTAGAATTTGACTACAGCCCATGGAATTTGTTTGATAATGTGAACATTCCTAAGGTAGTTAACATTTTTTATAATGTTACAAATTACATTCTATTAATTACTGTTCATTACAAACACAGACACAGCCAATACTAGTTTACTCGCTAGTTTCCATTTCTATTTTTTAAGGTGTTACAAATTTCATTATATTACCTATCATTATTATATCAAACACCGACGCAGCCTATACTAGTTTACTCGCTAGTTTCCATTTCTATTTTTTACGGTGTTACAAATTTCATTCTATTACTTATCATTTATATCAAACACCGACGCAGCCTATACAAGTTTACTCGCTATTTTCTATTTTTGCGGTGTTACAAATTTCATTCTATTACCTATTGTTTATATCAAACACCTACGCAGCCTATACTAGTTTACTCGCTAGTATCCATGTACATTCCTTAATATACCATGAGCTGCGGTCAAATTTTAAAGAATATATTACATGCTATAGAGGCTGAGGTTGATCGACGAGAACCGTCAAAGGGTATATTGATTGTTGCTGGTGGTTTACAGCCAAACCTACTGAAGCGTTCCTATCGAGGTTGGAAGGCTCGATTTATTCTTCCAAACTTGATTTTAAATTTGCATAAATGAATCAAGTCTTGTAAGTTTCAAAAACTGCCTCATATCAAAAACATTACTTTCAAATGTTTTTTTGGACAACAGAAACTTGCTAAGGCTAGTGTGCTTACAGAAATATAATTTAATTATAAATACTTAAGTATTCTATTACAATAGCATTATCAGTTATTGACCACAGATCGTGATTTCAGGACCATTATCAATTAATGGTTGAAGTCTGCATTTTGAAATTTACATGTTTTAATTCACTTATGCAAATTTCAAAACAAATTTAAAATCAAGTTTGGAAGAATAAATCGAGCCTTCCAACCTGGATAGGAATGCTTCTGTAGGTTCAGCGATGCTTATGATATGTTAATTAATGATTGTTGTGATGTTGTTTTTGAGCTGACCTCTCAGTCTCATTATAATTCTATTTTTTATCTCCTAATGCTAAAACATAACAAATTTATACAGTGTCTTGCTTAGTGTTTGATTGAGTATCAAGACCTATGCATGTGAATAGAGTACAAAGTTGTAATTGGTCCCTGAGATAATGATGGTGCAATGATAATGATGATTATGATGATGATGATAAAGTATTATATAATGTTGATGATAGAAATGACTATAATATTGATTCTACACTGTTATGTAATAGTTATAATGAAAGTCTTTGGATGATGATGATGATTATAATGATGATAGTAATGATGATGATGATTATAATGATGATAGTAATGATGATAATGATTATAACGAAGATGATAAAGTATTATCATCAACAGAATCATTATTGTAATGATTATGATAATGATGATAAAAATGATTATAATATTGATTAAATACTGTTGTGTAATAGTTATGATAAACATCTGGGGTCGGTTGTACGTAGCCTGGATAGCGCTATCCACCGGATAAATCCCTATCCAGCGGATAAAATCTATAAAAAACCTATGAAGTGGTTAACTTTTATCCGCGGATAGCACTATCCAGGCTACGTACAACCGGCCCCTGTGGATGATGATAATGATGATGGTTAATATAATAATAATAATAATAAAAATGTCTCTAATATTGATTCTCCACATTGTTTTATAATAGTTATGATGAAAGTCTTTGGAGAGGTGTTGATATGACTAAAGCCAAGCTTGGCCCAGGCGTACTTGGCACTGCTTTGTTGAGAGGAACAAGAGTACTGAGAATAGCCATGTCCAAAGTAAGAAAATAGCAAATTAACATACAGCTATTTCAAAAAACGTTTGATACTGAATAGTGCATTCCAAGACCAAAGGGCATTGTAATACATAATAATACATATACAGCGATAATTACCCCCTGTAACTAGCTTGTATTTTGTTTCGAATGGAATGCGCTAAGAATAAAATAACTAATTATCATTTATTTTACTTTAAACAATATTTCATGACCCACAATGCATTTCAGTCTTGCAATGCACTATTCAGTATGCAGTTTTCAGTATTCTACGTTTTTTGAAATAGCTGTATACACATGAGTTTCATATAAAAACACGGTTTCATCTGGGGTCGTCAATTTGTTCCGGGCGATGTCTGACACCTTCCGTGATACAATTTTATTATGTCAGCAGTCCCCATAAGCAGTGTTAACGTGATGCGCTTATTGCGTGAGATCGTTATTTGTATTAAAATTTATATAATATATATTTTATAAAATACTTACATTTTTTTTTATTTGTGTTTCTATAAAATATTGACAACTGGTAGTGTAGCGAGATTTTTTTAAATTTAAATTGTGGAAATATAAAAGAAAAAGGAAACATAAGTAGATATCAGATTTAACAAATGCGTAAAATTAATTAATTACTCATTCTACTCAGTATAAGCATATCCTTAATAGTACATATCTCTTTAAAAATATAATATACATAATGATATACATCACTCTTACATATATATATATACATCACTCTTAATACTGTCCTATATACAGTATATATATACTAGCTAGTGGTCTATACTGAAGTCATGGACTTTGAAACGCTGTTAATCTTTATTTTAAAAAATATATAATTTTAATATCAATTTATTTACACAAAACAATATATAACGTTTTATATCAATTTTTTATATACATAGAACAATAGTACTTTTAAATATCAATTTATATACATCAAACAATAGATAACGTTTAATATCAATTTATATACATCAAACAATAGATAACTTTTAATATCAATTTATATACATAGAACAATAGATAACTTTTAATATTAATTTATATACATAGAACAATAGATAACTTTTGATATTAATTTATATACATCAAACATTAGATAACTTTTGATATTAATTTATATACATCAAACAATAGATAACTTTTGATATTAATTTATATACATCAAACAATAGATAACTTTTAATATCAATTTATATACATCAAACAATAGATAACTTTTAATATCAATTTATATACATCAAACAATAGATAACTTTTAATATCAATTTATATACATCAAACAATAGATAACTTTTGATATTAATTTATATACATCAAACAATAGATAACTTTTGATATTAATTTATATACATCAAACAATAGATAACTTTTAATATCAATTTATATACATCAAACAATAGATAACTTTTGATATTAATTTATATACATCAAACAATAGATAACTTTTGATATTAATTTATATACATCAAACAATAGATAACTTTTGATATTAATTTATATACATAGAACAATAGATAACTTTTGATATTAATTTATATACATAGAACAATAGATAACTTTTAATATCAATTTATATACATCAAACAATAGATAACTTTTGATATTAATTTATATACATAGAACAATAGATAACTTTTAATATCAATTTATATACATCAAACAATAGATAACTTTTGATATTAATTTATATACATCAAACAATAGATAACTTTTGATATTAATTTATATACATAGAACAATAGATAACTTTTAATATCAATTTATATACATCAAACAATAGATAACTTTTAATATCAATTTATATACATAGAACAATAGATAACTTTTAATATCAATTTATATACATCAAACAATAGATAACTTTTAATATCAATTTATATACATAGAACAATAGATAACTTTTGATATCAATTTATATACATAGAACAATAGATAACTTTTGATATTAATTTATATACATCAAACAATAGATAACTTTTGATATTAATTTATATACATCAAACAATAGATAACTTTTGATATTAATTTATATACATCAAACAATAGATAACTTTTGATATCAATTTATATACATCAAACAATAGATAACTTTTAATATCAATTTATATACATAGAACAATAGATAACTTTTGATATTAATTTATATACATCAAACAATAGATAACTTTTGATATCAATTTATATACATCAAACAATAGATAACTTTTAATATCAATTTATATACATAGAACAATAGATAACTTTTAATATCAATTTATATACATCAAACATTAGATAACTTTTAATATCAATTTATATACATCAAACAATAGATAACTTTTAATATTAATTTATATACATAGAACAATAGATAACTTTTAATATCAATTTATATACATCAAACAATAGATAACTTTTGATATTAATTTATATACATCAAACAATAGATAACTTTTGATATCAATTTATATACATCAAACAATAGATAACTTTTAATATCAATTTATATACATAGAACAATAGATAACTTTTGATATTAATTTATATACATCAAACAATAGATAACTTTTGATATCAATTTATATACATCAAACAATAGATAACTTTTAATATCAATTTATATACATCAAACAATAGATAACTTTTAATATCAATTTATATACATAGAACAATAGATAACTTTTGATATCAATTTATATACATAGAACAATAGATAACTTTTGATATTAATTTATATACATCAAACAATAGATAACTTTTGATATTAATTTATATACATCAAACAATAGATAACTTTTGATATTAATTTATATACATCAAACAATAGATAACTTTTAATATCAATTTATATACATAGAACAATAGATAACTTTTGATATTAATTTATATACATCAAACAATAGATAACTTTTGATATCAATTTATATACATCAAACAATAGATAACTTTTAATATCAATTTATATACATAGAACAATAGATAACTTTTAATATCAATTTATATACATCAAACATTAGATAACTTTTAATATCAATTTATATACATCAAACAATAGATAACTTTTAATATTAATTTATATACATAGAACAATAGATAACTTTTAATATCAATTTATATACATCAAACAATAGATAACTTTTGATATTAATTTATATACATCAAACAATAGATAACTTTTGATATCAATTTATATACATCAAACAATAGATAACTTTTAATATCAATTTATATACATAGAACAATAGATAACTTTTAATATCAATTTATATACATCAAACAATAGATAACTTTTGATATTAATTTATATACATCAAACAATAGATAACTTTTAATATCAATTTATATACATAGAACAATAGATAACTTTTAATATCAATTTATATACATCAAACAATAGATAACTTTTAATATCAATTTATATACATCAAACAATAGATAACTTTTGATATTAATTTATATACATCAAACAATAGATAACTTTTAATATCAATTTATATACATCAAACAATAGATAACTTTTAATATTAATTTATATACATAGAACAATAGATAACTTTTAATATCAATTTATATACATCAAACAATAGATAACTTTTAATATCAATTTATATACATCAAACAATAGATAACTTTTAATATTAATTTATATACATAGAACAATAGATAACTTTTAATATCAATTTATATACATCAAACAATAGATAACTTTTAATATCAATTTATATACATCAAACAATAGATAACTTTTAATATTAATTTATATACATAGAACAATAGATAACTTTTGATATTAATTTATATACATCAAACAATAGATAACTTTTAATATCAATTTATATACATCAAACAATAGATAACTTTTGATATTAATTTATATACATCAAACAATAGATAACTTTTAATATCAATTTATATACATAGAACAATAGATAACTTTTAATATCAATTTATATACATAAAACAATAGATAACTTTTAATATCAATTTATATACATCAAACAATAGATAACTTTTAATATCAATTTATATACATCAAACAATAGATAACTTTTGATATTAATTTATATACATCAAACAATAGATAACTTTTAATATTAATTTATATACATAGAACAATAGATAACTTTTAATATTAATTTATATACATCAAACAATAGATAACTTTTGATATTAATTTATATACATCAAACATTAGATAACTTTTGATATTAATTTATATACATAGAACAATAGATAACTTTTGATATTAATTTATATACATCAAACATTAGATAACTTTTAATATCAATTTATATACATCAAACAATAGATAACTTTTAATATTAATTTATATACATCAAACAATAGATAACTTTTAATATCAATTTATATACATCAAACAATAGATAACTTTTAATATCAATTTATATACATAGAACAATAGATAACTTTTGATATTAATTTATATACATCAAACAATAGATAACTTTTAATATCAATTTATATACATCAAACAATAGATAACTTTTAATATCAATTTATATACATCAAACAATAGATAACTTTTAATATTAATTTATATACATCAAACAATAGATAACTTTTGATATTAATTTATATACATCAAACATTAGATAACTTTTGATATTAATTTATATACATAGAACAATAGATAACTTTTAATATCAATTTATATACATCAAACAATAGATAACTTTTGATATTAATTTATATACATAGAACAATAGATAACTTTTGATATTAATTTATATACATCAAACATTAGATAACTTTTAATATCAATTTATATACATCAAACAATAGATAACTTTTGATATTAATTTATATACATAGAACAATAGATAACTTTTAATATTAATTTATATACATCAAACAATAGATAACTTTTGATATTAATTTATATACATCAAACAATAGATAACTTTTAATATTAATTTATATACATAGAACAATAGATAACTTTTAATATTAATTTATATACATCAAACAATAGATAACTTTTGATATTAATTTATATACATCAAACATTAGATAACTTTTGATATTAATTTATATACATAGAACAATAGATAACTTTTGATATTAATTTATATACATCAAACATTAGATAACTTTTAATATCAATTTATATACATCAAACAATAGATAACTTTTAATATTAATTTATATACATCAAACAATAGATAACTTTTAATATCAATTTATATACATCAAACAATAGATAACTTTTAATATCAATTTATATACATAGAACAATAGATAACTTTTGATATTAATTTATATACATCAAACAATAGATAACTTTTAATATCAATTTATATACATCAAACAATAGATAACTTTTAATATCAATTTATATACATCAAACAATAGATAACTTTTAATATTAATTTATATACATCAAACAATAGATAACTTTTGATATTAATTTATATACATCAAACATTAGATAACTTTTGATATTAATTTATATACATAGAACAATAGATAACTTTTAATATCAATTTATATACATCAAACAATAGATAACTTTTGATATTAATTTATATACATCAAACAATAGATAACTTTTAATATCAATTTATATACATAGAACAATAGATAACTTTTGATATTAATTTATATACATCAAACATTAGATAACTTTTAATATCAATTTATATACATCAAACAATAGATAACTTTTGATATTAATTTATATACATCAAACAATAGATAACTTTTAATATCAATTTATATACATCAAACAATAGATAACTTTTAATATCAATTTATATACATCAAACAATAGATAACTTTTGATATTAATTTATATACATAGAACAATAGATAACTTTTAATATCAATTTATATACATCAAACAATAGATAACTTTTAATATCAATTTATATACATCAAACAATAGATAACTTTTAATATTAATTTATATACATCAAACAATAGATAACTTTTGATATTAATTTATATACATCAAACAATAGATAACTTTTGATATTAATTTATATACATCAAACAATAGATAACTTTTAATATCAATTTATATACATCAAACAATAGATAACTTTTAATATCAATTTATATACATCAAACAATAGATAACTTTTGATATTAATTTATATACATCAAACAATAGATAACTTTTAATATCAATTTATATACATCAAACAATAGATAACTTTTAATATCAATTTATATACATCAAACAATAGATAACTTTTAATATTAATTTATATACATCAAACAATAGATAACTTTTTATATTAATTTATATACATCAAACAATAGATAACTTTTGATATCAATTTATATACATCAAACAATAGATAACTTTTAATATTAATTTATATACATAGAACAATAGATAACTTTTAATATCAATTTATATACATCAAACAATAGATAACTTTTAATATCAATTTATATACATCAAACAATAGATAACTTTTAATATTAATTTATATACATAGAACAATAGATAACTTTTAATATCAATTTATATACATCAAACAATAGATAACTTTTAATATCAATTTATATACATCAAACAATAGATAACTTTTAATATCAATTTATATACATAGAACAATAGATAACTTTTAATATTAATTTATATACATAGAACAATAGATAACTTTTAATATCAATTTATATACATCAAACAATAGATAACTTTTAATATTAATTTATATACATCAAACAATAGATAACTTTTGATATCAATTTATATACATCAAACAATAGATAACTTTTAATATCAATTTATATACATAGAACAATAGATAACTTTTAATATTAATTTATATACATAGAACAATAGATAACTTTTAATATTAATTTATATACATCAAACAATAGATAACTTTTAATATTAATTTATATACATAGAACAATAGATAACTTTTAATATCAATTTATATACATCAAACAATAGATAACTTTTGATATTAATTTATATACATCAAACATTAGATAACTTTTAATATCAATTTATATACATAGAACAATAGATAACTTTTAATATTAATTTATATACATCAAACAATAGATAACTTTTAATATCAATTTATATACATCAAACAATAGATAACTTTTAATATCAATTTATATACATCAAACAATAGATAACTTTTGATATTAATTTATATACATCAAACAATAGATAACTTTTGATATCAATTTATATACATAGAACAATAGATAACTTTTAATATCAATTTATATACATAGAACAATAGATAACTTTTAATATCAATTTATATACATAGAACAATAGATAACTTTTAATATTAATTTATATACATAGAACAATAGATAACTTTTAATATCAATTTATATACATCAAACAATAGATAACTTTTAATATCAATTTATATACATCAAACAATAGATAACTTTTGATATTAATTTATATACATCAAACAATAGATAACTTTTGATATCAATTTATATACATAGAACAATAGATAACTTTTAATATCAATTTATATACATAGAACAATAGATAACTTTTAATATCAATTTATATACATAGAACAATAGATAACTTTTAATATCAATTTATATACATCAAACAATAGATAACTTTTGATATTAATTTATATACATCAAACAATAGATAACTTTTGATATCAATTTATATACATAGAACAATAGATAACTTTTAATATTAATTTATATACATAGAACAATAGATAACTTTTAATATTAATTTATATACATAGAACAATAGATAACTTTTAATATCAATTTATATACATAGAACAATAGATAACTTTTAATATCAATTTATATACATCAAACAATAGATAACTTTTGATATTAATTTATATACATCAAACAATAGATAACTTTTAATATCAATTTATATACATCAAACAATAGATAACTTTTAATATCAATTTATATACATCAAACAATAGATAACTTTTAATATCAATTTATATACATCAAACAATAGATAACTTTTGATATTAATTTATATACATCAAACAATAGATAACTTTTGATATCAATTTATATACATAGAACAATAGATAACTTTTGATATCAATTTATATACATAGAACAATAGATAACTTTTAATATCAATTTATATACATCAAACAATAGATAACTTTTGATATTAATTTATATACATCAAACAATAGATAACTTTTAATATCAATTTATATACATCAAACAATAGATAACTTTTAATATTAATTTATATACATCAAACAATAGATAACTTTTAATATCAATTTATATACATCAAACAATAGATAACTTTTGATATTAATTTATATACATCAAACAATAGATAACTTTTGATATCAATTTATATACATAGAACAATAGATAACTTTTGATATCAATTTATATACATAGAACAATAGATAACTTTTGATATCAATTTATATACATCAAACATTAGATAATTTTTTAATATCATTTCTTATTATTATTATATCGGTGTTGCATGAAAAATACAAGGAAAGCATTGACAGCTAATCATTTACAATGTCATGAGACACTACATTGTACTACCGCTTACGTGATAAAATTGTATCGCGGGAGGGTGTCAGACATCGCCCGGGATAAATTGATGACCTTCATCTGGTGTTTCACTGGGTATGAAAGTGCATGCATGTGACTATGGGGCTTAGTTCTGATTGGAGTACAGTGGAACCCCATTAATCCGGAAACCGAAGTAGCCGTATTAACGGGGAGGCCACATAAAGCGGGTAAATTTTATAGAAAATGTATGGACATGCATTTCGTCGGGACCTAAAAAAAACTGGCCACAATAACGGGGTGGCGAATTACCATTTGAAGTCGCATTGAAATACGTAAACATATACGATCCTTCATACGTCTGTTAGACTTGTCTCCGTCAGTAAAAAAAAGCAAAAAGCCTTCTTAAAAGTATTGAAAGTATCGAGGGATAATAAGATGGGATTTTTGAAGCGTCATTATTCGATCTGGCATGTTTTCCGGCTAAACTTAACTATAATGTCCTGCCTCGATCTTGTTGAAAACTGTCTCGGACTGATCAGAGCAGACATGAGCTGCACTATTTTAAAGGTTAGGAATTTCCACATACTTTACTTGGTCTTTCATTAGAGAGACATATAATGTTCGGTATGCCTCAACAAAGCCATCTCTATAAGCGAAGCCATTTGGAGAATAATAAATAGATTTTCCCTGAAATCCAGTTGGCTTATTCAAACACATCGCGTCTACAATGTTAGATTTAAAACAACTCGGAATCTACAAACAGTTCGATATTGGATATTGGATATCCACGCGTATATAGATAATTTATCGGTAGCGCTACGTCATCAGTATGGAATTTCTCGGCTCGTTGCTCAGACGTTAGTTTCGCGGCGGGAAGGGACTGAGGAGCGAAAGAACGTCTGTTTTCTCAGGCTGCAACGAGACCCAGCATTCTTAATCAAAGTAAAGATGGCCGAGTGTCCGGAACCAATAGAAGTACTAGATGCCTTCACGTCTTTTGACGCTAACAGGGATGTCTTGGTAAAAATCATGGACAATGCAGACTTAACTGTCGCTGTTCTAGCGCTTGATAATCTTTTTCGCATTGAAAAAAACGTAATGTCAGGTCAGTTTCCTGAATTTTCTAAAAGTGTTTGCGACTTTCTGCGAAAATGGCGTAGAGAGTCGCCGCTAAGTGGGGCATATGTAAATCCTTTTGACAGCGAGAGGGTACCTAGATTTCTAAAAAGTCTCACCATCTTCAAAACATTTAACGTTCCCCTGTTCATCGATAACTACGGACAAAAGAATCTGTTGAGAGACTTTGGCCATCTCAATACCGAGGGCATCGAGATTAATGAAAACACACCAATATTTCACGACACTCACGCAGCGGAACACCTAAATATATGTTGTGAACAACAGTTGAAACCAAGCCTCAAAAACATTATTGAAGGATGCTGGTTTGGACTTGGACTTGGAGGTCGTAGTGTGTATGGTTCCAAGAGATTCCAAACGACGCTGTCTCAGCTTCGCACTTGTCCGTTACTGCCTTGCATTGGGCTACATCAGGGGGAGATTGTCTCTTACAAGAATGAGGTCAATGTGATCCTCTACGCTGCAGATGATACAGATTACAAGAATTTGCAGAAGCCAACCGATGAAGCTGTGAAGAAAATAAATCCGTATGCATATGTTCATGTATCCATATTTGTGCCATCACAATTCTTGCCATCCCAGATTAATTTTTCAAATGTCATCAGTGGTCCTTTTAATGTTCGTCATGGGCCCTTTTGTGTAAGAGCCCTGCGATCATTTACAACATGCAAAGAACTGGAACCTAGTCAAGCCATGCAACAACAGTTTGGTAAAATGACACTGTATGGTTGATGTGACAGCTGTATAAATATGACGTCATAGGAACCTTTCATTGATGTGAGAGTTTTGTTGCAAGCCATTATGCAAGCAGTGACACTAATCTTGACACTTTGGATCTCAGTGTACTACATGCAAGGAAAAAAAGTCAACAGAAAAACCTTGATGGAAATGGACAAAATGACAATGTTTTTTAGTTTTAGTGCCAAAAACATTTAAAAAATAATTGGGATAGTATGCACGCATTGATTGGTCAAACAACCGTGTTTCATGAGAGCATGAAACACACTCACGCCATTTTCTAGCGCGCACGCTCATTCTATGGTCAGTTTATCCGTTGTTTTGATCTTTTGCGCGCGCGAAAAAGCAACGTAGGGAGAAATGACATCGTCAAACGAATAAAAGGGCATTTTTTTCGTCTTTTCGCGCGATTGTTATTTTATAAAAGAAATGAAACACGTCTTCTGTTTTTTCACTGGCTTATGAAAACCTTGATACGTTTGGGAGAATTCTCGAGCAGGTCCAAACACTCGACTTCGTCTCATGTTTGGACTGATCTGCTCTCAAATTCTCCCAAAGGCATCTTGGCTTTCATTAGCGCGTGAAAACACAGAAGACGTATTTCATTTCTTAAATCTTATTAGACAGTTTGATGTGTAATATGTATAGGAAATTACACTGTTCAAGAAGAATTAATGAAAAATACCGCTCGTATTTGGTGGAGTGCGTAGCATGAGTGATATTAATTCACGTTCATCAAATACAAGGGGTATTTTTCATTAATTCTTCAACAACATAGGTTTAATTTCCTTTTAAAATCACATATATAAAAAATACGAGTTTCTGAGAATAAAAGTGCAGGGTAATGAATCAATTTGAAAGCAGCAAAGTTCCTGGATGTGTGCAATTAATTAATTGCATGGTATTAAGAAAAAAATTCACATTTCTTCAGCCAATCGGAATCAAGTATTTATTATAAATGTGATATTAGGCTGGATGTTTTATGAGTGATATGCTGTATTTTTACGAGCCTTTAGGCAAGTCAAAATACAAATGAACTAGTGAAATATCCAGCCATAAGTTACACATCCAACTGTCTAATAAGGTATTTATTATCCAACAATTTGTTATTTTTTTAAACAAGTTTTAATTGAAAGGCTAGTCACAGACAAATATTGCTGGAAATTTTTACTTGATCCAGTCCTACTCCTGCAATATTTTAACTTGTCTATGACTAGTTGGATAATAGAGATTTTTACATGATATAAGAAGAAACTAGGGCTGGATGTAGGGGTGAGACAACAGGGCCGTGATCCCCCTTTTTAAAAGATGTATTTTTATAAAGTTTGCAAAGTAGCAAAATTGTGTACAGTCTTGGAAGGTTTTCTCTCAGGATAAAGTTTTCCGACCCACCCTTTCTCTGATTCCTGGATCCATCCCTGGCAACTTTCTTTAGGGACAGTCTTAATGTAATAACTAAAAACATTTATAATAGTGTAATAAGAACATTTGGTCTAGGAGTAATTCCAAATACAATAGAAATATATCTATAAAATAATAGTTGATTAGACTGTTACTGCCTGCAAACTATGGAACAGTTTAAGTCTTGAACTTAGAAAGTCTGTATCTTTAGGAGTTTTTAAAGATAATTATAGGAATATCTTGAATTACACCATTTTATAGTTTAATAATTATTAGTTTTTATATCATGATTCTTGTATATATATAATTTTTTATCAATTCTAAGTTTATTCTAAGTTTTATATGTATTTTATAATTTTAGATAGAGGGCCACTAGTTTATTAGTTTTTCAACTATTCAGTGTCACTCTCTTTAAATGTGTAGTTCCAGAAAATATCCATACCCCCCCCCCCCCCCCCCCCCCCCACGGAGGGTCACGGAAATTCCGAGGGGTAGGGGGGTCTAAAGTGGAAAATTTCCGAGGGAGAGGGGGGTATAAAAACGTATTTTTCCAGAGGGTTACAAGAGATACGTATAGTACCGTAATTCGCTATCGGTAGCAGGAAACTAAACCAAAGAAATACTCTTGCTATTAAAGTGCAACTGAAATTGCTTGTTGTAAAGCTTCCAAGATTTTCCAGGCATTTATTTGAACACTTTGTCTCTCTAAGTTGCATTTCTTGCTTCGAGCAAGACAAAATGGCGGCCAAGTCGTTCCCAGTCCCTCTAATTGCGCCTTACCGTTCACGTGTCAAATGTCACGTAACGCTTATCAACGACCAGTGTAGTGTTGTTTAGCTGTAGAAGCATGACATTTTAACTGCAATCTCGAACCCAGAGCCTGCGTTACTCTTGGCCAGCAGTGCCGAGCAACGTATAACTCTGGGGTACCGGGATTCTCTGCTTATTGTAATTGGCCCTTGAAAATACAATAGTCAGACCGGAAACAGACGAAGTAAAACCTCTGATTGGTCCATCATGTAAACAAATGTACATTCAAAATGTAAATTTTACGATTAATACGACGTCAACGGTTCTTTAATACTAGATAGAATTATATCGTCATTTATGGAATATATGCGAGTCGCGAAGCGACGAGAAATTGTATCGCCGCGAAGCGATGATTATCGAGTCGCGAAGCAAATTAGAATACACACAAAATACTCCTTTAAACTTATCTAAACCTTGACAATCCTCAGACCTCTGGCATCCAGTTATATATCTTAATAAAGACCACGAAAGCAAACTAATAACCGTTGGAAAACTATAAATAAATCGACGGTTAAAGCGATCTAAATTGAAGGAGATTTAGACTCGTTTTTATATCATTATATAAATCCTGATGGCCGTTAAAAAACCTTCCTAAACTTTAAATGTTTTATTAGTGAGGAAAATGTTTTTATTTTGGCTTAGAAAATATTTAAAATACTACTAGGTCAACAATATTTTGAATGTCATATAACGTACTAAGTAACACAGGATGCCCAAACCAACAGATCATTATAATATTAACTAAGCATGCGCATTTCATGTTAAAACCGGAACTCCAAAATTGGAGCAGAATAATTCCGTTTCCCCAGATATACGTTGCTCGGCACTGCTGGCCAAGAGTAACGCAGGCTCTGGGTTCGAGATTGTTTTAACTGTTAAAAAAGGCAAAAACATATTCTGAAAGTATTTAACCGTTTTTTGCTATAAATCGCGATCTCTGATGTAAGTTTGTGACACATAAACTGTGCTCGTGTGAAATGGCCTTCGACGGACCCACGGCGGCGGCGCCAGGACGCTTTTCACGATATTTTCAAAAATAAACTGGCTAAATTTGCAAGATTTATCTTCAAACTGGTTGGTTCCCTCCAAGCAAATAATCATGCACAGTAACTTACAAAATCAGAAGCCGAAAATCAAATGTTTTTTACTTTTTTGTGGCTGCGTAATAACAACAAAAATTGTGCCATTAATTAACGCCTTTGTCCGCGAATTATAGACATAAAAAGCGTTTTAGGTATGAATTTGAGGTTTTCCAGGGGGTATTAAAGCAAGTGGGAAAATTATGGAAATTCCAGGGGGTAGGGGGGTCTTTTGAAGACCCTCTGGAATGGAAATTCCAGGGGGTAGGGGGGTCTAAAAATAAAAAACCCTCCGTGGGGGGGGAATGGATATTTTCTGGAACTACACAATAAAGAGATTACTATTATTAGTATAGCGAAAACACTAGAACCATGAAATAAAAACAAAATAGTTACTAACTAATAGTTTTTATTTAGTGACTATTAAGTCAGTATCACTCAACCAGAAACATCAAATACAAAAGGAAATAATACCTCATTACAACTTTACTTGTCTTTGATAGTGACTAATAGTCACTAATAAGAACTATAACACATTAAAAATTTGATTTTGTTTCATGGTTCTAGTGCTTTTGTTCTATTATTTGAAATTCTAGATCAATTAGCCTTAACACAATTCCAACTTATGATAAAAGGCAATCTACATCAAAAAAGAAAAACCTTTTTATCAATCCAAAACTCAAGCATGTCAACCTCAAATTGTCCCTTTAATTGTCACTATCTTTTTTGTATCACTTCTCATTTGTAATTATTATTTAGCTTTACTTATACACCAAATCAAAATACGGCAGCCAACTTGCAAAACTGTTCTTCTTGACTGTCCAGCCACGTATACACCTATTCAATTAACGTTGTCCATCTGGAATGGTTGATCTGAGACCAATAGGAATTGTGGGAGCTCGTTAAACTGCAAATGCACTATTATAATCACGCTTGAATATTAATGTTTACTTCTGAAATACTGTTATCTGTAATTCAGCACCATTCAAGTGTGATTAAAACAATGTATTTGAAATTTAATCAACTCCCACAATTCCTATCGGTCTCAGATCAACCATTCCAGATGGACAACGTTAATTGAAATAGGTGTACATGTGGATACTTCATTGTGTTCCAACATGAACAAGAGTCTAGCCAGTCAAGAACAATAGCAGGTCTCCATATTTTGATTTGGTGTATATCTATATCAAGATTTTTATAACACTTCTGCTATGTCTAACCTTTTATAAGATAATAGACAATTGAAATTTAAGTGATAGTTTATATAAAAACATTGAAAATAAATTAAAATATATAGAGAGAGATTAAGTACTTATTGACTGAGTGAGAGGGCCGTACGGGAAAATATTTGGCTCGCGGTCATGACGTACGGAACGAGCGCAGCGAGGTCCGTACAAATGACCAAGAGCCAAATATTTTTCCGTACGGCCCGACCTAACTCAGTCAATAAGTTTTTTATCATATGATCCGTATATTTTGCCAGGCGCGCGCCATTTTTTGTAATGTTTTGAGTAGCTGGTCCGTACGTGTTTGTACGGACCAGATGGAAAAAGCCGTACGGACCCCATCACGTGACTTTTTCCGAAGGTTTTCTTAAGAGCGCGCGCCGGGCAAAATACGGGTCATATGATAAATAACTAGATTAGATATTTATTAGATATTAGGACTAATAGAATAAAAATTTGTAGAACATGTTTCATGGATTAGTGTTTTTGCTCTAGTTGTAATTCTTTTTTTAGTTATCTATACTGATTGAGTTGTGTAAAATTATATATATGTTCAGTGGCATTCTACTATATTCAGTAAATGTTTAGTTGTCAAGCATGGAAGCACAATTTATTTATTTGCTGCAAGGTATTAACAATGTCCATCCATGATGGACAAAAGGGACTTCATGCGGTTGTTGGTAGGTTTCCTTGCTCCAAGCAATCACTCAACAAGGCCGATCACACGGCGGGGCAGAAGTGATGATGGTGATGAGAGGAACAAGACTGAGTACTGAGAATAGCCATGTCCAATGTAAGAAAACATCAAATTAACATATACAGTGTTTTGATTGGTCAGTAGCTCTCACCGGGGAGTAGCCAGCGGACTTCTTTGAGTTTCTGATTTTAGCTAGATGAAATGAAACGATTCATATATATTAATTGTCCCTTTTTGCATAGGAATTTCATACGAACATGTTTCATAGTGGATGTCACAGCGTTTTTCATAGGCTATGCACAGGATATTTCATATGATATTCATAGGGTATTTCATAGTGTTTTCATAGGGTATTTCATATGATATTCATAGGGTATTTCATAGTGTTTTCATAGGGTATTTCATATGATATTCATAGGGTATTTCATATGATATTCATAGGGTATTTCATAGTGTTTTCATAGGGTATTTCATAGTGTTTTCATAGGGTATTTCATATGATATTCATAGGGTATTTCATAGTGTTTTCATAGGGTATTTCATAGTGTTTTCATAGGGTATTTCATAGTGTTTTCATAGGGTATTTCATAGTGTTTTCATAGGGTATTTCATAGTGTTTTCATAGGGGTTTTCATAGGGTATTTCATAGTGTTTTCATAGGGTATTTCATAGTGTTTTCATAGGGTATTTCATAGTGTATTCATAGGGTATTTCATAGTGTTTTCATAGGGGTTTTCATAGGGTATTTCATAGTGTTTTCATAGGGTATTTCATAGTGTTTTCATAGGGTATTTCATAGTGTATTCATAGGGTATTTCATAGTGTTTTCATGGGGTATTTTATAGGTTTTCATAAGGTTTTCATGGGGATATCATGGGGTATTCATATAGGGTTAACCCGTTTGCGTTAATAGCCTCTTCTGCAGGCAAAGCTAGTGGTCCCGATGAAATTCCTGCTCTACTACTACCATCTTGGAAGTGTTAAGTTGCTTCGAGTGAAGAAGAAAAAGATCTAGGTATTATCGTCACTAGGAATCTGAGTTATGACTCTCACGTCATGTCCATCGTAAGCAAGGCCAACAAGATGCTTGGATTGTTGAAGAGAACTTGTCCCCTTATTACTGACACCAAAGTAAGGCGGACATTGCATCTCGCACTCGTAAAACTCAGCTGTGTTACACCACTGAGGTGTGGTCTCCAGCCAGTGTTAAGCTGTAAACCATCATCGAGAGAGTTCAGCGGCGGGCAACACGATGGATCCAAACTCGGTAAAACACCATACAAGGACAGGCTTCACGCCCTTAATCTACTAACTTTATGTTAGAGAAATTAAAGACCTTGTACTTTTTTATAAAGTTGTAACTGTCCCCACTGATTTTAATATTGAGCATTTGTGAAACATTGAACGGTCGCGTAGCCAGAATCCTACTTTAACTTTAATACCCTCATATTGTAAAAGTAATGCATTTCAGGACTCTTTTAATAGAATTGTCAAACTCTGGAACTCAGTTTGTAAATTAGCACCACTCAACACCTTCCGTAGTTCAATTTCTATTAGTCAAGATTCATATTTTTGTTTACTAAATAATGTTTTTGACATTGACATCTCATGTACATGGTCTATCTCGCGACTGTTCCTGCCATCGGGCCTAAGTTTATTGGTTAAATATTCTAATTTCATTTATCATTATTTTTCGGTTCTAACAATAGTCTCATTCAAGTTAAATAATTTAGGTTTTATCGTTATTTAGAATTTGTTTTACATATATGGTTATTTAGTATGAGTGAGTTTATTATGTTATTACAATAAGTATTATTTGTTTTGATAGAAATATTATTTGTTAATGTATATCCTAGTTTCTGAGTTATTTTCAATAAGTTTTATCGTTATTTACAATCCTCAATAAGTATTTCCTAGTTTCATTGTTATTTACAACAGGGTGTGAATGGGGGGTCCCATATTACCCTGGTTCCGGAGGGGCTTTCTTTTATAGGGAAATAATACGAGTCGCAAAGCGACGATGATCGAGTCGCGGAGAAATTGTGGAACGATACTCTACCAAAACAAACAAAATACATTCAAAATAGTCCTCGAAACTACTTTAAATCGTAAAAACTTCTCAAACCTCTGGCATCCAGGGTATCCCAATATCAGTTTATTTTTATCTAATTAATTTACTTGAGCATTATACACCTAGACGTACATTGAGCTCAGCTACTAAAGGTCTATTAGTAGTACCTAGGTCAACAACATCTACATATGGAGATAGAGCATTTACAATAGCAGCTCCAAAACTATGGAATAAACTTCCACCTAGTATAAGAAACGCAGATTCAGTCAACAAATTTAAAACATCACTTAAAACATATTGATTCAAAGAAGCGTTTAATTGTTAGTAGATATTCTCGACTTTTAATTATTATTATTATTTAGTATATTATATTAGTATTATTAACACTAGAGTACAAACACTAAAAGTGTGCAATACTTTGTACTATTTACCACTAAATAGTGTTGATTAAACAATAGAGAACAAAAAAAAATTGCATAATTTAGCAGTATTTAGTGGTATTTATGTTGCACACTTTTAGTATTTGTACTCTATATTTAGCATCTAAATTTTAATTCACTCTATTTTATTGTATATTTTACTATATTTTTTATTGTACATTTCTAAACTTATTTATATATAGATATACTTTGTACTGTAAGCGCATTGAGGCTTGCGAAATGCGCAAGAACCGTTAATAGCTGTTATTACAGTTATATGCAAATGATTTCAAACAATGGATTCTAATCGAGGCTTTCGGGCAAACCTATTGTTTTCGCCCGAAAGCGTCGACTTCAACCCATTGTTCAAAATCATTTGCATATAACTGTAATAACAGCTATTAAATTAAATTAAATTAAACATCTAAATTTAAGCTAAATTTTAGCAATTTTCTCAGTTCAGTTAAAATAGCTTTTGAATAAAAACCAGTTGCATTTAAAATTTAATTAATCAAATTTATTAATTAAAAACAAAGAAATGTCAGCTAAAAAAGACACGGAATTCTCAGTTAACAGTTAATTTTTTTAGTCGTTTCTCAGATAACAGTTAATTTAGACCCTGTTACAATGACACGAGAGAAGTGAGAATCATGACGCGAAGCGGAGTGCTTCTCAACATTTCTCGAGTGTTTGACAATCCCCAAGTGCTTTATAACTGCATATAACTGCATACAGCACAGAAAGCAAGTTTTTTATTTCTTTTATAAAATACAAAACTCTGTTTTGTAAGTCTGTTTTGATAATCTGTTTTGATAGTCTGTTTTGTAAGTCTGTTTTGTAAGTCTGTTTTGTAAGTCTGTTTTGTAACTAATACGTGTCATATTCAATAAAGGGATTTGTGACGGTTTTATTGACGGTGAGGGGCTGAGATTTCCTAAACAGGAAGCCCATGAAAGTGATTAGGTTTTTATCCTACCCCACAATGCAACGAGACCTCACATTTATCAAAGACAAGATGGCAGAGGTTCCGTTAATAAACGTACTAGACGCCTTCGCAACTTTTGCCGGTAGCGAAGACGTCTTGGAAAAAATCATGAGCAATGCAGACCCAGCTGTCGCTGTTCTAGCGCTAGATAATCTTTTTCGCATTGAAGAAAAAGTATTGTCAGGTCAGTTTCCTAAATGTTCTAACCGTGTTTGCGACTTTCTGCGAAGATGGCGTAACGAGTCGCCGTTAAGTGGGGCATATCAATTTCGTTATGACAGGGAGAGGGTACCTAACTTTCTAAGAAGTCTCACCATCTTCGAAACCTTTAAGGTTCCCCTGTTCATAGATGACTACGGACAAAAGAAGCTGTTGAGCAACTATGACAAAACCGAGGGCATCCTGATTGATGGAAGCACATCAATATTTCACGACACTCACAAAAAGGAAGCCGAAAAGATATCTGATGAACAACAGTTGAAACCAAGCTCTAACAAAAACATTATTGAAGGATGCTGGTTTGGATTGGAAAGTGCATCCAGCGCCTATGGTGGCAAGAGATTCAAAACGACGCTGTCAAAGCTTGGCGTTACTGGGCTAAATCAAGGGGAAATTGTCTCTTACAAGAATGAGGTCAATGTGATCCTCTACGCTGCAGATGATACGGATTTCAAAGGTTTGAAGAAGCCAACCGATGAAGCTGTGAAGAAAAATAATCCTGACGCATATGTTCATGTATCCATATTTGTGCCATCACGATTCTTACCACCCCAGGATGAATTTAAGGATGTTATTGACGGTCCTTTTAATGTTAATCATGGTGATTTTTGTGTAAGAGCTAAGCGATCATTCAGTACAACGCCGTGTGATGAACTGGGACTTAGCCGAGACATGGAAGAACAGTTTGATGACCTGTCGTTGAGTGGTTGATGCGACAGCTGTATAAATATGATGTCAGATATTTTGGATGTGAGAGTTTTGCTGCTAGCCACGATGCAAGCAGCGACACTATAAATCTTGACAGTTGTGATATCTGTGTACTACATGCAGATAAAAACAAACAGTGGAAAACTCTTGATGGAAATGGACAAAATGACAATGTTTTTTAGTACCAAAATTGCAATATTAAATATATCTTATTAGACAGTTTGATGTGTAATTTATGGCTGGATAGCTGTATTTTTACGAGCCTTTAGGCAAGTCAAAATACAAGTGAACGTGTAAAAATACCCAGCCATAAATTACAATCTAATAAGGTATATTTATTTTCCAACAATTTGTTATTTTTTAAAGCAAGTTATATTTCTAACCTTTTATATGTCTAAGTTATATTTCTAACCTTTTATATGTCTAAGTTATATGTCTAACCTTTTATATGTCTAAGTTATATTTCTAACCTTTTATATGTCTAAGTTATATTTCTAACCTTTTATATGTCTAAGTTATATTTCTAACCTTTTATATGTCTAAGTTATATTTTTAACCTTTTATATGTCTAAGTTATATTTCTAACCTTTTATATGTCTAAGTTATATTTCTAACCTTTTATATGTCTAAGTTATATTTCTAAACTTTTATATGTCTAAGTTATAGTTCTAACCTTTTATATGTTTAAGTTATATTTCTAACCTTTTATATTTCTAACCTTTTATATGTCTAAGTTATATTTCTAACCTTTTATATTTCTAACCTTTTATATGTCTAACCTTTTATATGTCTAAGTTATATTTCTAACCTTTTATATTTCTAACCTTTTATATGTCTAAGTTATATTTCTAACCTTTTATATGTTTAAGTTATATTTCTAACCTTTTATATGTCTAAGTTATATTTCTAACCTTTTATATGTCTAAGTTATATTTCTAACCTTTTATATGTCTAAGTTATATTTCTAACCTTTTATATGTTTAAGTTATATTTCTAACCTTTTATATTTCTAACCTTTTATATGTCTAAGTTATATTTCTAACCTTTTATATTTCTAACCTTTTATATGTCTAAGTTATATTTCTAACCTTTTATATTTCTAACCTTTTATATGTCTAAGTTATATTTCTAACCTTTTATATGTTTAAGTTATATTTCTAACCTTTTATATGTTTAAGTTATATTTCTAACCTTTTATATGTTTAAGTTATATTTCTAACCTTTTATATGTCTAAGTTATATTTCTAACCTTTTATATGTCTAAGTTATATGTCTAACCTTTTATAAGATAATAGATACTTGATACTTGCCTAGTTTACGAAATGCTGATGATAAAGGAAAAATCACCCAACCTGGTCATTCGATCAAACTCGATCAAAGCAAAACTCTTCGCATAATTATTCTACTTTATTGTACTTAAGGACGGGGCCTACTAATTAAAAAGTAATGTATTCTTCAAATAACTATGTGAGTTGTTTTAACCCTTTAGAGGGTTCTTCAAATCTGGCTAAAAAAGGTGGGGTCACCGGGCAGTTAAGAGAAATAATGAGTCTTAAATATGGCTGACGTCACGATTTTACCGACATCGACAAATAATTTTTTTTTTCAAAGGATTTTCATTGAAACATCTCTTTGATAGCGGTAAACAATTAACAAGTATTTTTCTAATAGGAATATATATTTTGTAACGTATTTTCAAAAGTTAGTAGTGAAATATGATTTTTTTAGCATCGCGACTTGTATTTTACGAGGTTCAGAAAATTCGAATTTTTGTCTATTTTCCATTCAAAAATCAGTTGCTTTTTCGAAATTTTACATCAAAACCATTGTTTAACATGTTCTTAATAATTGCAGCTATAAAAAAATTGGGGTTACCGGGCATTTTAAAAAGTTATCGCGTGGTAAACTTTGCCGCCGAAGATCATCATAAGACAATTTCTTTCCGGTCCCCTCCCTACTAAGTAAAGAAATTCGTCATCATAAGTGCATTGTGGGACTGTTTTTATAAAAACCGCTACCGTCGCGTCTACCATCGTTAGATGGTTTTTTATTTGTATTTTGTCATCTTTTGAGGTAAGATAGCGCGTTAAAATGGAAACTATGTAGATGCGCAGTAGCCTGCGCAGTGGCAATAGTAGGCTCCGTCCTTAATCACTGTAGCATATCATTATTGGTCTACTTATTTACTTGATAATGACATCTGACGATGTTGAAACGTAGTACTAACTTAGCGTTTGTATTTATTTTAAAGATACTTGATAGTATGTATAAAAACATTGAAAATGAATTTTAAAAAGTATAGATAGAGAGATATAACTAGATTATATATTTAATAAATATTAGGTAATAGAATAAAAATTTGTAGAACGTGTTTCATGGATTAGTGTTTTTGCTCTAGTTGTAATTCTTTTTTTAGTTATCTATACTGATTGAGTTGTGTAAAGTTATACATATGTTCATTGGCATTCTACTATATTCAGTAAATGTTTAGTTGTCTAGCATGGAAGCACAATTTATTTATTGCTGCAAGGTATTAATAACATCCATCCATGATGTACAAAAAGACTGTCGTTGTTGGAACGTAGGTTTCTTTGCTCCAAGCAATCACGCCCCAAGGCTGATCATGTGCCTGGAAGAAGTGATAATGTTCACGGACGATTTAGTGTGATTTTATGTGGAAGATGATGTTATTTTATGAGTTTTTCGATGGTCAGTGTTAACAAATTGAATAGAGCACATTTTGAATGACTATGAAACATTCACAGCACCTACACGGTCAAGGTACGGCAAGGCACGCTAAAAATCCTAGAAACATCACTGAAGCGGCAAGGCACGCACACGGCACTGAACTTTTCACACTCATACGAAATCTGCTCTTAGTGGATAGTGCACAAGATAGTGTCAGCCTTGTTGAAGAAGAAATACTTTGTTTGTATGTTCTCAGATTTAGATGATTCATCCCAACACAGAGATGTTATTTCTGAAGTAGATTGTTTCAAATCCGAGTCGCTGTATTCATGCTTATGTTTATCTTCAAAATTGCATAAATGAATACTAATGATATTAATCATGTCAGCTTAAATAGCATTTTTCACAGTTACTAAAAATAGATATTGCAAAGCCTTGAAATGGGATTGAAATGCAGACAAACTTTGTAAAAAAGGCTTCGACAGCAAGGAAAAGAAGATCAATATCAGTTGGAAAACCATAATTTTTCTATGAATTAGAAACAACAAGACAAAAAAACATTGTTGCAGCATATTAGTATGTATTTTGGGCTTGGCTTGTCCGCATTTCAATCCCATAATGCATCATGGTGACCTCATTTGTGGAAAGCGCTATTGTTCAGAATGTGATAACATTTCATTTTTTCTCATTTTGTCATAGGTCTGTTCTCCCATTTTTGATGAGCATTTCCCCATATTTCCTGATGTGCCCCTGTCTACCAGAAGCCCGGCGATTGTCTTCTTAAACTTTCTCACCTTGAAGCAACTTTATGTTCATTTGAAGATGACAGTCTTCTTTGTTTATTAATGGTAATGTGAATTTCTAGTATTTTAATAATGATGATGGTGAACATAGGTTGTTTGTTGTGTTGCTCTCTCTCATGGCAGAAGGGTTTTCCTCTGGGATATCCCATTTTCCTCCCACTACAATGTCAGCAGAGTTGTGTGTTGTAAATACTGAATGCTGTGGTAGTGAGTGTGAGCCAACCTTGTGGAAGAAACCAACAGGGTGTAGTGGTTATAAAATATACTTTTTTAACATTTGTGGTGATAATAATGGTTTATAATGGTGATGATTATAATTATTGTGATAATGGCAATAGTGCTGATGATGATAATGATGGTGGTAATAATGATGATCGTGATAGTGGCAATGATATTGATGATAATAATATAATGGTGCATGGTGATAATGAAAATGGTAATGATGATGTTCTCTAATGATGATAATGATGATGGTGATGATGATGATGGCGATTATGATAGTGATGATGTTGATGATGATGATGATGGTGATGATGGTGATGATAATGAGGATGATGGTGATTATGATAGTGATGATGTTGATGATGATGATAGTGATGATGGTGATGATAATGAGGATGAGGATGATGGTGATTATGATAGTGATGATGTTGATAATGATGATGATAGTGATAATGATGTTGATAGTGATGATGATGTTGATGATGATGATAGTGATGATGATGACAGTGATGATGATGACAGTAATGATGATGATAGTGATGATGATGATGATGTTGATAATCATGATGATAGTGATGATGATAGTGATGATGATGACAGTGATGATGGTGATGATGATGATTAATACATGTAGCAAATTTGCATGCCATAACCTTTGTATGTTAGTTCAGCTGTTATAAGTCTCCCCTGGAGGGAGCCCTGAGTATTCAAGGAATAAAATACTCTGCTACTCATACTACTGTATCCATAATGAATTGAAATGCGTTCAGTTTTATAAGTGAAATACTGTTACATGAGAAAAATATCAAATGACCTTGGTGGGAATTGAACCCCACGGTTTTAGCTTTCTAGTTCAACGTGTTACCACTACAACACAAGGACCAATCACGCTGGATACGCAGCCGGACAATGTAGTATAGGGCAACTGTGTGGGTCCCAGGGCATGATATTTTTCTCATGTATATGTATCCATAATGCATTATTTCTTTCTTTAGATCTAAGTCACCATCACCTCCACGTTCCCCTGAGAGAAGACGGCGGTCACATTCCCGTTCTCCAGCTAGAGGACGGTCACCATCTATGTCGCCACCATACAGACAGTCATCACGAAGTAGATCAAAGTCACCAATAAGACGAGGAAAAAGTCGGTCGAGGTCACCGTCGAGAAGAAGGTACTACCACTGGCTTGGAGAGATGATGGCAGTGATGATGATAGGGATCACATGTATAATGATGATGATGATATTGTATAATGATGATGATAGGGATGACATGTATAATGATGATGATGATATCGGTAATTGTGACAATGTTGATGATGATAATGATGATGATAGGGATTACATGTATAATGATGATGATAATAGCGGTAATAGTGACAATGATGATGATATTAATGATGACATTGTGATAATCTTGTATAGTTGTCATCAGTATTATTAAGAGTAAATACCATTGAAATGTTATTTATTGTGTGTTGTTGTAGGAATCGTTCTAATTCACGGTCAAGATCACGGTCAAGGTCTCGCTCACAATCACCACACCATCGACAGAGTCCTTCTAGACGAAGACGCAGCTTATCTCCTCCTAGAAGACGAAGTCCTACACCTCCTAGTTTTAGGTTAGTGAACATTGTCTGTCTGTCTGTCTGTCTGTCTTTTGTATGTGTCTTAAATCTTTGTTTGTTTCAAGTCCATTTATAACCAAGACAGTGGACACTAGACTGGATGAAAGCAATGTCGGCCATCAACTGCTCAAGAAAATGGGTAAATTAATCTTTATGATTGTCATGGTTATAGTTGTCAACATTATCACCACAAATACCATCGTCACCACCAACAACATCATAATCATCATCATTATCATCATGATCTTTGTCACCACCATTATTGCCATAAACATCATCATTGCCACTATAATCATCCCCATTATCATTATATTCATCATCATAGCTATTATTATCAACATTATCATCATCATCACCATTATCACCATCACCATCATCCTGACTATTTCAAAGCAAGAGATCTCTAGTTATATCTCAGCTATATGTACCGTTGCCGGTTGTTCCTAAAGCATTGACAAGATATTGATTTGTTGTTCAGGATGGGAAGGAGCTGGCTTAGGGAAGGACGAGAAAGGAATCCAGGATCCAATCAAAGCAGGAGAAATACGCGCCAGACATAACCAGTATAAGGTATGGGCTACCTGTGTCACACTTACCACTCGTTATTATCGTTGTCATCATCATTTTTTATCACCATCATCTTCATCATCATCATCACCATCACCATCATCATCATCACCACCACCACCATCATCATCATCATCATCATCATCATCATCATCATTATCATTATCATAGCCATCATCGTCATCATCACCATCATCATCATCATCATCATCATCATTATCATTATCATAGCCATCATCATAACCATCATCATCATCATCATCATCATCATCATCATCATCATCATTGCCCTTTTATCCCATTACACCTAATTATTGGTGCTTTATTACAGTATTTCAAAAGTGATCACTAACACTTAAACATGATTGCAATAGTGCATTTGGAATTTAATTCCCCACAATTCCTATCGTCTCAACCATTTCCAAAAGATCAACATTAATTGAAATAGGTGTATCAATGTATGTTCTGGAGTAATATGTGGTTGTTTTTTCAGGGTATTGGTGTGGAAGTAGACGACGAATTTGATAAATTTCGATACAAAAGAAGCTACACTTTCAATAGATGTATGTATCTTACAACACGCGCACAACAAATTCACACACAACCAATGTACATCACATTTAAAGCTCAGATTTGATTTAACTTTTAATAATGTATGTCTGTCTGTCTGTCTGTGTCAAATCATATCTTTATTTGAATTTACAAAAGATAAAAGGACTAAAAGCCTGACCAATAGAATTACAATTAATAAAAGTAACTAAATTCCACTGAAAATCATGCTAGCTATGAGAATATTTGCTGTGCCATCCTTGATATTATTTGTGTTAACTTGATTATTTCTTTTCCTTTCAGCCGAGCGAAGATAGCTGCCACTCAGACTTTAAAAGTCGCCTTACTAGAAATAACAATCCATTTTTGATTACCCCTTATCAAACCTTACGGCAGCACAGTTAGCCAGGCTGTAATCGAGTGTATAGTATACAGCTATTTCAATAAACGTTGAATACTGAATAGTGTATTCCAAGACCAAAGGGCATTGTGGGACTCATTAATTTAAAATAGAAAATAAATATACAGCGATATTTACTCCTTATAACTAGCTCGTATATTGTTTTAAATGGAATGCACTAAGAATACAATAAATGATTAGTATTTATTTTACTCAGTTTAAACAATATTAAATGCCCCAGAATGCATTTCGATCTTTGAATGCACTTTTCAGTATGCACTATTCAGTATGCACTATTCAGTATGCACTATACAGTATGCACTATTCAGTATGTACTATTCAGTATGTGCTATTCAGTATTCTACGTTTTTTGAAATAGCTATATGTGTACAGGATAGACTTGTACTCTACTGTACTTTAAGGAGGCTCGGGTCAGTATTTTTCGCGCTCACCCAGCGACGTTTGAAAGGCCGTAGTTCCCGCGTCAGAGGGTATTTTGACAAGATTTTTTAACACATGTCTACATATAGAATAAAGTTTTTTAAAAAGTTATTTTTAATAAAATCGATAATATTTTAGCCGACAAATGATAACGCCGCCAAATTTCTTTGTAGCCTATTTTTGGGAAAAATCGACCTAAACTTTTAAAACCACATAGCCTACTTAAAAGCTGTTACTTAGGTCAACAATCTGGCAAAGTTTAAAACAAATTCATCTCACCGATTTGTAATAAAAACGGGTCATTTTTTTTCCTAGCAAAAATTCATTGTTTTATAATATTTACCGATAACAACAGATTTTGAAGAGATAAATCAAAATCCTTCCAGCCAGGTATTAACAGGACATTTATCTACATTGTCTGTGAATTTCAACAAATTTAGTCCACGGGATTTCTTTTGGGAAAGGATACAAATCGGCAAATGTTTGTCAGTTTTTGTGCAAAACTTCTAATTTTTACTTCTGAGCACGCTAACGAAAAAATCTGAGATAACTTTTTTTTATTTTTTAGCTATCAAAAGTTCACCATATTTTCAAGTGCGCCTCTAAATTTTATAGTGATTGAAATATTTTGAGGCGGTCAAATAAAATTCTGAACGTTGGTATATTTGCCTTCGCTTTGCAGCGGCCGGTTTGTTTTTATTTCACCTTCTTTTGCAAGCTTTTACGTCACGCACCCGGACTAACCAAGCGTGACAATTTATATCACACCTCGCAAAACTTTGATTATAAGGAAAGCTAGAATATTATTACTGTTTATGCTCACTAATGTTTGCACGTGTATAAATCTTCCCTTGATATGGTTCCTGTGTAATAAAAACAAGCAGAAATTGGTAAATAATAGCAAATCACGCAAACGAAGGGCAGACATTTGTTTGGCTAACAGAGAAAATATAAAAAGAATGAAACGTGGAAGAGAGAAAACAAGTTCTGTGATAAGTTTACTCGATTGAAGTTTTAATAGCTTCTGTAAACTTTGAAGTGTTGAATATTGAATATTGAAATATTGAGAAGATAATTATTTTCTTCTCTAATCATTATGAATGTTTGTAATATTTTTTTCAAATACTAGTTTTCATGAACAAAATCACATGGGAATACTCCTAAAAATAAAGAGTAGTTATTTATTATCTATAGATAAATATACGTGTTCTCTTCAGGTTTAACTGAAGAGAACACACGTCAATTTTCGTTCAGTTCCCGATCTTGGCGTGATAGACGGTGTGATATAAATTTTCACGCTTGCTTAGTCCGCGTGCGTGACGTAAAAGCCTGCCGAAAGAAGGAGAAATAAAAACAAACCGGTCGCTGCAAAGCGAAGGCAAATATACCCACGTTCAGAATTTTATTTGACCGCCTCAAAATATTTCAATCACTATAAAATTTAGAGGCGCACTTGAAAATATGGTGAACTTTTGATAGCTAAAAAATAAAAAAAAGTTATCTCAGATTTTTTCGTTAGCGTGCTCAGAAGTAAAAATTAGAAGTTTTGCACAAAAACTGACAAACTTTTGCCGATTTGTATCCTTTCCCAAAAGAAATCCCGTGGACTAAATTTGTTGAAATTCACAGACAATGTAGACAAATGTCCTGTTAATACCTGGCTGGAAGGATTTTGATTTATCTCTTCAAAGTCTGTTGTTATCGGTAAATATTATAAAACAATGAATTTTTGCTAGGAAAAAAAATGACCCGTTTTTATTACAAATCGGTGAGATGAATTTGTTTTAAACTTTGCCAGATTGTTGACCTAGGTAACAGCTTTAAAGTAGGCTATGTGGTTTTAAAAGTTTAGGTCGATTTTTCCCAAAAATAGGCTACATAGAAATTCGGCGGCGTTATCATTTGTCGGCTAAAATATTATCGATTTTATTAAAAATAACTTTTTAAAAAACTTTATTCTATATGTAGACATGTGTTAAAAAATCTTGTCAAAATACCCTCTGACGCGGGAACTACGGCCTTTCAAACGTCGCTGGGTGAGCGCGAAAAATACTGACCCGAGCCTCCTTAAAGTAGAACTCAGTTCTTCTATACCACACCAATTTGAACACCTACTATTGCACGTCGTGTCCCCATGCTCCCTACTGCAGAGACAACAGTTCTTTTCACAGTTCCGTTCAGTGACCACAAATAATAGTTCCAAGTCGAGGTTCGCGTTGTTGCGCATAGCAAAACTAAAATTTATCATGCGCAACAACGCGAACCTCGACTTGGAACTATCATTCGTGGTCACTGAACGGACTGTGAAAAAGACTATTGCGAGACATCCACAGTTTTACTCTGCAATTATTGTTTTGCAACGGGAGAGAGACAAGTTACAGAAAATTGCACAGTGTAACACGGACGTAAAGGTTTTGACGAACAGTGCACAGAATAACGAAGCACTTAGTACTTGTAAAAGACCATGTTTTATGGAGTTACGCGGCTATAGGTGATGTGATATTTAGAGCACCTAAAGTGTCAGTTTTGCTCGGTAATAATGTACATTAGCCTATTGAATAAACGTTTTACAGGACGTCGCTTGATATAAGCATCATCATCGCCATCATGTTAATCATCAACATCATTATCATCATCGCCATCATGTTAATCATCAACATCATTATCATCATCGGAATAAAGACATTTTTCATTTTTCACTGATTTTACGAAGAATTATTCCTATGTTTTCAAATACCTTAAACTCTAGAAAATCCATCGTTAAGGATAAAATTGAAGTTGGCATTAGTCGAGCCGTTTTGTGAAATTTAGCACTCAAACTCGGCTTTAATGGAGACAGCAATGGGGCGAGATAGACAGCAATAGGACGAGATAGACAGCAATGGGCGAGATAGACAGCAATGGGGTGAGATAGACAGCAATGGGCGAGATAGACAGCAATGGGCGAGATAGACAGCAATAGGGTGAGATAGACAGCAATAGGACGAGATAGACAGCAATGGGCGAGATAGACAGCAATAGGACGAGATAGACAGAAATATGACGAGATAGACACAAATGGGGCGAACAGCTGAACATTTTCTTTTATATTTATAAGTTACCGCAAGTTTTCACTTGCGCGCGATGACTTGCACGCGGCAACTTGGGTTCACCTTTTCAAACGATGCGATCGCCGGTGATCTCTTGCAAGTTACGAAATATCTGCATGTGCACTGTAAAAACCAAATAACAGTTTTCTCAAAATTATTCTTGAGAAAGTGTAAAACTATATCGATGACGATCTGCCATAAATGTGCAGGACCGCATAATAGATATATTACTAGTGGGGAGAAAATGAAAATATGGCTTAAATCTAGCTAAAAACCATCCAAAAAGTACATTCAAATTGTATTCAAATACACCACAATAACTATAGACAAAGTTTAGTAACATTTTATTTTTAAAAAAATGAAAAAAATCCAGTACATACAAGTGATTTGCTTGGGCTGCCTGTGGTCAAACGAGAAAAAATTGTGCGGATTTGCGATCATGAAATTTGATCCGGTTCAAAAAGCGCGCAAGTTTATAGTGATCAAACGAGCGGCAAGTCGAAACTACCCCACCTTGAGATAGATCACCAATTTTTTACGCTCTATCCAAAAGGTAATATATATTTTTCAAAGTCAAAATGGTTCGCCCCTAACAGAACTACAACGGATAACCTATTAGTGAATTTTCTAAATATAAATGATTTTTTTATCAACTGATATTTTAATAAAAATTTTGCATATATAAAACTGGTTTATCAATCAACTTGTGCTCTAAAGGGAACTGGGTACTAGTCAGACTACAACTAAGAGCACGCTTATGATTGGTCGGCGAAACCACAAGGCGCCAAGTTTGAGATGAACAACAAACAAAGATGGCGACGAAGGATTCTCGAACACAAGATCGCCATAAAAGAACAAGAAATCTTGTTGAATCAAAGAAAAACCAAGAGCAAAAAACAAACAATGTAACTAGATACACATGGTCGTTAAATGAATCAGAAACAGATGAAGTTTACGATGATCTTGATGTGTCTGTCTTAAAATGGCCGGACGAAAGCGTTCGAGAGTCTAGCCAAGAATTCAACCAAGAAAAGCCCTGTAAAACTACTTCAAATGTAAGACAATTCTACATCCAACTTGTTAAGTTATAGTTTTAGATCTTTTATCACTTCAATCATACTTTATTAAGCGATTATTTCAGTTTTAAAGGGGGAATTCTACGCGCCAAAATGATAACACATTGCAGGACCAGACATCGATATAGACATGTCGATTTCAATTCATTTATAGATTTCGTGTAATTGTGTTGGGAAACTATCAATGTATACTTATGGAAGGTTTTGATGTTTAGGTTCTCAGGCAAAAGATAGCAGCCTCGTCAGGAAGAGGTAAAAAGGCGAAACCATCCAGAACATGTGACATTTGCCCTGCACGTCGACATGCTGCATGTGCTACAGCTGAAAACAACGACAAATGCGGTAAGATATCATCATATCATTATAACTATTATTATCACTATTCAAACGAATGGCATTTTTTACTGCATTATTATTGTTATTATCATTATCATATTATTTTTATGTATAACCATTATTACTTATTATAACTAGTATTATTTCATGTTTAAAATAATTTTTTTTTCATGTATGATTGAATTAGCTCATATATAGCCTGCATAGCCAGGCTCTAGGTTATGGGAGGGAAGGGGTGACAGAAGAGAGAGTTCCTTTCTTCCCTCCCCCTCTCCCCCCAATCTCTCCCCAAGAGCTGCTACGCAGGCTAGCATCTGTCAGTCAATCAATAACTTTATTTCAGTCTCTAAATCTTCTAGTGTTGCATGAGTGTACCACTTATCGGGGAGACTGAAATCTCCTTTAGTATCTTCCTTTCTCAATATTTATCTCCTCCTTACTTTCCTGTATCTTTCCTTCACAATTATCACTTGGCTTGAACATAATTTGACATGTTCTTCATTTATTTGTTTTCAGCAGTTGAAATTTCAATTTTTAACTGTATAATGAGTAACAGTGAGTAATCTGTGTTCACAATCCCAGTGTCAATTTGAAAGGCAACAACGCCTTATGAGACATATAAACATTTGAGCCGAGTTGTGTGCAAAATATTAAAAACATTGAGGTAATGAGTGTGAGTGAGTCTCCCCGATTAGTAGGGCGCACTGTGTCCAGCTAGAAGATTGAGATGTTCAAAAAGTTATTATTATTATTTTAATATGAATTATTGTCCAAGGTGTAAAAAGGTGTCTATCATTGCAATCTCACTGTTTGTTTTGCTTTAATGCAAAGGCAGGAATACCTTTCAAAATCTCAGAGAGCTGTGAAAAGGACGAGTAATGCTAGCATAAGATGGTGTCACATGACATTTCTTGCTAGTGTTACAGTGCAAATCACAAAACCGTGGGCACCTAGAAATATTTAAGAAATTGTTTGTTGAATATCTCACAAACAACTCTAACTACAAAAAGTTGATCATACTACACATCAGTCAAACTTCTTGTGGTGATATAGTTGTTTCTGAGTTGTTTAACGAACAAAAAACGATTTCTAAAATATTTCTAGGTGCCCACGGTTTTGTGATTCGCACTGTAATGCTTTTTTTGCTGGAAAATGTGGCTCTGTGTGTACAGTGGAAACGTATTGTATTTTTTGTTAGCTTCGTTCTTTGTTTAAATTAAGTCTTTTGTTGTTTCTATTGAATTACATAGACTGTTTCCAGTACACGGAGAAGGTGCCGAAAATGTTAATGATATTGACTTTATATATATTTATATATTTCATTTTATTTTTGTTTTTAGATCCATTTACAAAATTATCAGATGAAATCATTTTAGTTATTTTTAAGTTTTTATCTCGACACACTTTGTCGATCTGTGCACAAGTTTGTAAAAACTGGCAGATACTAGCGTAAGTATGTAAGATTAATAGAACATTTACTCATTGATCAACCTCTGCCTTGATAGTGTGCAATACATTGTATATTCTTTAGAATTTGACTACAGCCCATGGAATTTGTTTGATAATGTGAACATTCCTAAGGTAGTTAACATTTTTTATGGTGTTACAAATTACATTCTATTAATTATTGTTCATTACAAACACAGACGCAGACGCAGCCTATACTAGTTTACTCGCTAGTTTCCATTTCTATTTTTTAAGGTGTTACAAATTTCATTCTATTTATACCTATCGTTTATATCAATGACACAGCCTATATACTAGTTTACTTGCTAGTTTCCATGTATATTCCTTAATATACCATGAGCTGCGGTCAAATTTTAAAGAATATTTTACATGCTATAGAGGCTGAGGTTGATGGACAAGAACCGTCAAATGGTATATTGATTGTTGCTGGTGATTTAATGATGTTAATTAATGGTGTTTTTGATCTGACTTCTCAGTCTCATTATAATTCATTTGTTTTTGAATCTCCCAAGGCTAAAACAAACAAATTTATACAGTGTCTTGATCAGTGTATTGATCAGTGTTTAATTGAGCATCAAGACCTATATGCATGTGAATGAAATACAAAGTTGTAATTGGTCCCTGAGATGATGAATTATTAATGAGTTTGATGATAATGATGGTGCATGATGATGATGATTATTTTGATGATGATGATAGAAATGACTATAATATTGATTCTACACTGGTGTGTAATAGTTATGATGAAAGTCTGTGGATGATGATGATTATAATAATGATGATAGTAATGATGATGATGATTATAACGATGATGATAAAGTATTATCATCAACAGAATCATTATTATAATGATGATGATAAATTGACCATATTATTCAATGATTCTACACTGTTGTATAATAATTGTGATAAGTCTGTAGATGATGATTATGATGATAATTAATAAAAATGTCTCTAATATTTATTCTACATTGTTTTATAATAGTTACGATGAAAGTCTGTGGAGAGGTGTTGATATGACTAAAGCCAAGCTGGGCCCAGGAGTACTTGGCACTGCTTTGCTGAGAGGAACAAGAGTACTGAGAATAGCCATGTCCAAAGTAAGAAAACATCAAATTAACATATACACATGGAAACACGGTTTCATCTGGTTTTTCACTGGGTATGAAATTGCATGCATGTGATCATAATAATAATCATAATAATAATAATAATAATTTATTTATTCAGCGCATTTCATAATATCTCAATGCTTTTATAAATATCAACTACAGAATAATAAAAAAAAGATTTTAAGACATTTGTTTATAAACTTTGTTCAAATAAAATCAGGCTAAGTTCTGGTTGGGGTAGTAGATAATAAATTATTCAATAGTTTGGATTAATACCCTCCTCTGCAGACAACTCTTTTTTCTCCTTCGGGCTTCCTTTTTGACGGTTTTATTAACCGTGAGGGCCTGAGTCCGAACCCACAATGCAACAATATTTCCAGGTTACGCCTTGGTTTACGCCCCATTCTCTCTCGTAGAGCTAAAGCTCGATACATCTTAAGCCAACATTTTTTACGGTGTTACAAACTTCATTATATTACCTATCAAATAAAAGATGGCCGAGGGTCTGGAACCAATAAAAGTACTAGATGCCTTCAAGGATGCTACCCGCAGCGATGTCTTGGAAAAAATCATGGGCAATGCAGACCAAACTGTCGCTCTTCTAGCACTTGATAATCTTTACCGCATTGGTAAGTTTGATGGCAATGACAGTGTTCGCGACTTTCTGCGAAAATGGCGTAACGAGTCACTGCTAAGTGTCGCATATAAAGGTTGCAGGTTAATTCCCTTTCTAAGAAGTCTCACCATCTTCAAAACCCTTGAAGTTCCCCTGTTCATCGATAACTACGGACAAAAGGAGCTTTTGAGCAACGAAACCGAGCCCATCCTGATTGATGGAAACACGCCAATATGCCACGACACTCACAAAGAGGAAGCCAAAACGATATCTGATGAACAACAGTTGAAACCAAGCTCTAACAAAAACATTATTGAAGGATGCTGGTTTGGATTGGAAAGTGTATCCAGCGCCTATGGTGGCAAGAGATTCAAAACGACGCTGTCAAAGCTTGGCGTTACTGGGCTACATCAAGGGGAGATTGTCTCTTACAAGAATGAGGTCAATGTGATCCTCTACGCTGCAGATGATACAGATTACAAGAATTTGCAGAAGCCAACCGATGAAGCTGTGAAGAAAATAAATCCGTATGCATATGTTCATGTATCCATATTTGTGCCATCACAATTCTTGCCATCACAATTCTTGCCATCCCAGATTAATTTTTCAAATGTCATCAGTGGTCCTTTTAATGTTCGTCATGGGCCCTTTTGTGTAAGAGCCCTGCGATCATTTATAACATGCAAAGAACTGCTGGAACCTAGTCAAGCCATGCAACAACAGTTTGGTAAAATGACACTGTATGGTTGATGTGACAGCTGTATAAATATGACGTCATAGGAACCTTTCATTGATGTGAGAGTTTTGTTGCAAGCCATTATGCAAGCAGTGACACTAATCTTGACACTTTGGATCTCAGTGTACTACATGCAAGGAAAAAAAGTCAACAGAAAATTCCCTTTCTAAGAAGTCTCACCATCTTCAAAACCCTTGAAGTTCCCCTGTTCATCGATAACTACGGACAAAAGGAGCTTTTGAGCAACGAAACCGAGCCCATCCTGATTGATGGAAACACGCCAATATGCCACGACACTCACAAAGAGGAAGCCAAAACGATATCTGATGAACAACAGTTGAAACCAAGCTCTAACAAAAACATTATTGAAGGATGCTGGTTTGGATTGGAAAGTGTATCCAGCGCCTATGGTGGCAAGAGATTCAAAACGACGCTGTCAAAGCTTGGCGTTACTGGGCTACATCAAGGGGAGATTGTCTCTTACAAGAATGAGGTCAATGTGATCGTCTACGCTGATGGTGAGGATACAGGTGATACTGATGATGATGCAGATGATACTGATGATGGTACAGGTGATACTGATGATGATGCAGATGATACTGATGATGGTACAGGTGATACTGATGATGGTACAGGTGATACTGATGATGGTACAGGTGATACTGATGATGGTACAGGTGATACTGATGATGGTACAGGTGATACTGATGATGGTACAGGTGATACTGATGATGGTACAGGTGATACTGATGATGGTACAGGTGATACTGATGATGGTACAGGTGATACTGATGATGGTACAGGTGATACTGATGATGGTACAGGTGATACTGATGATGGTACAGGTGATACTGATGATGGTACAGGTGATACTGATGATGGTACAGGTGATACTGATGATGGTACAGGTGATACTGATGATGGTACAGGTGATACTGATGATGGTACAGGTGATACTGATGATGGTACAGGTGATACTGATGATGGTACAGGTGATACTGATGATGGTACAGGTGATACTGATGATAGTACAAGTGATACTGATGATGATGTAGATGATACTGTTACAGGTGATACTGATGATGGTACAGGTTATACAGGTTTGGAGAAGCCAACTGTTGAAGCTGTAAAGAAAAAACATCCTAATGCATATGTTCATGTATCCATATTTGTGCCATCACAATTCTTGCCATCCAAGGATCAATTTGAGTATGTCATTAGTGGCCCTGTTGATGTTAATCATAGTCCTATTTGTGTAAGAGCCAAGCGATCATTTACAATATGCACAGAACTGGAACCTAGTCAAGCCATGCAACAACAGTTTGGTAAAATGACATTGAATGGTTGATGTGACAGCTGTATAAATATGATGTCATGGGAACCTTTCATTTTTGATGCGAGACATTTGTTGCAAGCAGCGACACTAATCTTCATATCACAGTTAGGATCTTTGTGTGCTTCATTCAAGGGAAAAAAGTCAAAAGAAAAACCTTGATGGAAATGGACATAATGACAATGTTTTTTAGTGCCAAAATTGCAATATTAAATATATCTTATTAGACAGTTTGATGTGTTTGATTTTTTGTGTGTGCGGTTTTGCGGTGTCCAGCACCCCTTACACCACCCTCAACTAATATTAAAATATTCAGCCATAAATAACACATCAAACTGTCTAATAAGGTATTTATGATCCAACAATTTGTTATTTTTAAAAGCAAGTTATATTTTTTACTTGAAAGGCTAGTCATAGACTAATATTGCTGGAAATCTTTACTTGATCCAGTCCTACTCCTGCAGTATCGTCTATGACTAGTTGGATAATAGAGATATTTACATGATATAAGAAGAAACTAGGGCTGGACGTAGAGGTGAGACAACAGGGCCGTGATCCACCCTTTTTAAAATATGTATTTTTTTAAACTTGGCAATACAGCAAAATTGTTTACCGTCTTGATGGTTTTCTCTCAGGATTAAGTTTTCCGCTTTTTCTCTGATACCTGAATCCATCCCTGCACCTTTTTAAAATGTCTTAATTAGTCTTAATGTAATAACTATGAAAACATTTATAATAGTGTAATAAGAACACTTGGTTTAGGAGTAATTCCAAATACAATAGAAATCAATATATAAAATAATAGTTGATTAGACTGTTACTGCCTGCAAAGTATGGAATTAACAGTTTAAGTCTTGAATTTAGAAAGTTTGTATCTTTAGGAATTTTTAAAGAAAGGAATATCTTAATTAAGGAACAGCAGTAATTACACCATTTTATAGTTTAATAATTAGTAGTTTTTATATTATGATTCTTGTATATATATAATTTTTTATTAATTCTTAGTTTTATATGTATTTTATAATTTTAGATAGAAGGCCACTAGTTTATTAGTTTTTTAACTATTCAGTGTCACTCTCTCTAAATAAAGAGATTATTAATAGAGCGAAAACACTAGAACCATGAAATAAAAACAAAATAGTTACTAACTAATAGTTTTTATTTAGTGACTATTTAGTCAGTATCACTCAACCAGAAACATCAAATACAAAAGGAAACAATACCTCATTACAACTTTACTTGTCTTTGATAGTGACTAATAGTGACTAATAAGAACTATAACACATTAAAAATTTGATTTTGTTTCATGGTTCTAGTGCTTTTGTTCTATTATTTGAAATTCTAGATCAATTAGCCTTAGCACAATTCCAACTTATGATAAAAGGCAATCTACATCAAAAAAGAAAAACCTTTTTATCATTCCAATACTCAAGCATTTTAACCTCAAATTGTCCCTTTAATTGTCGCTATCTTTTTTGTATCACTTCTCATTTGTAATTCTAATATAGCTTTACTTATACTCCAAATCAAAATATGGCAGCCAATTTGCAAAACTATTCTTGTTGACTGGCCAGCCACGTATACATGTGGATACTTCATTGTGTTCCAACGTGAGAAAGAGGCTATAGCCAGTCAAGATCAAAAGGAGGTCTCCATATTTCGATTTGGTGTATATCTATATCAAGATTTTTATAACTCTTCTGCTGTCTATGTCTAACCTTTTATAAGATTATAGATACAATTGACATTTTTAAAAGTGATAATATGTATAAAAACATTGAAAATGAATTTATAAAAATAGAGAGAGATATAACTACATTATATTAATAATTGTATTATGGAATAGAATAAAAATTTGTAGAACGTGTTTCATGGATTAGTGTTTTTGCTCTAGTTGTAATTCTTTTTTTAGTTATCTATACTGATTGATTTGGGTGAAATTATACATATGTTCATTGGCATTCGCCTATATTCAGTAAATGTTTTGAGCATGGAAGCACAATGTCGTTGCTGGAAGTTATTAATAATGTCCATCTATGATGGACAAAAAGACTCTGTCGTTGTTGGAACGTAGGTTTCTTTGCTCCAAGCAATCACGCCCCAAGGCTGATCATGTGCCTGGCAGAAGTGATGATCATGGATAATTTAGTGAGATTTTATGGGGAAGATGATGTTATTTTATGAGTTTTTCAGGTGGTCAGTGTTACCATGCAGATTGAATAGAGCAAATTTCAAATGACTATGAAACATTCACAGCACTTACACATTCAAGGCACGGCAAGGCACACTAAAAATCCTAGAAACATCACAGTCGCAGCAAGGCATGCACACGGCACTGAACTTTTCACATTCATACGAAATCTGCTCAAGATAGTGCCAGCCTTGTTGAAAAAGATCAAGTTTGTTTGTATGTTCTTTGATTTATAGATGATTCATCCCCAACACAGATATTTTATTTCTTAAGGAGATTCCGTAGTAATAGATTTTGACATAACTTTTTATTGAAACTTTGTACAGTTATACTTTAAGACATGGGCATTTCAAAAATAAAATAAAAAAGGGGGGTCACCGTGTTGGTTTTGGCACTAGATCACGTCAAAGTTACTCATTTCGACGGCGCGCGGGAGTAATATTTCGATGTATAAAATGAGAATAAAAGGCGATTAAATGGTACTCTTTTTTGATATTAGGATTGAAATATCAGGTTTTATTTCATCTTAGCACCCCAAATCTTCATTCACACACAAAACTTGGATAGAAAAGTGAACCTGTTAAAAGATAATAGCGATAAAGCAATACTCGAAGTTACTCGAGCGTATCGTTCGCGAACACCTGGGTAGCACAATGTTACCACAATTCTTGAAATATCTCGAAATCTGGACATAGATTTTTATTCAAACTCAGATATGTATTTGAAAACGTGGATATCTTTAATTCAATAAAATAAAAAAGATAGGTCACCGTATTCGTTTTGGCGCTATGGCACTTTGAATGTACGAATTGTGATCTTTTAGTAATACCGACATAGCGCGCGCAAGGTGCGCGAGCTGTAGCGCGCGCTCTCGCTGGTCAAAATTGTGCGCAGTAGAGCGTGCGCAATGCAAAACTACGGAATCTCCTTAAGTAAATTGTTTGAAATCCGAGTTGCTGTATTCTATGGGGTTCAAAATCAGTGGAATTTCAAAAGCTGTGACACAGCCAAAGCATGCATTTGAAATTTTCACAAGGATTTTTAAATCCCTATAGAATACAGTGAAGAGGAGTTTGAAACTACATGTCAGACAGACAGACATGTAATTCTCATTAATTAGTGGGACTTTGAAATATATATATTTATTTCAAGCAACATGGAACAAAACCATAACAACCTTTTTGCAATATCTATATAGTAGAGCAAGGGACCATTCATAATTTATGGTTGGGGGGGGGGGGGGGGGGCTATGGTATACCAAGGTGAACGTGGAAGCTATAAAACGTCTTCATGCTTATGTTTATCTTCAAAATTGCATAAATGAATACTAATGATATTAATCATGCCAGCTTAAATAGCATTTTTCACAGTTACTAAAAATAGATATTGCAAAGCCTTGTGGGATTGAAATGCAGACAAACTTTGTAAAAAAGGCTTCGACAGCAAGGAAAAGAAGATCAATATCAGTCAAAAAAACATAATTTTTCCTTGAATTAGAAACAACAAGACAAAAACATTGTTGCAGCATATTAGTATATATTTTGGGCTTGGCTTGTCCGCATCTCAATCCCATAATGCATCATCGTGACGTCATTTGTGGAAAGCGCTATTGTTAAAATAGAATGTGATAACATTGTTCTGGGTTAATTATATTGTTTGTTTGATTCTGTCATTTTTTCTTAGGTCTGTTCTCCCATTTTTGATGAGCATTTCCCCATATTTCCTGATGTCGCCCCTGTCTACCAGAAGCCCAGCGATTGTCTACTTAAACTTTCTCACCTTGATGCAACTTTATGTTCATTTGAAGATGACAGTCTTCTTTGTTTATTAATGGTAATGTGAACTTCTAGTATTTTGAAAATGATGATGATGGTGAACATAGTTTGTTTGATGTGTTGCTCTCTCTCATGCCACAAGGGTTTTTCTCTGGGATATCCCATTTTCCTCCCACTACAATGTCAGCAGAGTTGTGTGTTGTAAATATTGAATGCTGTGGTAGTGAGTGTGAGCCAACCTTGTGGAAGAACCTGACAGGGTGTAGTGGTTATAAAATATACTTTTTTAAACATTTGTGGTGATAATAATGGTGATGATGATGATGATTATAATGGTGATGATATTGTGATAATGGCAATAGTGCTGATGAGGATGAAGTCAAATGATGATTATATGATGACTGTGATAATGGCAATGATGATGATAATGGTGGTAATGACGATGACAATGTTCTCTATGTACATTAAAAGATGGTCTAGTTTATATAGTCAAATAAAACTATGATTCTTTCTCAAAAAAATACTGGATTGGTGAACATCTTAAAAGCTTCTTAAGTCACCATTTATCTACAATTCACCTAACTATATTATATAATTCATTTAGTTTTCTCTCTAAATATATTTATATCACCAATCAGAATAAGCAAAACAGTGAAAATATACTTAGAATTGGGTTTGTGTTTTATTGACAGCATTCCAAAAGGCTCAAATGTCTTAGCCTAGATTCTTGTTCTCTTTCATTGAGTATTTTAAGGTGAGTCATTATATTAAGCATTAAAGTAAATACAATAAAACTTGGAAGTTTAATTACTGGGATCGCTGTAAATCTCATGGATAATTAATGAGTATTGGATTTATTCTTACCAATACAATTTGATATATAATCACAATATGAACTTAGTCTAGTGATTGACAACTTGCAATATTTTTTACCCAACAAATACATAAATTTAATTGAGAAATTATTGTTGTAAACATGTGCTATTTCTTACAGGGCAATTGGTGACTGTGAAGATCTAGAAGTATTAAATTTATCAATGTGTAGCGGTATATCAACTCAAGGGATTAAAGCTTTAGTCAATGGTTGTAAAAAGTATGATTGTTTTCAAAAATTAACGGGGGGGGGGGGGGTTGTCCTCAACTGCCACACCACATAGACATTTTCGACAACACTGCATCATACATGTCTTATATTTCATCAAACACTATAGGAACACTACAGCTTTTAAAAACACAGGATGTCACTGCAGCTTTGGAAAAGCAAAAACAGGACACCGAAGGCATTTACATCACTGAAACATAATTTAACACTATTTTTTTTCAACACAAAAACTATCCATCAACACCGCAACAGCACAATCCCTCATTTCTACCTCATTAAGCATCAACTATATTCTTTATTTGAAAGTATTTGTACTTACTTTATTTAATGAATTTGAAGTTGTACAATTCATCTTATACAGAGAGCCAATTTAATATTTTACATTCAATTCTAATCTACAACATTAATCTGTTTCATGTATTGTATGTTTGTTTTGTAGGCTTACTAAATTAAACTTTGCTTGGACTCATCTTAGTAAAGCATCCATAAGACAGGTAAATCAGTAGATGTGCACCCACTTAAAAGAATGTTGTCATATGTAAAAATAACTTATATAATTGGAAATGTTTTTTATTGTTTATAAATGTTTTTGACACTTGGAATCAATGTAAATTGTCAAGTATGTTTCGTCGAGTGTAAATAATGTTTTTTTTATTGTTCTAGATTATAGATAGCTGTCCTAATCTAACACATCTGAACCTGAGTGGCTGTCGTGAGGGACTGACTGATGATGGTAAAGTGGATAAATCGGCATCATTATCATCATCAGTTAACATACCATTATAACTACTATCATCATCATGATTATGAACATGATCCTCATCATCATCATCAATATTATCAACATCATTATCGACATCAGTATCATAATCATCAATATTCACTATCAACACCATCACCATTCACATCATCATAACTATCATCATAACCATCAAAATCAACACCATCATCACTATCATCATAACCATCGAAATCAACATCATCATCACTATCATCATTACCAGCGACGTCAACATCATCATCACCATCATCATCATTTACATCATCATCATCAACATCACCATCCTAATCATCAACACCACCATCATCATCAACATCATCATCACTATCATCATTACCAGGGACATTGACATCATCATTAACATCATCATCATCAACACCACTATCATCATCATCATGTTGATTATTACCTTGTCAGCCTGTGTCTTTATGTAAGGAGTGTGGTGCATCAGTAACTGGCTCATGGCCCCCTGAACAATGTTTGATGATAATTGAATGTGAACAACCTTCAAATTATTGTCATTAGTTAAATTTCTTATTAAAAGACATCAATGTTTCTTCTTACAGTTGTAGTTCAGTTGGCTGAACATTGTCGCCATCTCACCCATCTGGATATAAGGTATATTAATGTATAATTGTGGTCTTGTTTTGCTACACCTTAAACAACTAAAAAGCTAGAGATGTTTTTGTCAACATGTACTTTATTGTTCTGTATATTTATATAAGGTTTCCCTTTTTGTGAGAAAGCCTGTGAAACCTTAGTCCAGAGCTGGACACAATTTTCGCAAAAGAGATGCTTTTTTATGTACAAGATCTTATTCTTCTACGTACTTGAGAGAGTTGCAACTATTTCAATCCAGACATTATAAGACTGTTCGCATAAAAAATATCTTTTTTGAGAAAATTCGATCCAGCTCTGGACTAAGTGAAACCTGAACTATCAAAGCGAATACCCAAAGAATGTGTGTTTGATATTCACGTTGACAAAATGTCTGGTGCTTGGTAGGAATTGTTGATAGTTTACTAAAGTATTGTGTGGCTGTTGCTATAGTGATGTGTATAAATAACGGCAGAGTCGCTGGCTGCTATAATTGTTGAAAGTTTACTAAAGTATTGTGTGGCTGTTGCTATAGTGATGGTGTACAAATAACAGCAGAGTCACTGTCTGCTATAATTGTTGATAGTTTACTAAAGTATTGTGTGGCTGTTGTTATAGTGATGGTGTACAAATAACGGCAGAGTCACTGGCTGCCATTTCAAAGAACCTTTCACTACAGCACCTGTCAATCAGCCGATGTTACAATATACAGCCACAGGCATTCAGGTAAATATTGAAAAATTCTAGTTACACCTAATTGCAAGAAGGTTGTCCTGACTTTTGTAAAAAAAAAAAAAATAAAGTAGCCTTATTTAACGTTGGTAGCTTGTGACAGTCATTGCATGACTGATAAACTTGAGGCTGACAGTAATTTAGTGGGAAAGGAATTAATTAAAAGACAAAAAAAGATCACTCAAGTTGCACTCTTTCTTGCTTTATTCCTTTCTTACTGAATTACTAATGTTATAATGAGATATTCTTTTGTTTTAAGAATCATACAAGTGAGGCCATTGTCTCAATACAATGCTTGTTGTCTCGTTTGCATGTATCTGTTATAACAGCTATTGTTAATTCACAATAGGTTATGTGCAGGGATAAAATCATACAAGTGAGGCCATTGGGTCAATATAATGCTTGTTGTCTCATTTGCATGTATCTGTTATAACAGCTATTGTTAATTCACAATAGGTTATGTGCAGGGATAAAATCACTGACCAAGTTAGACATCTATGGTCTGCTAAATGAAGATGGTATAGAACTACTAAAGCCTGACCTACCCAACATTAACCTAAATAGCTCGCTGTTCTCTACGATTGCAAGACCTGTTGGCTATAAATACTATGGAACAATATGGGGAGTTAAATGTGTTAAATAACAGTAAGCAATAATGATAAAATAATGCATAAAATGTACAAATACGTTGAAATTTTGAATCATTCTGCACAATCTCATACCCAGAGCCTGCGTTCCTGTTGGCCTGCGCTGAGCAATAAAAGAACTTGACGGCGCTGGCCATGAGTTAAGCAGGCTCTGGGTACGAGATTGCATCCTGCAATGAAGGCTTCCAGGATGTGCAAGGAAATCACAAGGAACAAAGTGATAACATACTGTATCTTTATCCTTTCCTTTATGTTGAAAACTTGGATTTTGTTAGAAGCAAAATCAATGTTACTTTTTACATTAGAGACATGCAAAGTAGTTTAACACAGTTACAACACTGGTCAAGATTATATCTTGGCTTTAGTATTCAAATACAGTTTAGAGCAAATGCAGTTAAACCATGAAATGCAATCTAAGAAAGTACTAACAAATAGTGACTATGTCAACCAGAACATCTTGAGACAAAAGAGAAATGCACAAGAAACTTCATTATCCTTTGTTTTGTTATTTATTCTGGGTGAATAGTAGCAACAGTTAGTCACTAAATAGTGACTATTTGTTAGAATTTACTTGATATTAATTCATGGTTTAACTGCATTTGCTTTATGTATTATTGCCAAATAATATCAACAAGAATAGTTTTTTGCCAGGATTGTTTTTCATAAAGCTAATATATCTGAATCAAAACGAAATCTTTGAATCACAGTAATTAGTATGGCACACACTGTTTTTACTTTTTTGAGGTTCAAAATCTTAGAGAGAATTAACTAAGTTACCTAAAATCAATATCAAACAGATTTTGTAAATATATGTTTTATAGCCAGACATTTGGTAGAAAACAACATTCATTTTAGAATAATTTTAGAAATTTTTATTGAACAAATTTTAAAATTGAATAAAATCTATTTTTGTAAATTTTGTAGAGATTTGGTGTTGATCGTTCATTCATATCGCCATTCATTCATTCATCCATCTATTTATTATGTTCATGTATAGCTATTTGGTAAGTACAATTTTAATAATTAACTTTTTTAGCCAAAGGCGAGGTGAATATTGGTGAATAATAAGCAAGACAAAGTTGAGGTTATTATTAACCTTCCCGAGCCTGAGGGGAATTATTATTTTAGTACAAACACACAGGTGATAATTTAAACAAAATTTCAATAACCATGTGAGCCGAGTAGGTATGCAAAATATTAAACACAGAGGTAGTGAGTGTGAGTGAGTCCTTCTGATAAGTATGCGTCCAGCTAGAAGATTGAGACGTTAAAAAAGGTATTATTTATTTTTTTTATTTAGCATGCATAATGATGTAGGTGATTATCAAAGAATAGTCAGAAGTTTTTAAACCAATCAGCAGTCAGGATTTTCTATAACCACCTGCCTATTTATACTAATAGGTGTAGTGCTTGGGAGGTTTTAGACAACTTTCATAAATGGCCACCACTAACTACCGGTATTACAATATTTAAAATTGCTATTTTATGGGGGGAAAAGCTATCATATGATGGGTATTCATGATAAGAATTACTGCATGATGAAAATTTGAGAAAAAAACTATTACATTTGCAAGAAGCTATGAGTAACTTTGAAAAACAAAAAAAAACGAGGCAATTTAGGCCTCAGCAGAAAATTACATACAAATCTCTACATTTTTCATTGAGCATAACTTCTTTGGTATTTTAGCCAGAGCATCAAAACCTTCCAAACATGCCTATTTCAGGTAGTTCTTTCATATGACAGTGCTAAAATATTAAAATATCTGTTTACTTGAAAACATCATTTTTGGCTATTTATGAAAGTGGTCTATATATTTTATTGGTTAAAAATCAAAATGGATAATGAATAAAACACAATAAGGCGAGTTAAACAAAGTTATTATTCCATATTATATTATTTATTTGTACAATTTAAATATTCTGTACATAAATGAACAAGTGTTACAGACTAACATTAATTTAAGCATTATCTTCATTATATGAATCTCCCTCAATGTACAACAGTGATGCAAGACAGACAAGAAAATGATGCTGGAAAATTGCTTCATTTACAGAAAATGTATCGAAAATCACTCTTGCTAAGCCTGACAAGAGATGGATTCCCAAAATGTTTCCATTTACTTAGTATTGAAAGGAATTTGATTGTTTAGACTCCTTATGGTTTGACCACTGTCACAATTGTTGACTATCTAATTTATCCCTCACTCTCACTGTTAAAATCTCTTACAAGCCCATGCACTGCTAACATGCAATAACTCCAATAACAATTCTATTATTTAATATTAATATTTATATATTATATATCATCAAATAAATTCTTAGGTGGCTTGGTGGGCGACCGTCCATAACTTGCAAATGTGTCCCTATTATATGAATCTCTGTTATAGGAGTCCCTACTATAAGGTTCTCGGTTATAATCACTGGTTGATGCCACAGCATTGGGGTCATAATCCGCAGCAGCTAATAACTCGACCCTGTCGTTGTCATGTTCAAATCTAGAGTACTTTACAACCTTGATGTCATCTGTGAGGTTGGTCTGTGAGGTTGCCTGGTCTCTGTTTAGTCCAAGGTTTAATTCTTGGTCTCGGTAAGCCCTTCTGTCATTGATTCTACGTTTTGCAGCTTCTCCTCTTTCCGTCCATGATTCCTGCAATTAAATAATGATAATAATTTTACTAATATAGCTATAATTGAGTGTTAATCAAATCAACATGGAAGTGAGTTTCTAAGCTCTTTGGGCCAGAGATTGAATTCTAGTTGCATCACAAACTGTCAAATTTACAAACGCTAAAGCAAGTAGAAAATAACCTCTGGTACCCATGGTAGCTTGTTGGTTTACACAAGGACCTACTTGTCTATTTTCACCATTCTCTCTTTTCCTTTTCTCTGCAAAGCAAAACAAATTAAAGACATATTTATTTACATTAAGAGTGATCTGATCCCAGGGGTAATCAATGTAGATGAGACATGATTGTCCAGGGTGGTGTAGTGTTTTGAAAGACTGATGCCTGAAGTTTTGACAACCTGAGCAGAAGTCATTTTCAGAGTAAAGAAAACCTGAAGATGACTTCCGCTCAGGTTGTTGAAACGTCAGACATCAACACCATATCAGTCTTTCTCAAAACTACACCACCATGGCGATCATGCCTCATCTACATAATTTACATTAATATAATCTTAGTATTAGAGTGTAGAGAATAGTGGAGTGAATTAGTCACTAAACTAGTGAAGTAGATACAGTCATCTCCAAGACTACAATTCCATTGATTATTTTTGTGTATACACCTATTTCAAAAACATTGTCAGAAGGGGATCTGCAATCTGAGACAGAAATGAATTCAGGAAAATTGCATACAGCAAAACCAGGCCTGGCCCTGTTTTTCGTGCTTAGCACCTTCAGATTTATATCTACCGTCACCATATCCGAAGCCAGAAAGTGCATGCAATGAGAAAAACCTGCCGTACCCGACAATTCATTTGGTTTCAGATTGCAGATTCAGATCTCCATCTGACAAGGTTTTTTGAAATAGGTGTATTTGACCATTAAACTGCATTCAATTAGGTTGTATTTCATGGATATAGTGTTTGAATTCTTTATAGCAAGGAAATAAAACTACAAGAAATAGTATATTTTGGACTGCATCATACAAAAAAATTCAAGTTAAAATATATTGGATAGCAAAGTAGGTTTAGTAAATTAACTATGTTATTAATGAATTGAAATGCTTTCAGTGTATAAATGAAATGCAGATACATGAGAAAAGTAACAACTGTCCTTGGCGGGACTTGAAACCACGGTTTTAGCTTTCTAGTCTGATGTGTTAACCAACCACGTTGGTTAACACATCAGTCAGACAATGATTTGCAGTCAGACAATGAATTATAGGGCAACTGGGAGTCACAGGGCGATATTAATCTATAAGAGTAAGTTAAACACCATAAATATAAACACAGAAATGTAGTGAATTAGTAAAACAACTGTTACCTCTTCTAACAATATCCTTTCCTTCACTGGTATACTCAGCTGACATATCATCTTCAATGATGAAAGTCTGGAAGCCCAGGATATTGAGACAGCGTGTACCAAGACTGAAGTACGTAGCAAGACAGACAAGTAACACACACATGGGGTAGTACAGATTGACACCCTTAGAGATGAACGACAAGACGTCCATGTGACCCATAAACTGAAGAATACAAAAGAACAACAACATCTGGTCAGTTAATAAAATATGAGTTTTATGATATCACTTGTGTACAAAGAAAAAGGATCTTGTAGAATCCATTAGAGACTTCAATGTCTGTTGTTATTTTGGTAGATCCAGGTTCAATAGATATTGTCTTCTGCAGTCACGAGCCCTTATATTACATGTTATTAGGGTGTTTTTACAGTAATAAGGTTGATATATGAAGAAGAAACAATAATATTTTTGTGAGTGAATTTTTTCTCTCTCTCAAAATATGACTCTTTTCTTCTCTTGTGAAACAACTTGTGCAAAAAGTCAATTGTGCAAAACAACCCCAGGGGGAACTCCCTGTTTCTCTGTTTTATTGATAACAACATTGTACCAATGTATCTGATATTATAGTTTTTGTTGCTGATACTTACAGTTGTAAATGATGTCTCCACTGACTCCATAGCTCCAGTCACATGACCATCCAAGTGTATCATGGCCAGGAAGTTTAGTGACAGGGCGTAGGTCAGACGACATAATAAACTGAAATATAATGGCACATTTAATACTGTAAGCATAATGTCAGTAATAAATTACAATAGTCATAGTGATAATATAATCATAGAGATAATGATAAAAATAATGACAGTAATGATGATTTTGGTGGTTGTGGTAATGACAAAAATAAGCTTTATTTGCTAACCTTGTAGAAAAAGATAACAATATCATATTAATTTTGATGAATATAAAATGGCCTGCATGCCTATATACTGTGATATGAAAATGCTGGGAGCTGTAGAACAAGAGAGAAGTTGTAAAGAAACAACTATAGCTCCCAGAGTGTTTAGTATCATAATATATGTAAGCAAACGTTTTATATTACTTTTATAAAGTATTTTTGAACCTTTATACTGGGAATGTCTCTGTCCTCTGATAGCTATAGAGACACGATAGCCAATTAACCAATCAGAATGTGCGCAGTATCTCATGTATAATTATAATGCAATTCTCTACTTTCACAAGGGGGTAGCTATTGTAACCATAATGCCTTCTGTTTTTTGGGGGGTAGCTATTGTAATTCAAATCAAACCAATAGTAATTCAAATCAAACAAATTTGAATTACAATATCTACCCCAAAAACAGAAGGCATTATGGTTATGTGAAAGTAGAGAATAATAATATTTTGATTGATTGACTTACAGTCCACTGAACAGCAGGCTATAAGGATCTGTATGGTGGTTGGGTGCAAAATAATAGTAGTTGAAGATCCTCATTTTGAAGACAGTATAGTAGGAGCATGCACACATGTACGCTATGATGAAGAAGGAAACCAACTAAAACAGAAAAGAAACCAGGTTATAACAGAAATGATTATTGTGATAATGATGACATGTACGCTATGATGAAGAATGAAACCAACTAAAACAAGAAAAGAAACCAGGTTATAACAGAAATGATTATTGTGATAATGATGACAATGACATGTATGCTATGATGAAGAAGGAAACCAACTAAAACAGAAAAGAAATCAGGTTATAACAGAAATGATTATTGTGATAATGATGACGATGACATGTACGCTATGATGAAGAATGAAACCAACTAAAACAAGAAAAATAGAAATCAGGTTATAACAAAAATGATTATTGTGATAATGATGACATGTACGCTATGATGAAGAATGAAACCAACTAAAACAGAAAAGAAACCAGGTTACAACAGAAATGATTATTGTGATAATGATGACATGTACGCTATGATGAAGAATGAAACCAACTAAAACAAGAAAAGAAATCAGGTTATAACAGAAATGATTATTGTGATAATGATGACATGTACGCTATGATGAAGAATGAAACCAACTAAAACAAGAAAAGAAATCAGGTTATGACAGAAATGATTATTGTTATGACAGATAGAAATATATAAAAAATTTAACTAAACTTTACTGATGTTTCAAGCTTTAGCCCTTCGTCGGAGAAAAGTTTATTCAGAGCTAGATCCCATTTAGACTAAAACAGGGCTAATTACCTCAACATAGAAATAGAAGTAGCCATCACCAGCAGAATTGATAAATATAGCACACAATGAGAGGATAGGCTTAGTGGTGAAGAATGTTACTTCAGACCATACCAAGGCAACAGATAACATAAACAAGACAACAGCAAGTATACGTAGTAGTATAGGACATATCCAGATCTTCCAATACCATTCTATAATGAGAAAGAACAACATTGGTAAATTCATTTGGGACTTAAGGGACTCCGACGTAAAATATGGCTCTTTTTCTCTGTGCATTTCATCATATGCCCATGTTAATTTGTGCCTAATAAGTAATAAATTATTATTATTATTATCTTTACTTTATATTAATAAATATTGAGAAGAAACATGTACTATTTTTACTAAAGTTGAATGACAAGAGGATTAAATACTGCAACTGTCAAATTTGCTCCTTTTTACTTCTTAATCTCCTTCTTAATTGATGGAATCAACAACCAATGCTTGCACACTATTTAAGTCATGTGAATGGGGTTTGAAACGTAATAAAACACAACAGATAGCATTCAGGTAAAATAAGTTATTATGTTACTTACCAAATACTGGTGTGATGCTGGAGAAGCATCCCTTGGAAGATTTCTTGAGCGATGACCTGAAACATCTACAATATTATCATCAAGTTAGACAACCATTCAATCAATACACACACAATTGAGTAAACTTGAAACATCTACAATATTATTATCAAGTTAGACAACCATTCAATCAATACACAATTGAGTAAACTACAATCACACTACCTACCTCTCAGCATTGCCTGCATTTCGCATCACATCCTCTAATTCAAAGGCATGTTCTAATTGGGAGTTATATTGACTGCAAGAACAATAATTATTAAAGAATGAACTCAGAAATAGGGTTATAAATGAAGATAATGGGGAATATAGTTGTGTTTATGATGACGATGGTAATGATGATGATGATGATTATGATGGCTATGACAATGTTAATGATGATGCCTAATAATGACAAACAGGATAAAAATAGTGATGATGATACTAATAAACAAGAGGGGGGCGATTCGGTTTCGCGTTATTTTTGGTGAGGTTTTGCGGTTTTCTCCATTTATAATTGTGGTTTTGCAAAACTGAGCAGTTTGAGGTGTCTTTGTCATTTTCGGTAAATGGTGAAAAGCATTTTTCTACAGTGAAAAATTAACATTCTGACCATTTCACTTCCAGTGCTTTTGTTTTAGTCAGTTTTCTTTATTTATTGTGGTTGCGGTTTTTCAGCAGTTTTTTGAGGTTGTTGTCTACTTTTTTGCAGTTTTATGATTTCCAAATCCCCCTTACATCCCCCTCAAACAACTATGTCATGTAAATCATCCTACCACTGTGTTCTCCTGGATGTCTGTGTTACAACAATCACTTTTCTGTGTAGTTTCACTAGGTATTTCTCAGTAAACGGCTCAGAGATTTTTTGCCCATTTTCCTTTAGGTAGTCGTCATAATCAACATAATCATCGGTTCCTTTACCAAACATGGACTCTGCCGACTCTGGACACTGGTTGATTGGAAAATGATTGACAAATGTCAATTTATTAGGGGTATATGATTGACCAATTAGCTGATGTGGAGTATATGATTGATAGGTGTCAATCATGCTACATAGTATATGATTGATAGGTGTCAATCATGCTACATAGTATATGATTGATAGGTGTCAATCATGCTACATAGTATATGATTGATAGGTGTCATTATTGCTACATAGTATATGATTGATAGGTGCCATTATTGCTACATAGTATATGATTGATAGGTGTCAATCATGCTACATAGTATATGATTGATAGGTGTCATTATTGCTACATAGTATATGATTGATAGGTGTCAATCATGCTACATAGTATATGATTGATAGGTGTCATTATTGCTACATAGTATATGATTGATAGGTGTCATTATTGCTACATAGTATATGATTGATAGGCGTCAGCTGATATGGAGTGTATGATTGATAGGTGTCCATAATAAGTGATGCTAATTGATAGGTTTAGTGTTGGTTAGTATCGACCAAACATCTCAACACAATAATGACTGACCTTCTGTATAATTACATTGATGAATTCTCTTAAAGGATCTCTATATCGAATGCATTCAGATGCTTTGCGCACTTCCTGAAATAGATTGATATGGAATTATGTGAATATCAAGTTATTTGTAAATCATTGATTTATAAAAGAACAAATTGTTGGATGAAAATAAAAAGATCTGAATAGATGGATGAAGGAAAAAATAGAAATATTCATAAAAGAATTGGTCAAAGGATGAATAGTTGAATAACAAAAAAAAGGAAAACTGTGATGAATGAAAAAAATAATTTGATAGATGAAAAAAATGGATTGATGAATGAACAAAATAATTTGATAGATGAAAAAAATGGATTGATGAATGAACAAAATAATTTGATAGATGAAAAACAATGGATTGATGAATGAACAAAATAATTTGATAGATGAAAAACAATGGATTGATGAATGAACAAAATAATTTGATAGATGAAAAACAATGGATTGATGAATGAACAAAATAATTTGATAGATGAAAAACAATGGATTGATGAATGAACAAAATAATTTGATAGATGAAAAACAATGGATTGATGAATGAACAAAATAATTTGATAGATGAAAACAATGGATTGATGAATGAACAAAATAATTTGATAGATGAAAAACAATGGATTGATGAATGAACAAAATAATTTGATAGATGAAAACAATGGATTGATGAATGAACAAAATAATTTGATAGATGAAAAACAATGGATTGATGAATGAACAAAATAATTTGATAGATGAAAAACAATGGATCGATGAATGACAGAATAAATACATTATGGACATATTAAGTAGACGAAAGATCCAGAATCAGAAATTTTTCAGATCCAGAAATTTGTCAGGGGGGTGTCCCAATTGCAAATGAAGGGCTCTTAAGGTGTCCGGTCCCTAAATGTCTTAAATAAAATAGGGGTAATTGCAGCACTAGGGGGTGTCTGTTGCTTGAAGGGACACCCCCTAGATCCGCCCCTGATACCAACGCTCACCTCCAAAACATCAGCTAGTTGTTCTTCTGCCTCTTCCCTCTCAATGCTTAACTTAGAGACTTTAAAGTAAGCATGTGCCAGTTTATAATCCAATTTAGCAGAGTTCCATACATTCCTTGGTATTTCTACCAGGCCATAACCCATTAGTATAACAAGTAATAACAGCCCCCATGTATTTGATGCTGTTATGCCAATTATCTCAAGTTGGGTCCTTTTAAACATGATATAGATCGCGTTAGCTTATGTTTTTATGCTATAAAATGTACAATCCAAATAATGATTGATCATGTACTTTGTTTGGTCCAGTTAAACTAGTTTTAGATACATGTACATCCATAAAATTGAAAAAAGTTAATGGTTTATTGATCTAAGACACCTTATTACCATCAATATTATCCCCACCATCATCATTATAATTACATTATTTCTAAGACTTTATTCATGAAACAACAAGTTGTAGATAATACCACTTGATTTCTAGAGTACAAACATTAAAAGCGTGAAACATAAGTAGTACTAAATAGTGATATTTTATGCTAATTCTTTTGTTTAAGTAGCACTATTTTGTACTACTTGTTACACGGGTATAATATGTGTACTCTATAGCATCCACTATTTAATTCTAAGAATACAATATTATAATATTATCACCTACCCATTGAGCTCGAGGTCTGGCCGAGCAATTACGTAAATCAGAAGGACAAGGAAGATGGCAATATAACTGCCATACCAGATAGCGTTCTCTAACAATGCCGTTTTGATCTTTCCTCTTACTGTAAAGTCACCAGCGTAGGAATATGATTGCATTAAGGGTAGGATTAACCTGGTAAGATGATAAATGAACATTAGAGCAATGCATTGTTGGATTGTATGGGTGTATAGAAAATTGCTTTTTAAAATGTTTGATATTTGTTGTGCTAAATTCTTATCATCATTATGTCCAACTCCATCAACAGTAATACCATCATCATCACCATCATCATCTTTACCACCATCATCATTGTTACCATTATCATCATCATTCCCACCATCATCATTCCCACCATCATCATTATGTCCAACATCATTACCATCATCACTATCATTACCACCATTAGCATTATCATCATCATCACCATTTACCACCACCATCATCATTATCATTACTACCATCATCATTGTTATCATCACCATTATCATTACTATTATACAGTATATATATACAGTATATAAAACTCTTTAAATACCATGATAATATTTGAGATGACCAGTACACAATCCTCCATAGATCTGGCAATACATTAGCGGGTAGATGACTCCATGGTGGTTGGCATGTTGATACAGCTGAATCAGGCGTTGTAGTAGGAGTTGTCGTACTTGTTATATTACTATTATTAGAGTATAAACTGTACGATGTACTCCTGTTGGCACGGTGCTTCTGTTCCTGAAGACATCGCCGGTAAAAAGTCTGAAACAATCAAAAAGATAATTAAATATACACAAATTGAAGATTCATGGTATTTTAACAATTAAACAGACATTGTTGGTTGTCAGAATAGTATCAATTAAAGGCAATTGGCAAAGAAATGCAATATTTTGATCACAAATCTTATCAATTATCACGAATCGATTGAATATCATAACGGTGACGAGGATTGTATTGTAAATTATTATAAGAACAATTATGGATGATCAAAAAATCAAATCGATTTTCGCAAATCAGTTCAAACTCATCTTGCACAAAAACGTCAATTGTTATAATAAATATTGCAATAAGGTCTCTCGTCATTCATTAACAAAACCAGTGTTATTTTAACGAATATAAAACTAATTATCATAGACAAGTAATAATACTTACATCAGAGACGTCTAGAGGTAGGACTTCGACAATTAGAAAAGAGAAATACCAAGCAACAAACACAGCTAGAGTGACCAAAATATGCTGCTTACGCCAGTTTCCAAAATAATGCAGTAAACACATCGTTAAAAAGAAACACAAGAGCATTTCTATGGCTAGTGAAGCCCCGCTCATCTTTGTGGCTTTTGTGGACCGCGATCTAACGTTTTATACAAGAATTATAATAAAATAAATATAAAATACTTTTAAATTAGTTCACAGTCTCGAATGCCTGCGTAACATACATATCCCAGACTGCATAGCGCACCGATATCCGAGAAAGACTGGGAATAGTTTAGAAAAATACTTACTAGGGAGGGGAGGTAAGGAACAAATTCAAGATAATTTTTTTCATTACTATAAAAAATATACTTCATAGAATTCTTTATTATCCATGTCATATTGAATTTTCCACTTAAAAATGACGTGAAATAAAATGAATTAAGTTATACGGTTGATAACTGAAAATATATATCAAATTCAGTTAACTTAAGTTAAATATCATAAACTTGAGAAAATACAAATTTTACTACATGCTGTTTAATGAAAATTCAGAACTAATTCATAATTTCCAAAGATTTGTTTATTTCATTTCTATTGTTAGTTTTTCGTCCATTTCCAGTTTTCCTCAAAAATTTGCGTCGACCGAGAAGACCTGGTGACTAGCCCATCGACCACATGTGAAAACATTGAAGATTTGCTTCAACTTCTCTCCATTTCTCGTCTGTTTTTCCACTCTAAAAGGTAGGATTTTCAAATGGATACAATGTACCTTACTAGTGAAGTATATTATGTACGTTTTATAGTGTAATTCAAAGCATTTTCAGCGTTTTGAGTGTCGTGATGTATGTTTTCAGTCTCAAGTTATGCAATGTAGGATTTGATTTGATTTCTTACTTTACCGGCATTTTACAAAAAAACTTATTATTAAAAAATAATTAATATTTAATATTTAAGTACATGTCTATTAGATTTTTGTAAGTATGGGCAGAGAGCATTAAATATTTTCTGCAATATATACTGAATGGAAAATGTGCAAGATTTGTGGATTCACTGCTAAAATATAGTGCACATTTGTTTATATACATTATATTGAGTTAAACCAACTACTGTATTATTGCAGACGGTTGTATTGCTAGATTTTTCATCCAGGATTTTTCTTTTGTGCTTGCCCACAAACATGGCTGCCATGACAATCCCTCTATTATTGATACAAATTTGTTAGGTTTTAATTCATGGGTGCGTCATCATCAACACCAGACATCCAACCACCTCCTAACCCACCCACTAGTGGCACCCAGTCACCACCTGGTGGGTGTCCTGTAAAGCATGACAAACCAGTGGGTGAATGGAGAAGCGAGTGTCCAGCAAGTGGAGCAGCAATGGGAGGTGGGTGTCCAATGAATAAAGATGGACTGGACCCAAGAAACATGGTAAGTCATAGTACAGTTATGAACAATTGTAAATTTAGAATCAATATAAAATAAGTGAATGAATGAATGAACAAATGAATGGGTGAATAAATATTTGATTTGATGTTTGTTTTCATAGGTTTTTCATAGGCCTTTCATAAGGGTTTCATAGGCTTTTCATTGTTTTTTCATAGGCTTTTCATTGTTTTTTTCATAGGCGTTTCATAGGGGTTTCATAGGCTTTTCATAGTCTTTTCATAGGACTTTTCAAAAGGGGATTGAATGGATGGATGAATGAATGTGCAAAATGGTGTGTTAATAAATGAGTGATTGATTAAATGGATGAAGAACTAAAGAATAAAATTTATAGGAAATATAGAATTGGAATGAAAGAACGAGTCAATGAACTGTACCAAAATGACCAAACTACTTTAAAATACTTTTGCTCTTCAAATGTTTGATTTATGTTGAATCCCTAGATGCCTCCAGCCAATCAGCAACCGTCACCAGGGCAACCATTTTCATTACCAACAAACCGTGTGACGTCAAGCATCCCAAAAGGTGGAACTGACAAGGACGAGCAATGGGTATATCCCTCGCCGCAGATGTTTTGGAATGCAATGGTAAGAAAAGGATGGAAGTGGGAGAAAGATCAGGTACAGCCAAATGATATGGACCATATTATCAGGATACACAACGCTAACAATGAGAGAGCCTGGGATGAGATACTTAGATGGGAGGCGCTACATGCAAAGTAAGTCAAGTGGAATTTTGATTTAGACATCTTACAAGTAAAGGCCTGGATGTTGTACTGACCAGGTGAAAAAAATGTACGGACCCCATCACATGACTTTTTCCAAAAGTTTTCTTAAGAGTGTGCGCCGGGTGAAATACGGGTCATATGATAAAGTCATTTATCAAAATATATTTCCTTTTAATATTGGATATTTCCTTTTATTTGGTACTTTTTAGTATCCCTTTTAACAAAACAATTGTTAGAGTTCTAGTTGATTATTTTCTAAAACATTGTTTGTTTTCAGTGAATGTGGTAATCCCAAACTTGTGAGTTTTCGTGGAAGAGCAAAGGATTTTAGTCCTAGAGCTAGAATACGAAGTTGGTTAGGGTAAGTGAAAAAAGCTAAACTTGTCTCAATATACTACAAATAGTGATTGTAGGTGATGATAGTGATGATGATGATGATGATGATGAATACAGTAATAGCCAGGTGTTGGTGATAATGATGATTATTAAGATGGAAAGGATTGGTGTTGATGATGAAGTTGGTGTTGCTGATGAAATTCATAATGGTGGTGATGAACGATAATACTTATGCCTCTAGTAATGATTGTGATGATAATAGTATCTTATCATAAACGTAACTATCCTTACATCACAGATATGAGCTACCATTTGACAGACACGACTGGATAGTTGATCGCTGTGGCACAGAAGTGCGTTACATAATAGATTATTATGACATCGGCGACGAGGAAGACTATAAAACTGGAGAATTCGTTCACCTGGATGTGCGACCTGCAATCGACTCATCTACTGCTGCTCTAGATCGTATGCGAGTTGCTTTACTACGATGGTCAATGTATTTTAGTAGTGATAAAGATGAAATACCAGACAATGTTAAAGTGGAAACGTCAACAAAGTCTGATTAGGATATGTGTTGGTGTTACTATGACTACATTATTCATATTTTGAATAATTCAGTTCTGATTAAGGAGAAAATCTTAGGATATAAGGCTGATAATATTTACATTCCTGAAATTTCCACTGGTTGTAGTCAAATTCTAGAAGAATTTATTTCACACTATCAAGGCTGAAGTTGATTGGAGTAAGATGTGAAAAGATCTATTGCAGTGTTGAGCAATGTTTGAAGAAGTTTTGTCCAAAATGTTCTTCACTAGCTGAAGAGAAAGCATCATGCTGACTGATCTATAGCTACTCTACTGTGAGAAAGAGTTTACTGGCTGGTTTTCTGCTGTCTTGAAGTGATGGTTTAAACAAACAAACTACAAACCTTCTTTCCAGATGTTTCTTTACAAGATATTTATGCAACATTTTTATGCACTGCATTTGTGTGCTATGTTTTGATTCAGAACTCTACTGTGAAAAAGGGTTTCCTGTTGTCTTGAAGTCATGGTATTAACAAACAAATTACAAACCTCCTTTCCAGAGGGTTCTGTACAAGGTGACATTTTTATACAACATTTGTGTGCAATGTTTTAATTCAGAACTCTACTGTGAGAAGGGTTTCCTGTTGTCTTGAAGTATTAACAAACAAATTTATAAACCTCCTTTCCAGAGGGTACAAGATGACATTTTTATGCAACATTTATGTGCAATATCTTAATTCAGAACTCAGACCAAATTCTCTTTGCAATTATTATTATTATTGTTATAATTTGAAAAACTGCTTTGTAAAGATTTAACGATTATATAAATGCAATTTTATCTTTATTAGTTATAGATTACTATTCTTATTATTTTCCATATTATTATCAATGGTCATTTACATTTCCTATTCATTTGCTATATTTAATATATTAATTGTAAGAGCATTGTGGTGCGCTAAGAATTACATTATTATTACTAGACATTATTAATGTTAATATACAAAGTTTTATTTATTAATTATTAAGAGTGTTTTAGGAAATGTGTAGAATAGTTGCCTGACAAAACAGAAACCCTTTCGCTCCTACTTCTCTCCGTGGGGGAAAAATATGTGGCTTTCAATATTCATTACACACAATTTACATTCAGGGTTGCACTATTTGTATTTGTTATTAAGGTCAAAGTTCGTCATTTTCTGACTCCATCTTTTTGCTTACATAATTTTCCCTGAAACAAAATAGAAAATTAAGACTTTATTTTAAATATTCAAAATGTTGAGCATGCACACTATATTTATACATGAACGATGACTTAGTGTATATAATTATTTATAAAATAACTAGCTTTTTTGTGCCTGCCTGGACACTATGTCCTTTTGTTCTCTCGCCTATATATAATATACACCTTTTTCAAAAATCGCTGTCGCAGCCCAAGCTACAGTCCACACTCTGAAGCCTGCAAAGATTGTCGGTATTATGAACATAATTTGTGATTTATATCACGTTTTTCAAAGAAATATCATTTCATCATCTACGACTGTATAACAGTGTTATGGTCATGCAACACAAACACGTACAACCAAAATATGCTATGAATGAATCGATAACAAGAGAAGAAATACCGACATCCTTTGCAGGGTTCAGTGTGTGGACTTCAGCTTTGGCTGCGACAATGATTTTTGAAATAGGTGTACATATTAATTGCAAGAACGTTGTCCTGACTTTTGTAATTTAGTGGGAAAGGAATTAATCTAAAGACAAGAGAAGATCACTCGATCGAGCTGAACTCTTTCTTTTGTTATTCAACAGTGCGCGTTTTCTATTTCCTTAAAGTTACGTTCCTAACGAAATATCTTGGGTAGAAAACACACAGAACTAAATTAAAGGCGATGTAACACTGTGCAATTTTCTCAGCAACTTGTCTCGCAATGCCGTTGCAACACAAGTAAGTTGCTGAAGAAATACACAGTGTAACAGTGGCCGTCTCGCATTTTTTTTGTTGCAGACAGCGTTGCACAAAGTAGAGTTCAGTTCTACTTTTCGCAACGGATCTCGGCAACTTGCAACGTCATTGCACGGTGTATCACCCCTTCAGCAACTTGTGTCGCAATTTTAAAGCATTTCTTTTCAAGAACGCATGCGCACATTTTCAATTCTCGTCCATAGTCCCCCAGAGCACCATGAATTGTGAAAAATCATTGCAAGTTGCCGAGATTTGCAGTGTATCACTTCACCTCGGCAACTTGCAACGCAACATTTTCAAGCATTGCGAGACAAGTTGCTGAGAAAATTGCATAGTGTAACAGCGCTTTAAGTGTTAGTGACGTTTCGTTATACTTACATACAATCAACTGCCACCATATCATTAAATCTTGCATATGGTTGTACATTAATTCCTCCTTTCAGAACCCTCGTTACCAGGTTACTGATATCACTAACAGTCACGCCCTGTAATGTCCGTGTGGTGAAGAGCCGTTTTCGAGGCCTGGTAATAAGCAAGGCTGGGAGAGATTCGGGGAAGATACCAAAGACATCGCCGTACTCTGGATGGCAGGTAGCGTGAACCCATAGGTATTGAACAGGTGTTTCTATAAACGAAATACAACAATCTCAATATACAGCTATTTTAAAAAGCGTTGAATACTGGATAGTGCATCCCAAGGGCATTGTGGGTCTTATTAATCACAATATACAGCTATTTCAAAAAAACGTTGAATACTGAATAGTGCATTCCAAAACCAAACGGCATTGTGGGTCTTATTAATCACAATATACAGCTATTTTAAAAAACGTTGAATACTGAATAGTGCATTCCAAAACCAAAGGGCATTGTGGGTCTTATTAATCACAATATACAGCTATTTTAAAAAGGGTTGAATACTGGATAGTGCATTCCAAGACTCAAGGGCATTGTGGGTCTCATTAATTTGAAAAAAGCCAGTTTTATTCCCCACAACTAGCTCGTATATTGTTTTGAATAGCATGCACTAAGAAAAAAATAAAAAATTATTACATATTTTTATTTTGAACAATATTATATGACCAAAATTCATTTCGGTCTTGCAATGCACTAATCAGTATGCAGTATTCAGTATTCTACGTTTTTTGAAATAGCTATATATAGCTATTTCAAAAAACGTTCAATACTGCATAGTGCATTCCAAGACCTAATATAAATGCTATCTGGGTCATGTACTATTGTTTAAAGTAAAATACATAATAATCAGCTATTTTATTCTGAGTGCATTCCATGGAAACCGAACAAAAAATCAACAAAAACCAATCGCATATATGCACATTCGCATCAAAATTTGCTAAATCACGCAACCGCTCATACATACCTTCATTTTGCAGTGCGTTTTGCACATCTGTCATGAGCTGGAAGCTTTCTTTTTTCGTGTTTTCGTCATGTCCGTCAAGGAACACAACAAAACATAATCCTATAGTTTTATCGCCACAAAATTGTTTTTGATTCTTGTGAGTAATTTCCTGGATTTCAAAGTTGTTGGATTTTGTTTCTTTTTCGTTTTGTTCAGGAGAAAGAATTGCTTCGATTTCCTTCATGTAATCATCTTTCAAGGTCATTTGTCCTTTAAACTTGTTAATATTTGGTAAATCTTTCCAATGTGTTTCGTGTACAGAGTATAAGAACCTTGTTACTGTTAGATAGCTGATCTCGCCATATGCTTTAATATCGTATGGGATAGAACTAAACGTGAGTTTCTTGGATATCAATGTGGATAACATTACTACGATAGAAGGGAGTTTTTTAATGTTGAACTGTTGGACGAACTGAGCTGATGGTTTTCTTATCACACCAAAGTTAAAGTGTTTCGAGTATTTCAAAGCTAATGATTTGTATAATGCTGCTGTTTGGCGTTTGTCTGAAACAGAAAACAATAAAAAGTCATTTATATATTAAAGATGAGCATCATTGTTTAGCAAACGCCGGCAATTTGAATTTTTCATTGTGCAGAAAACCATCTGGGGAAAAACCATGATTGAGGGAAACCATTCGAGTGTTGGTTATAGCGGGAAGCAACTTGAATAATGATCAGTTATTGGGAAACAATTTGAGGGTGAATTATAGGAAAGCAATTTGAGTGTTGATTATAGGAAAGCAATTTGAGTGTTGATTATAGGAAAGCAATTTGAATGCTAATTATATAGGAAAGCAATTTGAGTGTTGATTATAGGGAAACCATTTGAGTGTTAGTTATAGGGAAACCATTTGAGTGTTAGTTATAGGGAACTAACCATTTGAGTGTTAGTTATAGGGAAACCATTTGAATGTTAGTTATAGGGAACTAACCATTTGAGTGTTAGTTATAGGGAAACCATTTGAGTGTTAGTTATAGGGAAACCATTTGAGTGTTGATCAGTTATAGGAAAACAATTTGAGTGTTGATTACAGGGAAACCATATAAATGTTTGTTAATATATAGGAAAGCAATTTAGGTTTGATTACAGGAAAACCATTTGAGTGTTAGTTATAGGGAAACCATTTGAATACTGATCAGTTTTAGGAAAGCCATAACTGTTATTACCAGTAAAAAGCAAGACGGGGAAACGTGGAGGTGCTGTGCCATACGATGTATGAACAAAGTTCTGGAGTTCTTTAGTTGTCTTGATTTTCGTTGTTTCGTCGGGAACGCTTAGCAATGCAATTTTCCTTGCTTCTTTAATTGAACGAACATCTTTTATGCCTGCTGCTTTAATTTTCCATCCACCATATGAGAAAACACGGGCTAGAGGATAGGACTTATTGTTGTCAAGAAAACCCTGAAAAATAAACCTTTTTTAGTGCTACTTCATATTTAAATGAAGTTTGGAGCGGTCAATTTCAAATAAAGGCTCTAAATTGTTCCGGCGATAATAGAAGTTCGATAAATAGGAGTTGGAATCCTATAATAGGGACTTTTAAAGTTTACAGACCGTTTACAGACCGCGACCGGGTTGTATGACCGCATTTACGCTCGTCGCTTGCGCCAATCATCAAGCAGCTTCAAATGCGAAGAAAATTAAAAAAAAGGAAAATATAAAGAAAAGAAAATCGTTGAGATGCGTTGTTGAATTAGAAATGGAAACTAGCGAGTAAACTAGTATAGGCTGCGTCGGTGTTAAACGATAGGTAATATAAACGATAGGTAATATAATGAAATTTGTACGTTTCGAGATTTAGCCCTTCGTCGTTTTACATCGACGAAGTTTACGGTCTTACAAATTTCATTATATTACCTATTGTTACATTAGAGTTGACTATTTTCAGCAGCTTATCATTATATTCAAAGAGAAAACGTACTGTTTATTGTAAATTCATTAAAAAGACAAAAACAATATTCACTCGATGCTAACGTGTTTTTTATCAATTACGCCCGAAGCAAAAACAAAACTTATCTATATAAGATAACTATGGAAATAAGACTGCGTTTCTGTCATTGGTTTTCCTTTCTTTTTGTTTTTTATCTTATCATCTTGACGAAACTTAATTCGAAGGTGTATTCAAAAACACAACTGAATATAAATGAGGTGTGGGAACTTCGACTGTGAAAAAACAGCTGGCAGTTAGGTTAGAAGAGAGCATTAACATGAGAGGTCTGTTTTGTACCAAGCAATTAATCCCTCGTTCTTACATTACCGCAACTATTTAAATGATTAATGAAGCTATCTAGCTTGTCAGGGAAAGTCATCATCAATTTTGAACTAAATGGCGAAACTATTGCGTCATAAACCTTTGAAAAAATCGATAAGAAAAGCATCGTAAATTCAAGATAAAGTACAAACAGTTGACTCATGGGGAAAAATAGTATTTGCTAGTTATTGTAGTTGTTATAAATCAAAGTTATTATCAGTTATTAGTTATTTTAGTCAGTTATTATCAAAGACAACTGTAAAGTTGTAACGAGGTACAAACACTGTATCTATGAAACAGCATCGATTACTAGAGCGCAGACATTGTATCTATGGATATAATCAGATTGCTACTGTTGAATAGAGTACAAACACTATACCCATGAAATAGAATCAAATTGCAAATGTGGAAAAGAGCGCAAACACTATATCCATGAAATAGAATCAAATTGCTACTGTGCAATAGAGCGCAAACACTATATCCATGAAATAGAATCAAATTGCTACTGTGGAATAGTTTTAACATTGGCTATTAGTCAAAGTCATAGCCAAGAAAAGTTTCAACAATTTTTTTTTTTGTTGTGAACGAAATAAATTAATTATTTTCGTGGATATAGTGTTTGCGCCCTACCTCGTTACAACTTGGCTTGTCTGTGACATTGACTAATAACCACTAAATGACTGACAACAAAGTTACGTGGCAACTGTATGTTTGCGAGTTTTCCATATATATTCAAGATAAACATTCCAACTTACTTTTCTCTTGAGAAAAGCGCCATCTTTTTGTGGATCAATAATACCCAATCGAACATTCAAACCACGCAGGCGAAACTCAACCTCCATCCATTGTTCTAAGGGTATTTTACCGACATCTTTGACCGCCAATATCCAAGCATTCTTCTCACCATTAAGGATCGTTTGTTCGTAGTTCTTGGAGGAGATTTTTGCTAGACCATATTTCAACGAGTTACAAAGCGTTGACTGAGTAGTAATACTAACTAAAAATAGAAGACTTTTTGAAAATGCTGACAAGCTATGTTGTAGCATTCTAACAATTTTGTTTAGAATATTTATCAAAAAATGAAAATTGAACCTCTTAATTTGTGGAGGATGTAGGCCGTTCGACTCGAAAATTAGAAAAACTTTTTAGACTAAAAAATATAATTGAATTAAAACAAAATGCCTAAAAGTACATAAAAAATGTATCTTTTAACCAAAAATAATATCTTTTTGATAGCAGAAATGTATAGTTAGTTGATGAAAACTCAGTTTCCTAACACAATGAAAGAACACATCATACAATTAAAATATACTTAGGATTTACTCAATGGTTAACGTGGCAAATCCCAGCTAAACAAACACTGAAGAAAAATATACATATTATACGTTTGAAATACACCAAGATCATACAGCTGTCTCTAAACTGAAAGGAGTTACATTAATTGACTGATATCATTTGGTAATAAAGGAATACTTTGATTAGAATTAAAAACGATTTTTATATTATAGCTTTAAGTGTTTACACAATGTAAAAAGGAGTTTTGGTCGTGAATTATTTCCGTTTTATCATGGCATAGCACGAGTAGCAACATCAACGAGTACATCAACAGCAACAACAACGACAGTTACATCAATTACAATAACAACGAACTACAATAGATTAACAACTGCAGCAACAACAATAACATCAACTACAAAAACGACAGTTACATCAACTACAACATCAACGAACTAGATTTTAAAACAATTGCAGTAACAACACTGATCAACTACAACAACGACAGTTACATCAACTACATCAACGAACTAGATTAACAACAGCAGTAACAGCAACAACAACAGCACTTAAGTAAAACTATAACAAGACTGACTACAGCAACAACATCAAGAGAAAGTTTCAACTTGTAATTCTTTATTTAAATCATAACAATCTCATTTTAAAATGCGTATTTAATATCCCAGTAAATTCCACGTGAAAAAATCATCAAAATATCGATTTGTTGATAATAAAAATCTAACAGCCACTATGTATACTAAGGCTAAATGATCCCCAATAAATACTAATAATGTCTAACAGGCTCTAATAATAGAATCATTCTATGTACAATACAGCTATATCTTTGGTAATAAATTGTAAATATTTTTCCTCTCTCCAATACTGTACAGCAGCAGCTGCTTTATAGATGACTGGCTCATTGATAGTCATGTTTGCGCATGCTCCATTGATAAATGTTTTTTAGTATACAAACTGACCTTCCCATTATTTGTCCCACATTTACTAATGACTAAAGTTTAATTGTTTGGAGTTTTTCCAACATTATTCTAGTGATAGTCCTAGTAATTACTGCATTGTGCAGTGTATTATTATTGCAAACTCTGGATTTACCGACCCAGAGTATAGACACTAAAGGCCCGGCCAAACGGTTTCAACATTTGCATCAGCATCCGTTCGACTTTGCTAAATGTCAATGTTTAAACGCTTTTAAAACCTTTTCAACATCGATCCAACACGCGGTTCAACAATGTTGAAAGAGTTTAAAAGCGTTTAAACATTGCCATTCAACAAAATCGAACGGATGTTGAAGCAAATCTTGAAACTGTTTGCCCGGGCATTAAAAGCGTGCAACATGATTTACCACTAAATAGTAAATAGTGTTATCTCTTTTGTTTTCTAGAGTGCAAACACTAAAAGCATGCAACATATAAACTATAGAACTAAATAGTACTAAATAGTGTTAGAGTGAGGTCAAGAGAATGAAGACATTTAACCCGTGAAACAAAATTAAATAGTCAAGGTGTAATAGTCAAATAGACACAAAAGAAAACAATGGAATTAGAGTCTGCTAAGGTGTATTAGTCTAATATCTATTTCACGGGTTAAATGACTTCACTCTAAACCCCTGAAATAGATATTAGACTAACACTCTTTAGTAGACCCTAATTCCATCGTTTTCTTTTGAGTCTATTTGACTTTTACACTTAATCAAGCAATTTCTCAGTTTCATGGGTTAAATGCCTTCACTCGATCTATTTTTTTCGTTTAATTGTTGCTATTTACGGTACTAAAGGACCGTTCATTATTTATCGGAGGGGGGATGGGTGATAAAATGGGGGGACTTGAATTTTTAATGAGCTTGGAAAGGGGAGGTCTTAAAATAACTGATCGCAAAATCGCAAAATATTTCCTCAGAGTGTAAGGGGGTTCCTAAAACAAATTTTGGCTTGAAAGGGGGGGGACTGCAAAAAAGTGAAAATTTGCTAATTTATCATCCACCCCCCCCCCCCTCCCCCCTCCTCCTCCGATAAATAATGAACGATCCCTATAGTTAGTGTAAAATATTGCAAGCTTGTACTATTTGCAACTCTGATTGACTACCAAACATCTAAAAATTATCCTATTTTTACCACCAAACATCTAAAACTATCCTACCTTCTTGTAGATAAAGCCCAAGTGCAACTTGCAGCCAGTGCAGTGCGATTAAAAAAATAATAATACTTTTGGTTATAGTAAGAAACAGCGTACATACAACAATCCCATTTTCGAACTACAGATACATGAGAAAAATATCATATGCCCTTGGCTTTTCACTTATACAGCGTACATGCATACAACAAACCTATTTTAAAACTAGATTGAGTCCATTGAGTAATGTAAAGTACATAAAACAATTACCCAGTACTGCATTTCAAATTGATTTAGTTCTATTATCTATTATGTACTATTTTATTACTTATGGTTTATTTGTATGTACGTTGCTTCCTTTAGTAGTAAATTTTTATATAATTATTTATCATTGACTACTACTAGTTTAATCTCATCAGTCTTCCTGTGAATGCATTGATCCTTTTAAATGATTTCCCTTCACCCATGAAATATTAGTCAATGTAATAGTTAGTAGTAGTCTCTACACGCATTGTTTTCTTTAACAACTAGTACAAACTAAATAGTCATTTTCCCTCATGAGAGAATAGTCAATGTTATAGAAGTAGACTCTAAACACATTGTTTTCTTTAACAACTAGTACAAACTAAATAGTCATTTTCCCTCATGAGAGAATAGTCAATGTAATGGAATTAGTCTCTAAACGCATTGTTTTCTTTAACAACTAGTACAAACTAAATAGTCATTTTCCCTCATGAGAGAATAGTCAATGTAATGGAAGTAGCCATCTCTAAACACATTGTTTTCTTTTGTTCTTTATCAACTAGTACAAGTTAAATGGTCAGTTTTCTTTCACGGGAGAAGGAAAAGCACTCTATTATCAACAATTGAAAACTTTGACTTTAAGAGTTTGTTTAACGTTGAAGCCTTTATGTGTCGACATCTTACAATGTAAGTCTTCTTCGTTAAACATGGATTACTATATTTAATGTTGAAATTTTCATGTGAAACAATGAATGATTTACAATATAAAGTACAACGTGTGATCGTTTAACGTTGAACTTGTCATGCGGACCAATGGATTTATATATGAATATAAAGTTAGCATATCATCTAGTCATAAAACATGGATATGCTTTATTTAAGGTGTTTCCCAGTAAATTTATAACTCAATTGGTGTTGTGACCAGGGAAAGTTCCGGATCATCTCGCTAAATGAAAATGGGAAGTGTGGTCAATAAAAAACTACTGGGAAACACCTTAAGACACTTTAACAAATTATTGATTTATAGATGCATTGATCACGTGACAAGTTAAACGGTGAGACACTTTAACAAAACATTGATCTTTATATACATTGATCACATGAAAAGTTCAACGTCTAACCTTACTACCCATTCAAGGCGGTGGGAAGGAAAAATCTTTCATTTGATTTGACCACCAATCGTTGACTTCAGTGTTCTCCTTGTGTTCTGGGATGGACCGTTGCCGTTGCCGCAGTGCAGGAGTTGGGGACGGCTCCACTATCTCTGTAGGGAACGTCACAGTTGACGCGGTCTTACGTTGTGGCGTCATGAACCTATCAGGTCCGGAGAACTTCCGTTGACGCGGTGGTGAAGACGGTGGAGCTAAGAAGCCAGCCGATTGTGTAGACAGCGTTCTACTTGCTGGTATCTTCTCTACTGGTGCAAATTCTTTTTCTTCTTCTTCTCCGCTGCTTAAACGATCTAGATGATGTTCACGATCCGAGTCATCTCCAAGGCCTGCGTTGTTGATACTTTCGTTGCTTGAAGCAAGTGGACTAGCACGTTCTTTTGGTTGCTTTTCTCGATCTCTTTTCATCCTCAGTTTAATAAACCAGTCCCGTATGGTTTGAATGGCCACTTCCTGGTCAATTGTGTACTCAAGTTCTTCACGTTCTAACAGTTCCTCGAGTTGTAAACAGTGTGAAATATCTACCGTCCTGTAAGCAATGATGCCAAGGACGTCGTGAAATGAGACGTCCCCGCCGTTACGTAGTTTCTCAATTTCACAGCACATGTGCCTAAAAGACGTCGTTCTATCGTCGATGCCAAGACGGCCTTTGAGGTAGTTGTTCTGCTTGAAGAAGATATAAATACGAAGGAACAATCTTGCCTGTGGTACAGACATGATCCCCCGTCTTCCTTTATCCACTAGATTCCATGCCATCTGAAAGTCTCTCAAATCCGTGTTGCTAAGATACGAGTCCTCATCACTAGCGTAAAACAGAGAGAAGTTCTCGATGATGACGGCGACGAAGACGTTCAGCACGACGAAGGTAACGAGGACGTAGAATGTGATGAAGAAGATGATAGCTGCAGCCTTGTTGCCACAGTCAGATCTCCAGTAAGTATCATCAGCAGGAGTACAGTAGGGTTGGTCAACCATACAGTCATGCATAACTTTATTCCAATCTTCACCCGTTATAATACGAAATAGCAGGATCATCGCATTGAAACTAGTCTCAAAGTTAGCATTGAGGTTGATCGCTTCACCGTACTTGACTGATCCAAAGAGTATCACTCCCGCCAGAGAATAACACATCATAAGCACAACTAAAACTGCAATGGTGAAAAAACTCTTGACGAGACTCATAACGACAGTCAACATCAGCATTTTAAGCGTATTATGTTTACCAGACAAAGTCAAGAACCTGAACACGATGATGACCACCCCGAAGACTAACGTCCCATGATACATTTCGCTGCCTTTAAGGGAGAAGTTCAGTATGATCCAGATGATTCCTAAACTGGTTAGTAACATGTCAAACCGGTTTCTCATACTACGCCAATACCCTTCAAAAGTATATGATATGATTTTCAAGATGGCGTCAATAAGAAAGAACAGTGTACAAGCAGCTGCTAATGATGTTACGCCATCACGTACCTTGCTGTCAGCGGTTGTCCACTGGGCCACAGCTAACGTTAAACACTCCAGTAATACTATCACAGCGACTATTCGTCGATACAACATAGATTGTATGATGTCATAGAGCTTTTTCTGAATACCCGGATCATCAGGACGAGGGGGGAGGTGGAGGGGCTGGGCTAACCTTAATCGTTTCTTTAAATCTTGCCACCGTCTTTGGTCCACGGTAAGTAAAGCTATTCCTTTGTGTTCGTTAAAGTTCGTGACGACAACACCGACGAAGAGCGTTAGCCCGATCATACTACCGAATAACACGTAGATATGCACAAATACAGCATACGATGACCCGACAGTGTCTCTGATGACGTCACGCACTTCTAGCCAGCCCTCTAGGGACAAGACCTCGACAAGGGCTAGAAACGCACTGAGCACATCATCAAAGTCAAAGTTTCTCGGGTTCTTCCACACACGAGGCACTAGCATTTCTGGAATGTCTCCTGCTAGGTCAGACAGTTCACGAGGCGCAGCGAGTTTACGCAGGAAGTAACCAGTACAGTTTTCTCGATTCGTGATAGTGACGTCATTACAACGTCTTAGTTTCTTGGAAAACACCTGAACGCCGTAAATAGCAAAACTGAACATGAGAATTAGCTGAAGAGCTGAGACTTTGAGGATTTCTTTATAACCACCGCAAAGTTCCATGATGACTTTCTTCATCTTGGGCATCAATGTCATGATCCTTAGCGGTCGTAGACATCGCAAGATCATCAATACCTGAGCACCTGAGCCTGCGCGCACTTCCATAGGCTGCCAGCAGATATACACAAGACCGTTGAAGTAGATAAACATATCAAGTACACCGCCAATGTTTTGGATAATAGCATTAGGAGTAAATAGTAGCCCGTCGGCCAGCATACGAATCCCCAGCTCTATACTCATAGCAACAACAAAGAAGTGTTCAAAAGTACTTGTCCAGACATCCTGGAATGTACTTTTTTCCTGAGTCTCCATCATCATCGACAGACAAGATACCAGAGTTACAAACACCATGGTCCATTCCAGGTACGTCTGGGTTGCCAGGGTTTTCTGGATCGTTTCCATGGAGACGAGACGGTTACGGTTAGCCCGTTCACGATAGCCCGGTGGTATAGTGTATCGGGCGTGTACAATCCCCTGTAGCAAGCTACGAAACCATGAGTCTCGTGGCAGGGCGAAGAGAGGTTGATCAAAGTAAGGATGGTTTTCTCGTAAGGTTTCTTCCTGAAATCGTCGCCGGCTTTGTGCTTGCATTCGCTTTTCTCTCAGTGACTGGATATCAAAGTCTTTTCGTGGGTTGTCATCTTGACTTAGCTGTGAGTGTAGCGGCTTTTTATTTCCCTGTGATGCCATCACTATCGCGCGCTTGACATCAGCTTCTGTTACCGCAGCACGTCCTGCCCGTCCTCCCGTACGAAACCTACGCGACGCTGACCGAAAACCGGTGTTCTGTGTAATATCAGTAGGAGATAATTGAGCAAGTGTTCTACGGTGATTTGAATCGTTAATCAAAGCAGAGACCGTTGATTGCTTACGGAAGATCTTTGTTGATCGACTTGCTTCAGATATTGAAGTATTGAGTAGTTGGACAGGAAGATCATGCAATGCGGCCCTACGGCCTGGGATGCGACGGGACGGGCCCCCTTCCTCCGCAACACTGGATAAATCTAGTGGTAAGTCAGTCAATGTCTCTGTATTAACAAACCGCCGCATGAAGCTTTCACGTATCTTAGGAGTGGGGAACTCTGACGCGATCTTCAAACGACTCATCTTCACAAGTCTAGGGTCTTCTTTGAACCGCTCGTAAATGCGAATCCTCATGGGAAGTTTTTCATGAGTGGAGCCTGTTTCCTCATCCATTTTATGCTGTTTCATGATTTTAAGATCTTCGTCCAACTCAAGATTGTCAACGATAACGGCGACAAAAACACTCATGATGATTAACGATGAAAACACGTGATAAAGTGTCAGGAAACACGCTACTAAAATAGCGGGAAACACTTCCTCGGTGCTTATCATGGATTTCTCCATAATTTCTACCCACCCCTCCTGCGTAAGGATTTGGAACATGGACTCCAGGGATTGGACATATGTACCAAAGATATATCCCTCTTCGTCTTGTAGAGTAGAAAAGAGTTGCATGCCAACAGTTGATAGAAGCATCACAAAGAAAATCGTAAACAGAATTATACTACCGAGTTTTTTACCAGTTCCAAATATCTTGAGACAAAACGCTTGTAGTCCTGGTATAGCTCCAATAAGGCGGATAACTCTCATTACATGAAACACAGAAAATGCATCATATTCTAGTAACACGGGTATAGCCAATATAGTACTGCCAACAGCAATTACAAACTCCACAAACTGCATCCGTGAGTTATTCAAATACGCTCGAAAACCTGAACACCAGATTTTCAGTAAAGCTTCAATATCGAATAGAATAGTGAATATGAACTGTGCTTTTCGTCGCCATGGTTTGTTAAGGGCCTGTATGAGAGCATCAACAAAAACACAAGTCCATATGAAATATTGTACAAATGATGAACCAATAATTCGACGAATAGGCAGAGGAGCATGTCCTTTACTCGCTTCGTGGTCAACAGATACAAGATGCCAGCCTGCCCCGTGGTCTTTGATAACTAGTGATGACAACCCAGTGTAACGACGACGTCTTGTTTGACGACGGCTCATAGTATAATGACTACGAAGGTCAGCAAACGTTTCAGAAACAACGGCGATGAACACATTCTTGACTAAAAACGCCAGGAAAAATATCAACAGTACAAAATAAATAGCTACGAGTAGTTTAGAGCGTGCATGCATCATCTGGTACATGACAAGAACCCATCCTTCTTGTGTAGCGCTGACATAAACAGTCATGAGACTATGACCAAAATGGTCAAAATACACACGAGCGCCCATGAATTTTTCCACAATGATCTCCTCGCAGCGAAAACCACTTGGGCAAAAATATCCTTTTTCGTTGGTCAAACTACATCTTGCTTCTGGTAATGATAGGTCACTGTATGTGACATTGTTCAAATCCGTCGAATTATTGACACAATAGTGATTTTTTATCCCAAACATTTGAATGCCTATGATAGATGCTAAGGTCATGAAATACGAGAAGAAAATTATAACCGACCAGATCTGTCTTCTTGAACGACGAGAAACTTCTTCACTAACTCGTAAGTTTACGAAAACCTTGAAGACCCGTACCATTATAAGAGCTCTAGGTGATCGAGGAATCGAAAACATAATATATGGCTTTGGTTTGATGCCGCTCAGCTCTACAAATTGAAGTATAATTGAAAGCAAGATAAGCATTACCATAATAAAATTAAAAATACAATTTCGCCGTTTTAAATAGGCCCGAAAACTAAATTTGTGAATTTGGGCAATCATTTCAATTGTTAGAACAATGACTACGATAATGTCCAATGTTAAAGTAACGTAAAATAGTTCGGGTACTTTTTCAAACGTAGCAGGGCTGTTGAGCGACATCGATATTACACTAACCACTGCACATACTTGTATGAGGCATTTGAACCACCAAGACTTCAACCAAGCTAGGCGTCTCGATTCTTCATCGTCGTCTTCATCGTCCGCTATTGTGTCCGGGAAGAAAGCTTGTTTCATCGGCCATAAATTAGTCGAAGAAGATTGAAAATCAGAGTCAATAGCATGCGAAGATTTCGGCTCCATCTTGAATCGATCACAATATTTATTTGCCGGTGTTGCTCTTTGCGGGGGTCTGGGTGGATTGCTCACTTTTAACAACACGATAACTGTCCGAAACACCTCGGCAAGTAATCGAGTGGACTTTTTGACAGCTCGGGTCTCTAAATATGACACGAGTGGTTGCCGAGTGACCTCGTAAACAGCACAAACAAAACGATCCTCCGTTTACAGCAGTGTACATTTCGCATCGCTGTGTTTATGTTGGTTTCATCACAATAACTTCTTATATATCCCTCACTTCATAACCGCAAATCTACACCATGCACACGCTACGTTTTCTAGCCGTGAAACCGCCAGTCCTTCGTCCTTTTTGTCTCAAATCGTTGAAGCAAACAAGCAAATTCTGCACACCTCTGGTGGGGCCTCGTGTTTCACTCGCAAGGAATGTGTCTGGCCCGTACAGCACGAACGATCGACACAACTTTCTATTCACGTCAGAGTCTGTAAACGAAGGCCATGCTGATAAAATGTGTGATCAAGTATCAGATGCAGTGCTTGACGCTCATTTAGTGCAAGATCCTCATGCAAAAGTAGCCTGTGAAACAGCGACCAAGACTGGAATGGTGTTGTTGTTCGGCGAAATCACGTCAAGTGCTAAAGTTGACTTTCAAAGCATCGTCCGAGAAACCGTCAAAGACATTGGCTACAATGACTCATCAACTGGCTTTGACTACAAAACATGCAGTGTTCTTTTAGCCATTGAAAAACAAGAAAAAGAAATTGCAGACACCGTACACGTTGGCAAAGAAGATGAAAATCTTGGAGCTGGGGATCAAGGATTGATGTTTGGCTATGCTACAGACGAAACTGATGAATTAATGCCTTTAACTACAGTACTTTCACATAAACTATGTGCTAGAATGTCAGAATGCAGAAAAAATAATACCCTACCATGGTTGCTACCAGATGGGAAGACCCAAGTGACTGTGGAGTACAACTTAGAGGGAGGAGCATGTGTACCTAAACGCGTTCATACTGTACTAGTGTCAGCACACCATAGACCAGGCATTCATGTAGATGACATAAAACATCATTTACTGGAAACTATTATCAAACCAGTCATCCCAGAAAAATACCTGGACAATAATACAGTCTTTCACCTTATGCCGTCAGGAAAATTTGAAAGGGGAGGTCCCCTGAGCGATGCAGGGCTTACTGGCCGAAAGATAATTGTTGATACTTATGGTGGGTGGGGTGCTCATGGCGGTGGTGCATTCTCTGGAAAAGATGTTACCAAAGTAGATCGATCTGGTGCATATGCGGCAAGATGGATTGCCAAGTCATTAGTTGCCGCAGGGTTGTGCCGTCGTGTACTAGTACAAGTAGCATATGCCATTGGTCTATCGGAACCATTGTCTATAGCAGTATTTAGCTATGGCTCCAGTGAATGCTCTGATGAAGAACTGTTGGAAATTGTCCAGAACAATTTTGATCTTCGTCCAGGAATGATTATCAGAGAACTGGACCTTAGGCGACCTATTTACAGGGCAACTAGTGTCTTTGGACATTTCAAACCTGGATTTCCTTGGGAAGAAACTAAAAAACTTGAACTCAGCTAAACCATGTCAAATAGATGCAACATTATGTATATAATATATGAAATATCCTTTATAGATTATACTTTCAACAGAAAATTCTATTGATAGATGCACATTTAGTATAACATTCCAAATTTGAACCCATCAAAATCACAATCACAATGAATCAAAATAATGTGTTTAATTAAGTAAAACTGAAAAATTTGAAACAAAATGAGCAATAACAAAAAGAGTGATCAAGCCATAGAGTTTTGGCTTTTCATTTAATAGCTTACACTTCACCACCAACTGATTGCTCTTGTTAAAAACTCCACAGCTAAGCTTCTTTGTAATTCAAAATATACTGCTAAGAACTCCTCATTGATCAATTTGTTTGGCGTAGACATTGTCTAGTTCATTCATTAAGTGAAATCAATCTTATGGAATATAGACTTATGATTTCAATTCACAAAACTCCTTGTAATTTCTTTTCTTTTACATCAGATAAATAACAGCATAAAATTGTAATAAAAGATAAAGTTTTGAGTAATTTCCTTCTGGTCTAACCAAAATACATTCATTATTGATGTCGTTATTAGCCCTATAAGTATATCATACATATTTGATTACCACTGAGTGTGAGCCCCTTCACTAAACAAGAAAAACCACAAAAAAGCATAAAAATAGAACATGTAAAATTATGTGACTTTATGTAAATCTTCTCATTGCTTTAAACCAATTAATGAGGGATATATTGCATGCTTTAGATTTTTTGAACAATGATTTAAATGTATCTAATTATCATGAAATATGTCATTATTTTTGTCAGTGAATAAACATATTTTATTGGAAATGTAATAAATCATTATTCTCAATTCTCAATTTCTTATATTTTTAGACATGTCCATGTATACATGAAATAGAATAGTTCACATACGAAGATAAATCATCTATAATTATGCAAATATAGTAAAATACTGAAGACAATTTCATTTCCGGTTTGTTTCATATCATATAAACATTGAAATTAATTTAGCCATTCCCCTCCCCCCTAAGGTAGATATAAACCAAAACACGCGCCCGCGCTCTGTTGACCATGCGCACAAATGAACGACTCAGCAAATTTTTGGTGAATTGCAAATGAAGTCACTTTCTTGAATTATTCTGTTCAAAAATGATGTTATTATTGCTCCAAATGCTCTAAAAGACTATCAAACATGAAGAAGGATTTCATTTCTACTGTACTTATTGCTGTTTTTCAACAATGAACACGATAGCGGAAGGTAATTGTCGTTTTAACGACTGCGTTACATCGACTAGCTTCATTTTGTACATTTCACTTCTACTCCTACAAAATCGTCCTGGTTTACGGCTACAAACTAGTCCTACAAACAGCAAGGCTATTGGTTGTTGAGAGGAATTGTGCACACCATGTTGTACGTGTTTTCTGTAGATCAAGGAGAGATGTACTCCTTTGAGATGGAACTCGCGATGGAGAGGTAGGAATGGGAAATCTTATTTTCATCTCTCGTATTTTTGACAAAATTAAGATTTAATTAGCTTGTAATAGAAAGTCTTTTTGTTTACTGTTGCTTGTGAAATGTCTTATGAATTTGTAGGCAGTCACAGTGTAAACAAACGAACTATCTTTTGACTGTTGTGACTTCCTGTGTTCATTCCTGTCTGTCTTTCCCACAGTGTCATTCCTGTCTAAAAGACAATCATGTACATATTAATATCTGGCATACTGACAGTCTGTCTGTCTGACTTTCGCTGAAATTTGTGTAATAAACTTCAGAACCTGTAATCAGAAACTATGTAAAACGCTCTGTCTTCTTACTCTTGCTAAAGCATGCTTCTCAGAACAATTTTATGCTTCAAAATTACCTAACTATCTGTAAATATCAAATTTGTAATAATACACATAATAAAAGAATTAATAAAACGACAAAAGAAGATCCCCTTAAGCGGAACTCTTTCTTTTGTTATTCTTTTATTACTAAATTGCTCCTTTTATCATGTGACAACAATCTTGCAATTAGGATGCATACATACATACATACATACATAAACTTTATTTGAATTCGAATTGTAGATTAGCTTTACACTAGTATCTTCGAATGGTAAAGGATATCTTTAGTTTATACATATATGGATATTACAGTACTATTACCATATAAAATTTTATCAAGAGTATAAGCAAAATAAATCCTCTCTTTAAACTAGTTAGAAACGAGTTAGTAACACCGCATAGAAGAACACTAAGAAGTAATGGCCAAGCCTTGCTTAGAGTTGTCAAAACTAATAGACTTTCAAATTTTGTCACGCATAGATATGCACATAATATATTGTATTTTAAGTATCCCCCTTATATATTGTATTTTAAGTAATTATTTAATTGTAACTAATATCAGTTATTTATTTAGTATTATTTATAGATATTTATATATGTAAGTAGTGCTGACCCAGCCTGTAATTCAGCAACTGCTGCAAGAGGCCTGAATAAACACATCTATCTATCTAAAACACCAATTTAAACAACTTATATTTGTCTAAAATTTGCCAATATTTTGGCCTAACTGTCCACCATAATTGTCTATCTCTATTTGTACAGTGTTCAGCTAGTAATGGACACCATTGCAAGCTCCACAGGGATTACAGTTGATAAACAAGTTTTGTTAGTGTCTGGTGGTGAAGCATTAGACCCTAGTGATAGGGTCTGTAACTATAGTAACGCTGGAACGGTAAGTACTTCATGTGCATTAATAAAACATTACATTAATACATACATAGTTATTATTTTGTCTTGCATTTGTAAAGTAGCTACATACATGCATGTAGATATCTTCAATGAGTTGTTAATAAATAAAAATTAAAAAAACGTCATCTTTTCAAATTAGCTTATTCTTTGTAAATATGTTTTTTTTTGCTACTGTTGTTAACAAACAATGTATAGCACTTAGAACAGATTTGTATTTGCGCTTTATAAATAATAATAATTATTATTATTAAACAGATTATACTTGTATGATATAATTATATTATGTTCACTCAGATGATTTTTAACAGTGGTCATTTCATTTTTGTCAAATCATTTTTATTCAGTACCTTGAGTTATAATACATATATGTATATGTGTATATATATAGATTTTACAGATTTCTAGGTACAGGCTACCAATAATGTGCAGTTCCAGAAAATATCCCCCCCCCCCCCCCCCCCCCCACACACACACAGATGTTTTTTTATTTTCAGACCCCCCTACCTCCTTGAATTTCCTTTCCAGAGGGTCTTCAAAAGACCCCCCCTACCCCCTGGAATTTCCATAATTTTCCCACTTGCTTTAATACCCCCTGGAAAACCTCAAATTCCTCTAAAACGCTTTTTATGCTATAACACAAGCAATTTCGAAGCACTTTAATATCAATTATCTAATATCCTGTCGCTGATAGCGAATTATGCTACTAAATGTATCCCATGTAACCCTCTGGAAAAATACTTTTCTAAACCCCGCTCTCCTTCAGAAATTTTCCACTTTTAGACCCCACTACCCCTCAATCATCATCATCATTATCATAATCATCATCACCAACATCAGCACCATGGGGTGGTAAGGGGGTATGGATATTTTCTGGAACTACACAGTAACCACAAGGGCAAACCTAGGTAGATATACATACATACATACAAATTATGTAACAAATATCATGTTATTGGCTATCATATATATCAAACACTGACTAGTTTACTTGCTCCTTTCTATTTCTATTTTTACAGGATACTAGCCCCATTTATTTGTTTAGTAAAAGTACAATAGAATCATCTATGCCGCCTTCACCAAGTCTAACCTTTGGATCAGGTAATTACTCTCATTCTATGGGTTCCCTGTGTCAAGGTAAACACACAGAGAGTCTCATTCTATGGGCTCCCTGTGTAAAGGTAAACACAGAAAAGTCGTATTCTATGGGCTCCCTGTGTCAAAGTGAAGACAGAGAGTCTCATTGTATGGGATCCCTGTGTCAAGGTAAACAGAAAAAGAGTCTCATGGAAAATTTTCTCTTTTGTAAATGCCTGTTGATTTTGTTCTCATGCTAGTTAGCACATTGTTGATTTATTTAAACGTATCTAAGAGTTCTCTTCAAGAGCCTATGAACAAATATTATTATTTAATGATATTTACAATGGTTCTAAACTTTTTAAGTGATAGTAATGATGATGATAAATTATAAAAATATCCTATTTAAAAAGAAAACGATAATAAAAATGATTCTAAAATTACAATATCCTATTACAGTGTCCTATATAAAAAGAAAAAAAATGATTCTTATTTACAATCAAATCTAAAATTTTAAAAAAAATCTCAGATGCATATTTGGTGTTGAGATTAAAGTCAGTTAAGAAAAAGCCTATGAACTGCTCATCACCAGCTGAGTTGACCTTCAGAACAAACACAAGGTCAACCAATCAGAATTGATGATTTGACAGCATATTTTGATTAGCATTTCACATTATTCTGCCAATAGAATTAATGAAATATGAGTTCTTCCTTCTTTAAATTAATCGTAAACCGTAGTCAAACTCATGGTGGGATTATATTTCAATCAACAACAAAAGTCTACTTTTAATTTAGTTTCACATGCAATTGTAACACCCTACTATCTTTCATCCCTCTAGAGTCCAGCCTTAAGGATCAGGTTGACGTTTCATTTAATCTCCCACCAACATATGAAACACTGGTCTCTAGGGCACAGTTAGCATCAGAGTTTAATCACTATGCGGTAGAAATAGCCAACAACTGTGAACAACTTGTCAATGAACAATCGTTCCAGCAGCTTGGCTGGGCGGCAGTAGTAGCTAATTTAGACAATATATCCAAGTGAGTATGATAAGTATTTATTGGTTTGATTTGCGGTTATGAAAGTGTGTATGAGCATCATTATCATCACAGAATAATAAGCAATTTAAAGCAATTGCTATTGTAGAAGCCCAAAACAAATTTTGGGGCTTCAATGGGATTTGAACCCATGAACTTTGCAGAACCGATGCAATAATGATTGTGATGGTGAAATTGTGATAATAATCATGATAATGATGATTTTTATTTGTGATGATGATGATGTTAGTGGTGCTGGTGGTGGTGCTGGTGGTGTTGGTGCTGGTGCTGGTGCTGGTGCTGCTGCTGGTGCTGGTGCTGGTGCTGGTGCTGGTGGTGGTGCTGGTGCTGCTGGTGCTGCTGGTGCTGCTGCTGCTGCTGGTGCTGGTGCTGGTGCTGGTGCTGGTGGTGCTGGTGCTGGTGGTGGTGCTGGTGGTGATGGTGCTGGTGCTGGTGGTGCTGGTGCTGCTGGTGCTGGTGCTAGTGGTGCTGCTGGTGCTGGTGCTGGTGGTGCTGGTGCTGGTGGTGCTGCTGGTGCTGGTGATGGTGCTGGTGGTGCTGGTGCTGGTGGTGGTGCTGGTGGTGCTGGTGCTGGTGGTGCTGGTGGTGCTGGTGCTGCTGGTGCTGGTGGTGCTGGTGGTGCTGGTGCTGGTGGTGCTGGTGCTGCTGGTGCTGCTGGTGCTGGTGGTGCTGGTGGTGCTGGTGGTGCTGGTGGTGCTGGTGGTGCTGGTGGTGCTGGTGCTGGTGGTGCTGGTGCTGGTGCTGGTGCTGGTGTAATACCAAGAAGCAGATTAAAAAGAAAACAAGGCACAGCCAATTATTTTTAACCTACTTTTAAAATCTATTTATTATTTATAAGTAATACCATGGCATGAGGGTAATTAGTGATTAAATTTCCCTGAATACCTAAAATTTGTGGAATTCCCAAGGGCGCTGTACATTTGGTACATAACTTTTTCATATCTTCATTAGTGAAAATATGGAAAATACAAGTGTTTTAGTTTCTGTTAAAGCACTAATATCTATATAATAAATTATTCTATGTATTTCCAGGGAGTTCAGTGAAAGGGCTGGTACTGTTAAGCTCAGTTATGAAGAGTTTTTGGAATCAAGGCCACAGTATCTGGATTTACTGAAAGGGTAATTAATGATACTCTAACTAATGCTGATAGTATTTATGATAAAGAAGATAATTGTGAAACCACAAACTATTGTGCACCACAAAGTATTTAATGCTTTACATGCAGCAATAGTTGTATTAGTTTGGATACAAGTAGTGCCCACCCCTACCAATACAGAAGAATCTTTGTAAGAACTGTAGACTTTAGCTGCCTCCAACTGCAGTCAACAAACTTTACTTAACTTTACTTAACATTCTACTATAATGTGTTATGTTATGTGTAACTGTGTTTATGTACATTGTACTGTGTTTTACATGTGTTTTCAGCTTTCGTCCAATTTTGACAACTTCACTCATACCTGTTAATTACAAATTGTACTCAAGATTCAAATTCAATATCAGATTTGCTGGTGCTAAAGCTTGGAATTTAGTAGATGAGAGAATAAAGGAAGCCTCCAGCATCTCGAAATTCAAAGATTTATTAAAGAATTCAATTATTCAAACTTATAATAATGATTAAAATGTACTCCTTCATATACATTTCATGTTATTCTATATATTTATTCCAATTTAACTACCATAATTTCCTCTTTTTTTCTTTTTCAATTGTTTATTCTATTTAACCGATTTACACATGCATATATATATATATTTTGTAATCTTTGTAATTTTTGTTCTATTTATTCTTGATTAATGACCGTTTGATTATAATAGAAATTAAGATAGCAAACTGGCTTTGTATAGCTTTTATAGTTAATCCAGTTTGCTCTCACCTCAATATAAGGAAAATTTATTATATTTTTATTAATTTGTAAATGTAAGGTGAAAATAAAAAATTGTCATTGTCATTGTCATTGTCAAGATCGTGTGATTTCTTATACTAATGTGTTTTTACATGTGTTTACTAGCTATGATGAAATCCTTCATGTTCTTGCTAAGATCCCAGTACTACCCAGCTTACTGCATGGTAATGAAACCAGTAACCCTGATATCAGGGACGGCGTTAGTCTTCTTGATTGGATCAGTGCACAGGATCACAAGAACAGTTTAAAGGATATGGTCATTCAGTGTCGAAATGCACTGGAGCAGTTTGATGGTACAATATTAGAGACGGTGATGACAGAGGTTATGCAGGTTAGTATAATGATGGTAATGATGACTGTGATTGTGGTGATGATGATTGTGGTGAAGATGATGATGATTGTGGTGATGTTGGTGATGATGATGATGATTGTGATTGTAATGATGATGATGGCTGTGATGATGATGGTGATGATGATGATTGTGATTGTAATGATGATGATGGCTGTGATAATGATGGTGATGATGATGATTGTGATTGTAATGATAATGATGGTGACGATGATGGTGCTGATGTTGGTGATGATGATTATGATAATGATGGTGATGATGATGATTCTAATGATGATGATGGTGTTAGTGTTGATGGTGGGGATCATGATGGTGGATCATGATGATTGTGGTGATGATGATGATGGTTGTGATGATGGTGGTGATGATGATGATGATTGTGATTGTAATGATGATGATGGTGATGATGATGATGATAATGATGGTGATGATGATGATTGTGATTGTAATGATGATGATGGTGATGATGATGGTGATGATGATTGTAATGATGATGATGTTAGTGTTGGTGGATCATGATGATGATGATTGATGAGAATGATGGTGAAAATAAGGAAGATAATGATAATGGTATAGTAAAGGATGAGAGTAATTTGATGGTAATTTTACAATTATTTTCTTCCAGGTTCAAGAAGCCCTCAATAACTCCAGTATGAAGGAAATTAAAGGTTTAGATGAGAGATTGTTGCGTCTCCAGGAATTACTACAGAGAGTACAAGAACTAGTCCAGTCACAGGCAGAAATGGCTCAGGTAAACTACTCATATACCTCTGGTGATGGTAATGTTGATAATGCTAGTGAGGGTGATGGTATTGGTGATAACGATGGTGATGGTAGTGGTGATGGTGATAATGCTGGTGATGGTGATAGTGATAATGATGATGATAGTGATGATGATGGTGGTGGTGGTGATGGCGAGGGTGAGGTTGATGATCATGATGACAACAGCAATGATAACAATGATGATGATGATAGTGATGATGTTCATACTAATGGTGATAGTGATGACGGTGGTTGTCAATAAGTTGGTTATGGATGATGATGGTAATAATATTGATATGCTTTATGCTTTAACAAAAGGAGCCAACAGTAATACTAATGATAATAATAATAATAATAATTTATTTCTTAAAACACATATTTACATAAGTCTCAATGCTTTTACAGAATTAAAAATAAAAATATATAAAATATAATATAATATACAAAAGGAGATAAATTTAATTAAATTATGCAAAATAATTAACAATTAAAATAGAAAAGAGAATAATAATAATATGATGATGATGGACGTAAAGATGATTATAGACTGTCAGCTCTTGTATTATATTAAATACTGTACATGACAACCAGCTTGATAAGATATGTTTGATGTATTACAGGGATTTATTCAGAACCAAAACAGGGCACAAAATATTGGTGATCCATCAGTATTGCCACCCTTGTGTGCAAGTCATCAGAAACAGCTAATGATGCTGATGAAGAACCACTCACAGCTAAGGTACCAGACATGCATACCGATACTAACTTATATCTGTAATCTTGTGAAAATAAGGGAACATTCTAAATATAATCTTAGGTCATGCACTGAACTCTTATTACAGCTTCCGAGAAATAAGACCAAGAAAACATTAGGCGATAGGGCATTTGAGATAGCAGCCCCAACAATATGGAACAAATTGCCGAGTAATATAAGAGCAATAAATGAATTTAATATTTTTAAAGGAACAATTAAGACATATCTTTTTATTTACCTGTTATATATTAGAAAGTTTTATTTTAGCTTTTTTATCATATTATGTAAATTAGGTTTTCTAGGATTTATTACTTATTGTGTTTTCGTTTGATATTTGACAAGTGTAGAGTACAAACACTAAAAGTGTGCAATACTTTGCACTATTTAGCACTAAATAGTGTTGATTAAACAATAGAGAACAATAGAATTAGCATAATTTGCAGTATTTAGTGGTATTTATGTTGCACACTTTTAATGTTTGTACTCTATGTAAACATTGTATATAATTTTAAGTGTTTTAAATAGTGTAAGGTATATTTGATCATATACCCATGTTAATTTGCGCCTAATAAGTAATAAATTATTATTATTATTATTATTAGTTAAATACAATGGAGAAATAGTGTTATAAAATGCTTCAGTGAGTCACGCTCTCGGCTAAAAATAATCAAACTAAAACATTTATACATTTATAAGACATATACACTAAGACATTTATAGCTTTCCTTGAAACCTTTTTTATCAAAGTTTTCCACAGTGGCTCGCACAACTCATTAGCATGTTATTTCACACATATGCTCATTTGCATTTTAAAAGTTATATGCAAACACTCTATTGTCAGGGTATCCCCACAAAGCAACGCTCCACCATCCATGTTATTGATAATTAAATAATATTGAATTACGATAACTACTTGATGTCTACTATTATCCATTTGTATGTAGGGACTACCTCCGTCGTTGTGCTAAAGCCAAAGAAGAATTATCAACTAACCTTCACACTAGACTGAGGTACTGTTTCATTATCTGTTAAACTTTATATATCTTTTCATAAAAGAGAAATAATATTGTTTGTTTGGACAGGTGGATCATGTATGTTGAGAAGAAAATCTGTGACTCAGACAGCACTTTGATCATTTATCATGAGAATATCCGCAGGGTGAGAAGAAGGTAAAGAGCACAACTACTGCTATCATTACCATTGTTATCATTATCATCATCGTCATTGTTATCATCATTTTATCATCATCGTCATTGTTATCATAATCATTGTTATCAATGTCATCATCATCATCATCATTGTTATCAGTGTCATCATTGTATCATCATGATGATATGTTATCATCACCATCATCAATATAAGTCACCATCATCATCATGATTGTAATCTTTATCATCATCACTATCATTATCATCATGATCATCATTACCACTATCATTATATATATATATATATATATATATATATATATATATATATATATATATATTATATATATTACATATATGCTATGTGTAAGTGTTTGAACTGAAAGTGCTTTGTGGCTGCTATGTGTTGGTGTATATGTAAATTGTGTTATTGTCCTCGTACTGTAAGCACCTCTAACTCCACCATGTGAGCTGCACCTCTCATAATTCAGCAATAGTGCTGCAAGGAAAGGTGACTAGCTACCATATCATATCATATCATATCATATATTATCATCTGTCGTAATCTTTTGTTATCATCATCATCATCATTATTAGAGTACAAACACTAAAAGTGTGCAATACTTTGTACTATTTACCACTAAATAGTGTTGATTAAACAATAGAGAACAAAAGAATTTGCATAATTTAGCAGTATTTAGTGGTATTTATGTTGCACACTTTTAGTGTTTGTACTCTATTGACTAATACCATGACCAGTTTGCTATCTATTATCTCTCCCTGTAATATTTGCTTATAATTAATTCTATTTTATCTTGTCAGACTTGATATTCTTGATCAAGTGAGTGAGGCACCAAAGCTGTACATTCTTGCCAGTGCTGAGGTTGTTCGCCGCCATAAATTCTCTTCACAGTTCTTGAAGGTACCACTCTTCATCATGTGATTGTTCACTATTAATATTGTGTCACTTAATCTGTATTATTTTCATTTTAGTGGGCCAGTAAACTGCATGAAAGTGTTGGCCAAATGCATTCTGAAGAAAGTGCTAAAAGAGAAGCATTTGCTGTTAAGTTTGGTAAATAATGATCTGTATTTATCATTCCACTATACAGTAGTAAGTTGTGCTAAGGCTTATGAACCATTGTTTCAAATTTCACAGGTCGGCACTTTCTCCAAACACTGTTTACAGGTCTTGATGATAGGCCTTCGAAATTTGCAGTAAGTGAGCATTGGATTCTCTTTAATTGTTTGTTATTGTATCCACTCTTGTTGTTATCCATTCATCCATCCATTCATTCATTTATTCAATTAATTTATCCATTCATTCATTCATTCATTTATTCAATTAATTTATCCATCCATTAATTTATTAATTTATTCGTCCATTTATTCATATGTCCATTCATTTATTTATCCATTTATTCATCTGTTCATTTATTTATTCATTCATCCATTCATTCATTCATCCATGCATTCATCCATCCATTCATTCATTTATTCAATTAATTTATCCATTCATTCATTCATTTATTCAATTAATTTATCCATCCATTAATTTATTAATTTATTTGTCCATTTATTCATATGTCCATTCATTTATTCATCCATTTATTCATCTGTTCATTTATTTATTCATTCATCCATTCATTCATTCATCCATGCATTCATCCATCCATTCATTCATTTATTCAATTAATTTATCCATTCATTCATTCATTCATTTATTCAATTAATTTATCCATCCATTAATTTATTAATTTATTCGTCCATTTATTCATATGTCCATTCATTTATTCATCCATTTATTCATCTGTTCATTTATTTATTCATTCATCCATTCATTCATTCATCCATGCATTCATCCATCCATTCATTCATTTATTCATTCATCTTCATTCATTTATTAATTCATACATTCATTCATTCATTTAAATATTCTTTCATCCATTCATTTATCTGTTCATTTATTTGTCCATTTACTATATATCTAGATCCTTTTAATAATCAATTCATAAATATTCTCTGTTTCAAGGATAAACTACCCAAGCCATTTGACACACACCTTCCAATCATTACAGTACAAGATATCAACAACTTACAGACCCTTGTGCCTGAATTCAAAGACTACATAGAACAATTCCCTCTAAGCATACCCATGAATGAACCATCTCCTGACCCACTATTACACATGATAACCTCACAAGACAAACAACTATCAACCAGCAAGACTGCAATGAGCATAGATGCTTCTACTCAAGCAGTGTGGCAGACAGACAGACTGGATTTGACTCACAGCACCAGTGAGCTTATTAAGAAGAATCTAAAAGACGCTTCCTGTAGTTCTACAGATTCTTCGCCATATTTCCAGACAGGAGAATCCCCACCTAAAGAGTACCACAGAGATAGTGATACTGGTTCAGAACCAAGCTCTGGAATGACTGACAGTGATATTATGTTTAGGTCGGCACAGGAAGAGTATGTTACAGTAGAAGCAGACTTTGATGGCAAAGATGAACATGCCAACGAAACAACAGTGGTGGCGGTAACAGAGGGACGGGAATCAAGTCAGACACTAACCCTGACCAGCTCAAGCTCACAAAGCACACAGACTGATATGAGTCTAGAGGGCAAGCTGATTTGCAGTGAAGAACTAGAGGACAGTAATGAAAAGATGGACGCATCAAAGGATAAGGAAACTATAGGTCAACTAGAGAATAAGATACAAGAATTAGAAGATGAACTAGCCAAGACTATGTTGAATTACACCAGCGCACTACAAGACAAAGAAAAGCTTATCACTTTTAAAACAAACATGAAAGAACTCTTGCCGTCAATGGTTTCCTCATTAAGACAAGATCTTAGCCAAAGTAAAGACTTAATATCTCAATGCTCTAGTCAAATGAATCAGGACTGTGAGTTGGCGTGGAGAGAGGTACAAACATTTATTAGTGAAATTAAAAGCTCATTATCTGAAAATAGAACTAGAACCTCACAAGAACATGATGATCAGGTAAAGCAGTTGAATGAAAGGTTTGAATTAAAGAAAAGTGAACTGGTTAACCTCCAATCACAGTTAGAAATGGAGAAAAATGTCATGGCAGTCGAATTACAGAAACAAAGACAAGAGAAAAACACACTAGAAATTGAACTACAAAAACTTACTAAAGAAAAGAATACTTTAACTATTGAGCTACACAAGAGTACAGGTGACAAAGGCACTACTGCCATCGAATTACAGAAACTATCAGAAGAAATTAACACTACAAAATTTGAACTACAAAAGGTTACAGAAGAAAAAAGTGCAATAGCAACAGAACTTCAAAATCTCATGGAACAAAAGAATACAATGGCTGTTGAATTACAGAAAGTTACAGAGGAGAAAAATGCATGTACAATGAAGCTTCAGAGTGTTATTGAAGAGATGAATACTAAAGAATTACAAAGTAGAAATGAGTTTCAAAAGCTTGAAGCAGTTCTGGAAGAATACAAGAACAAATGTGTAGAACAACAGATTACTTTAACAAAACAAAAAGGAACACGCAACAAGACAGAGGAAGGACAGCAAACAAGGTTTAACTCAATCATACAAAGTTTAACTAAAGAGAAGAAACAAATTGTGGCACAATTGAATGAAAAAGTGAAAGAAATGGAAATGGAAATTGGGAAATATAAAGAGAGATTACAAGAATATGAAAATGAACAGGAATTGATAGCGAAATCAAAGGAAGATCATACTCTTAGTTTACAAGAAAAGGAGGCTAAACTACAAGAAGCTGAAGTCAAGCTTCAAGAAGCTGAGAAAAAATGGAACGATCGGGAAATTGAATTCAAGCATCAACTAGAAAAAGAGAAAGCAAATGCGTTGTTGTTACTTGAAGTGGAGAAACAGATGTGGGAGGCTGGTAAGAACAGACAGCAGGATATGATGGACACTAGGTATGTAGTGAAGACAGGGGTGTGTGCAGGGGGTGCACCCATCACCCCCCCCCCCCCCCCCCCCCTGGGCTCAGACAATCATTAAGCTCGAAAATATTTTTTCTTAAGTTATTTATATATTACGTCATTTCCTAATGGTGCACCCCCCCTGAAAAAAACATGGATCTGCCCCTGGAAGAAACTTTAAGAAGACGAGAGAAGCATTAGGAGAAGCACGGAGTGCTCTATAACTCTACAGAGCACTGCTACCAAGTTTTCTATTTCTTTTATAAAATATTCATTATATTGAAAAGCCTACGAAGTACCCTTCTGTCAATTGAAACTAATAATTTGTATTGAGTTTCCTTCCATCCGTCCTTCCTTTCTCTCATCTCCTGGGTTTTTTTTTCTCATTTTTATGCTGCTCCCTCTCTTTCTTTCTATTTTTTTTTTCTTGCTTTCTTTCTTCTTGTTCCCTCTTCTTGTTCCCTCTTCTTGTTCCCTCTTCTTCCTTCTTCTTCTTCTTCCCTCTTCTTCCTCCCTCTTCTTCCTCCCTCTTCTTCTTCCCTCTTCTTCCCTCTTCCCTCTTCTTCCTCCCTCTTCTTCTTCCCTCTTCTTCCTCCCTCTTCTTCTTCCCTCTTCTTCTTCCCTCTTCTTCTTCCCTCTTCTTCTTCCCTCTTCTTCTTCCCTCTTCTTCTTCCCTCTTCTTCCTCCCTCTTCTTCTTCCCTCTTCTTCCTCCCTCTTCTTCCCTCTTCTTCCTCCCTCTTCTTCCTCCCTCTTCTTCTTCCCTCTTCTTCTTCCCTCTTCTTCTTCCCTCTTCTTCTTCCCTCTTCTTCCTCCCTCTTCTTCTTCCCTCTTCTTCCTCCCTCTTCTTCTATCTTCCCTCTTCTTCCTCCCTCTTCTTCCTCCCTCTTCTTCCTCCTTCTTCTTCCTCCTCTTCTATCTTCCCTCTATACCTATTATTTCTTTTCTTCTTACATGCTATTACTTAACTAATGATTACTTCTTTTTAATGTTAGTATATCCTCTGAAGGAAATGATGAACAGAAACTAGCACAGTTTGAACAGGTTTGAGAGAAAATATAAAGAATGATTAACAAGACTAAGAGTGGCACGAAACAAAGCTGAGTGCAACTTTAGATTGTTATAAGTTCTTTATATTGTTTCAAGTGCGTCTATAATGCAATGGGCGAGTGACTTTCTTTTGTCTAATTGATTTATAATATAGCCTGTTAGTAGAACAGACGAACTGTGCAGCCCATGGGGAAAAAGTTCATAGGTCTTTTAGCCAATTGAAGTGGCGTCATATCAGTCATCGTGTGCGTATGCGCTTCTGATTCCATCATTTGAAAAACTAAAAAAACACACATGGAAATAGTTCCTAGGTTTTTGACCAATTAGAGCACACGTAATAATTGTGCTATATTCAAATGTATGATATCTCTATCTGAGAATCAAAGTGGGCGTTGTATCAGTCATCGTGTGCATGTACACTTCTGATGCCATTCATTTGAAAAATTGAAAAAACATGTGGAAATAGTTCCTAGGTTTTTGACCAATAAGAGCGCCTGTAATAATTGTGCTATATTATAATGTATAAGACATTCATTCTAATATGTTAATACCATTCTAATCATTCGTACTGATTATTTAATGTCAGACCTTGGTGAGTAAAGACCAACAGATCAAATCACTACAAAGGCAACTTGTAAGTGTCAAAACTAGGGTGAAATATGTGTTGACTTTTTCCTAGTTGTCTTTCTCTAATTACAGTATTGTTTGGCCTTCTTTTTAAAATAAGACTACTGAAACCGTGGCCACCCAAACAAATGTCAAAATAAATAGTTTTTGAGATCAAACAAAAAACTTGTAGAGGTTTCTCACAGGCTAAGATGTTTCTTATTCAATCTTTATTTATTCCGTTCACAAATAATGAAAATTATTAGCATTTTAAGCAAAAAAGTCAAACATTTGTAGAGATTCTATTGTTCATATTCTCGACCGTGATTGGATAATCATGTTTTGGTGGCCCCGGTTTCAGTAGTCGCACTGTAAAATAATTTCTAACCTCAGATATTTACTTTCATGACACCATTACAGTGAGGATACTCTAACCGTGAACACTTGACTTTTTTCATATTATTATTTTTCTTTGCTTCAGGACCTCTAAAAATGAAGCAGTGAGTTCAAATACACTAAGTGTTCATAATAAATCTAATTTCTAATCTATTCGCGGATGTGGATGTGGATGTGGGTAAAAAAAAGTAACAAACAAATCAAAGTGTTGATGGTTAGAGTGTCCTCAATTTTTATTATTTATTTTAATTTAAACAATATTACATGACCCAGAATGCATATTGGTCTTGCAATGCACTATTCAGTATGCAGTATTCAGTATTCTAGGGTTTTTTGAAATAGCTGTATATAAAAGATAATACACTTGCCATGATTAGCATCACCAGTTCTGTTTATAATATACCTACAAGGACTACATAATCCTAATCAATGATAATTTAATAATTATCTATATAAAAGATAGTACACTTGCCATGATTAGCATCACCAGTTCTGTTTATAATATACCTACAAGGACTACATAATCCTTCTCATCAAAGATAATACCAGATTAGCTGTGGATAATCCTACTTTAGGATCCTATTTGACCACCACTGACCTCTAAACACTGCACATGCCTCCCACTTGCAATGACAATGACAAAATTTTATTCAGTACCTTAGATACATAATATACAATTTCATAATATGTAATTTTCAATTTTGTTATTAGACAGAAGATAAGGTACAAGCTACCTATAATAACCATTGCTGGTTAACCAAGATAGATAGCTTACAGAAGTAGTTTTATGTATTATAGTCAATGGGTTTTTAGTTAACTCCATGACCGCTTGACTTGACTTGCATTGAACAATTTCTAAACCATACATAATACATTTTTTATGTATTCAATTTCCACTGAGTAACTGAATAACAATAAAAACAATGAAACAATGAAAAAAAAGAAACAACTATAAAAATGATAGTCCAAAATCTCAGCAGTCACTACTAGAGAGCATTTATAGAGGTCCACTAGTTTATTAGTTTTTATCTATTTCTGTGTCACCCTCTGTTGACAAATATAGAGTTTATTATTATTGTTATACATCTATAAGTTTATGGCATGCATCAGATATAATGTGTATCTTAAAACTTCAAAGTTAGCTATATTATATATCTATATTATTATCATTATTATTATTTGTTGTGTAGTTGCAGCAAGTTACAGGTGGGGCGGTTCCAGAGGCTTCTAAACCAGACAAGATCTCCCTCAAAGAGTAAGTTATTCTAATCTTTCTTAATTCTGTTAAAATCCACTCAATCACTCACCCCACAAATAGAAGGGCTACAATCTGCTATTTGTAATAACCATTTTGAAAATCCACTTAATCAATTCACCTCATACATATTTATACAAGCACTGTTGTAAGTTCTTAAAGTAATGTTACAATCCACTTTATTTAAGTGCGCCAAACTAAAATATCTAAAATAGTTCAATAGTCTAATGTTTAAGTGTGTCAAACGGCTATCCACATATGAAGGTTGAACTCCGTGGTATAGTAGATGTAATCCTGTTTAAATCCACTCAGTTTATTTACCTCATACCTATTACAAGTGTTACATTTGTCTAGTTATGTGAACAACTTTCTCCTGATCTTGTTAAATCTTCTGTAGGCCAGTCAACAAGTTCAAATCTTATATGAAACTGTAATCACCTTGTAGGCAGCTAGTTTATTAAACTGTTACAGTGTTCTAGAACACTTGACAGGATAGTGACTTGAAACTATACTTATAATTATCATCCTGTGAGATGAATTATGATAATGATTGTATGCATGTTTAGAGAGACTTGGTGACCAACTCTCTAATCCTTCCTTGATCCTCTTCAGTGATAACATCATTTCTAATGTGTTTAATATTATTAATAATGACTGTGATATTGATTTAAATTTAAGATCAGCGCAATGTACAACCTATAGTACAACGTTTTGAAGTCAACAACTTCATTTTCAAGCTTTAATTTGTTTGTTTGACTTCGAAACATTGTACTATACTTGCATTAATCTTTAGTTAAACATGTTAAATAGTATAACAAATTGTTATTAATAAGGTTATTTATTCAAGTTAATATTTATCCATGATAACAATAGTTCTTGTGCAGTTTTCAGTGTGGTGACCTTATCTTATTGGTGTACGACCCACGATATGAGAACTATCTGATCTTTACTATTGCTACAACACTGTACTTCCTACACCCTGAATCAATGGCCCTCTTAGACCTTGCTACAAGTATGTTACACATTATTATGATTTTATTATACTGTAATAAATGATAGGTTATAGAATGAAATATATTAACTTCACTTTACTGACGTTTAGAGCTTTAGCCCTTCTTCAGAAAAGCCCCTCACCAATGAGGTGTTATTACGGTGTTACAAATTTCATTCTATTACCTATCGTTTATATCAAACACCGACGCAGCCTATACTAGTTTACTCGCTAGTTTCAAATATTGTAAAAATTATACATTATTTTCATGTAGCCTGACTATGAATCTTTTCGACCAGAAGCAGGAGAACGTCTGTGAATAGCCTTATATCTATTAAAGTTCTGAATGTTTTATAATTTGACAAAATGTTAGCCGACACTCACTAGTCCCCTTCACAGTTCCCTGTGCCATCTTAAAATGTAGCCTCCCTTATCATCGGAGCGAGACAAAGCTTGAGCTTGCCATGATAGAGACCTTTTAACACCTTGCCGAACAATTATTATAATGGAGACTATTGACACATATTTTAAAGTTGCTGCTTGGAAGGTTCATATTGTTACAATTAGATTGTTTTTTTGACACTAGCATTTAAATTAAAACGATAAGTTCTCAGATGTTTCGATCAAGTCTATGATCATCTTAAGTGTGAAGCAATGTTTGCACGTGCAAACTTAAAAACGGTTACAAATTAGTGTGTGCACCGAGATTTGTGAGATTCTACTAGCGTTTTATAGATTACAGGAATTTGATACATGTTGATACATTAATTTGATCTTTTATTGTAATTTTCTTAAGGTGGCACCAAGAGGCGTGACTGGGTGTTAGCATATCTAAATGACAAAGAATACTGCCAAGCTAAAAAGGTATGGGTAGTTCATAGAATGATAATAATCTAATTCTTAGCGCACTACATAATCTCAGTGCTCTTACAATTAAAATGGAAGTAACGAATAGGAAATATACATGATTACAATAACAATATGGAAAATAATGATATTGAGAATAGTAATAAAAAAAACCCTAGGAATTAAGAAGTAATGTCTTTATTTTTATTTTGAATGACTCTGTGGAAGGTGCATTCTTAATTTCATATATAGTATTTTGAGTAAATATAAATCAAATAATAATATTTGTAGGGATTCTATTGGTTTGTTTTCTCGATGGTGATTGGATAATTTTGGTGGTCTCAGTCAAGCACTGTAATTTATTATACTACATCATCAATAACATCCTATATGCACAAAGATTCAACATACAAAAATGAACTATCATGTCAGCCGAGTTGTGTGCAAAAAAATTAACATAGAGGTAGTGAGTGTGTGTCCGAGTCTCTCCAATTAGTAGAACACACGTATCCTGCTAGAAGATTGAGACGTTAAAAATGTGATTTTTTTGATGTAGTGAGTGGGTGTCTGTGTCTCCCCAATTAGTAGGGCACACATATCCTGCTAGAAGATTGAGACGTTAAAAATGTGATTTTTTTGATGTAGTGAGTGGGTGTCTGTGTCTCCCCAATTAGTAGGGCACACATATCCTGCTAGAAGATTGAGACGTTAAAAATGTGATTTTTTTGATGTAGTGAGTGGGTGACTGTGTCTCCCCAATTAGTAGGACACACGTATCCTGCTAGAAGATTGAGACGTTAAAAAAGTGATTTTTTTGATGTAGTGAGTGGGTGTCTGTGTCTCCCCAATTAGTAGGGCACACATATCCAGCTAGAAGATTGAGACAACATTATTTGACAAAAAGTGATTCTTTCCTTGTGAACATCATTCATTGATTGTGTATCTGTTTTCTCTCAGGCCCATAATAGATTCCATGTTCCAGCTGGTACTAAGTTTTATCGCATACAAGCAAAACCCTGGGAGAGATGAACCCTACGTCCTTCCTGTTATACAATACCAACAATATAATTACTATTATTACACTTATATTATCAAATACAAATCCAAAAATCAAAAATATATTTTTATGCCAAATTTGAATTAAGCAAAACTGAGCACTGTTTGCAATTGTAAACACTTTGATGTTACTTTGAGTTGTTTGAGTTGTTTCACAAAGTAGTGTGGGATGCTTCAAAACTCCTCTGTGCTCAATATTCTATGTAAAAACTAGCTTCTAAAGGGATTATGGGAAGGTTTGGGTACATTTAGTAGCATAATACATTTTCTGTAATTTTCAAATACATTCAGTTTGTTGCTCTCAAAGAATTATAAAAGTTTAGGTTTCCATTAGTAGCATGTATAAAGCTTGTACAGTAGTGTATAGTAACAATGCTGGTTTGGCTCACATTATAAAGCTATTGGGGTTATTGTTATATATCCCAGTTTGTAATAATCATTTTTAATGTGTTCTTGATTTATGTGAGCATAAACAATTATATTTTGTTATAACTTATAAATAAGTTAAAAGCCCCTTTGCATGGGGTAGGAAATCTGATAGTCTTGACGTAGTTAAGTAATTATGATTAGAATTATCACACTTTTGCCAAATAAACAATTGATTTATCAAAAATGTATGTTATGATATAATCATTTGATCAAAAATACTTTATTCTTCAATGTCAACAGTTTTGTAAGTTAATCAAAACTTTGAATGAACTTGCTAGTCAAGTGATTTTTTTCAGTAAATGGTTCAATCTAATGATGTGTATTGTGTAGCATATTTTTCTGTATTCATTCAAACATGCCATCTTTGCTGTTCCTTTGTTTCGTTTGCATGACATATAGTACAATGTTTTTCATAAACCTATGAATTACATGTGAATGGTTGAGTCTAATCTGTGTAGCATTTTAATTCAGTTTTTTCTGTATTCATCTATTCCATCTTTGCTTTTTTGTTCCTTTGTTTTGTTTCTGTGACTAATAGTACAATGTTTTTCATAAACCTGTGAATCACATTCTTTATATCTGACTTGAACTCTATTACAATAATGTACCTTGTTTCATAGGTTATGAAAAACTACTCTAATCAGAATACTCCAGTTTTGTGTTATCTACCACCGCTGTACTATTTGTACAAAAGGCACATTTGTACAGGGATAACCTTGATTTAAAAAACGATTTCTATTGTTAAGTGACAGCATTGTTCTGTGCTTTGCTTGGAATTTGTGAATAATTTTATACAGGTGAAGGCTTCGCCTGTACAAAAATGCGCCTTTTGTCCAAAAGTACAGTGGTGCTAGATAACATGAAACTGGAGTATTGTTTTACAGGTTTACAAAAGACAGCTCTAGAGAAGTTCCTGAAAGGTTACGCTTTTGCTGTCACATAATGTCTATAGAGAAGTTCCTCACTCTAATATACCTAACGTCATGTTATCTGATTTATATCATTGTAAGTTGGCAAGTGATAGTTTACGCTTTTTGCTGTCAGTCTTCTCAACACTATTGTCCATGTACAGCTGCGTAATGTCTATAGAGAAGTTCCTCACTCTAATATACCTAATATAATGTTATCTGATTTATGTCATTGTAAGTTGGCAAGTGATAGTTTACGCTTTTTGCTGTCAGTCTTCTCAACACTATTGTTCATGTACAGCTGCATAATGTCATGATCCACAAATGCTCCTTCATCGTCATCTAAACTTTGTTGTTTTCTTTTGTGATTTGTTTTGTTTCTTTCCTTTTCCTTCTCACATCCATTTTCCACTTTTGTTGATTCATGTTTTGATTTGTCTCTTTCATTCCCACTATCCCATTTGTTTTCTCTCTCATTTTCCCATTCATATTTCCCTTTTTCTTTCATTTTTTCATGCAATCCTTGCACTCTAGTTAAAACCAACACAGTTGACTCTGTTTCTCTTGGTGTCTCTGTTGTAGAGTTATTTTCTTGTAGAATACTTGCTTTAGTCTTCTGAGTGTAAAATGAGTTCACTTTACTGTTCGTTGGTGCCTTGGGTTGTTTTCTAACTCTTTTCAAGCTTGCTAACCAGGCCTTTATAACACAGGTAGCCCAACCTTCAGTTTGTATTTCATTATCGTCACCAAACCCTGCAAACTTTAATGAATAAAATTATGTAAAAGAAAAACAGCATCAAAGAATTAACACACAATGTATAGAATTAAAATTATAGAGATTTTTTATCATGGATTTGAGATAAATACACCAAACCCTGCAAACTTTAATGAATACTGATTATGTAAAAAACAGCATCAAAGAAATAACACAACGTAAAGAATTAAAAAAATTATAAAGATTATTAATCATGGATTTGAGATAAATTGTATGTTATTTATTTGTCTCACAAAGTCCAAGGTTTGGACAGCAACTTTTAGATGTTTAATGTATAGAATTATTTAATGTGGTTTCTACCATTTACCTGTGGGTCTAAGATCATCCCAGTCTCTTTTGTAAGCTTGTGGATGCCATCATTAATGGATATACTTGTTCCAGAGAGGTTTAAACCGACAAGAGACTGTAAACCAGCAAGATATCTGACAGTTGTATTGGTAATACCAGGATTACTGGACAGGTCCAGCAAAGTGAGGTTTATTGGTCCTACTTTCATGACACGTAGAGGAAGGGTGAATAGCTTGATGTCAATGTCATGCAGACAGTTGTCCCTCAGACTCAGTCTTGTCAAACTACATGTGGCAAATGGATGAAAGACTTAAGTGAATATCAAAACCAACCATGACATGTGATGGCTGGCGCTGATTCAGGGGGATGAAGGGGGTGGGCTGTATAATTTGTGTTTGTCATTATTACCTTAATATTAGATAATCGAAAGCAGAAAAACATTGAAAGCAGATAAAAAATATTAAAAATAGGAGCACTGATGTAGAGAGGGAAGATTAGCTTGGGCTAAAAGGGACTTCCAACGTAAAATACTGTTCTTTACTTTACCTTTGGCTGCTAAAAAGAGGGGTGACTAGAAACCCAAATTTTGCGCAGGGATGGTTGGTCTATTATTTATTTACTGTTGATCATTTGTGTAGGTACTAAGTTTGACACTGTAGTCACACAAACTACGAACATTACTCCAGTCAATCCTTAGTGGCTCACCTTGATAGTTTTGACACATGTAATAATAACTCATGATTACTTCCAAGTCGACAGTGGCTCAGATCAAGCTCTGATATACATGTAAAACACTTTAGATAGTCTAACTCATTGACAGCAATACATTGTCTTTTCAAACTCAACTTGTCCAGAACAAGACTTCCATATGCATCAATGAATAACTGAAACGTTTGGTTCCAACTCTGAGTAAAGATATCATTAGTATTCACTCTATCAAAGAGATCTTTGCCAACAATGTCTGGGAAGCCATAGAGAGACTCAACCATAGTGATGTTCTTGGCGACAAAGTCCAGTGATATGAGATACAGTGAGCAGGGTGATGTCTTGCCTTCATTGTCTTGAATGGAGCAGCTTGCAGCTACAAGATGGCAACAAAACAAGGAGTTATTATGATGACGATGAGGTAATGATGGAGATGATGATTGGCATGATGATGATGATAATGATCATGGTGTGATGATAATGGAAATGATGATGATGATGGTTTGGATCAGTTTAGTAATGAAAATGGTGTTAGTATGGATAATGACAATGAGTTATTATGATGATGATGATAATAATCATGGTGATATGGTTATCATCATAATGATAATGATAGTTTGGATCAGGTTAGTAATAATTATGGCCTGGGGGGGTTCTCCCTTAGAAAATGGATAGGGGTGCTTGACGGACGGTTTTGAAAATGACCCTAAAAGGTATGCATAAATTAACTCAGATACTGATTTCAGACCCTAAAGGCACAACTTTGGTGCTAACAATAGTATAATCTGACTTAAGTCAAGTTTAAGCAAGTTGCATGCGATATTTGTAGGCAAAAGTTGTGCCGTGTAATTTGGCCTTAAAAGGCACATCCAAAAAATTTTCAATATGTATAATGTTAAGTTCGAAAACTGACCCTGAAAGGTACGGTCCCAGTTCAAGACCCTAAAATGTACGCAAGGATATTATTTTCGACCCTAAAAGGTCCGTTAAGCACCCCTATCCATTTTCTAAAGGAGAACCTCCCCCCCCCCCCCCCCCCCCCTGGGAATTATGGTGGTGTTAATAATGACGATGATGATGAAAATAGTGGTTTGGATTGGGCTGTTAATAAAAATGATGCTGGTGTTTAATGGTGAAGAGTGTAATATGATGGCGATGATAATTGTGGATGTAGATGATTGTGATGACAGATCAATGATGATGACAATGAATTTGATTTGAATAATTCAATGATAAAATTATGTCCAGAAATGCTGTCTGAGAGAACTACGATGTTTTAAGGCAATATTTAAAATATACAACTTAAATACACACATAATTGTCATATCAAGACAAAAACTGTTCACCTTTAGGCTCAACGTCGTGTAGATAGCTCTTATCGCCAAGTTTTATGCCATAACCTTTCGGTGTTTCTAGACGGCCATACTTATCTCGAGTATAAACGATTCCAACGTCTTCGTCCTCGTTACAAAACTCTTTATTCCTTCTAAATGAATTATTCTTATTTCTGAAATACATCAAGTTATCCTTTTAAAAGCTTTTTACATCAAACTGTCTTCAAGATCGAATCGTAACCTTGTCGTTTTCAATTTGTTATGGCGTATTAACTTTCCCGCCAAATGTACTCACGTGACAAAACAAACCACAGGAAGCCCAAATTCAAAACTATTTCTGTACATATTATTTTTCATGATCAAAACTATAAATATGATTCTAAAGCTATAGATTAGTACGTTCATTGTCTTTTGAGAAATGTTTGTTATTTTTAGATCAAATGAGATTAGATAATTTTACGATTTTTAGTGAGCATTTTCGCCCCAGTTTCTCAAATGCGCATCGCGCGCGCTCCTGGAACCCGAACCAAATTTGACAAGTCATTCAAACGTTAACGTTCAGAAATAGTTTTCAATATTTTAGCATGAGTATTTTACAATGGACTTCAAAGTGAACTTTGGGAGTAATTGAGGTTAGTTTACTTGTCAAATTGTTAAGTTTTATATATAATATTATTTACAGGAGTGAGGTTTTTAAAGTTCATTCATTCAAACCCCATGTGCCAGAAACCCGTCGAATCGTCCTACTAGTATTATTATTGTCAATATTTGACTTCTTTTCTTTGCAAACAAACTTGATACGGGATTAAGCAAATCTACCTTAGATAATATTTTACATTTTCCACTATTTGCCTTGAGAACGGTGACGCTTTTCGACTCAAAAGCTAGTTAAAAATAATCTATATAATTAACCATAGTTAATTTGGTATGGCTTATCTCACTGGTCTTACTGATGTTACGGATGTTGATCCATCTCAGTTATCATGTCATATTCAAGAAGGGTCAGTGGTATAGGTAGAAGAATACCAACAATACACAATAAATATTCAAACTGAAAATTATTAACTGACAAGATGACTGTAGCTGTCATGGTTTTTATTGTGTACACCAATACATGCTTTCGTTATACATCAGTCGATCGTTTAATACCAAGGCACCACTAAGCAATGGTCTAAAGCTTTCGGTATATGTCTTACAGTAAGCAGAAAATAATTGGATAAACTCTTATATACATTGAGTAGAATATAAAATTGTATATGTTATTTATTAATCAAGCACGCTATGAAACAGATTAAACTGCAGAATACAAAGCAAATGATATAATGTCCTTGTTTGCAAAAAGTGCTGTTGCATGGTTATATAGTCTGTAATATTGCTCCATTAATAATTGTGTATATATCAGAGAAATCACCTTGCAAAAATGATATTCATAGAATTGTTCTATTGAATATGGTCAAAAGTAATGAGAATTTCAACTTTGATGAAGATGTTGAATGATGGTTTATATATGTTCCATAATTCTAAATGTTACCAAAGCAATATAATATTTGCATATCTAGGGAGAATTTCATCTTTGATCAAGCTGTTAAATGATTAGGATTATTATTAGCCCACCATTAATGATCAATGCACATAGAATAGAATATGGCCCAGATATACACCAAGAGCCGGTTGTACGAAGCCTGAATATCTGACGGATAAAACCTATACAAATTCTATACACTGCATAACTCTTATCCAGTGGATAACTTTATCCAAACTTCGTACAACTGGCCCCAGTCCTTTAAGAGATTACATACATGCTTAAAAGGACAGTCATTAGGCACCATGAGATTGTTTCAAATGTAGTCTTTATTCCACCACCATATTATTTTACAGCTGTATATTACTCCATCTTGTAGAGTTAGTCTTATAGGGTTAATAATCATTATTTTTATCATGTAAAATATATATCCTACACACCAATAATCGTTAGTTCATTGCATGGCATAGTATTACCATTATTAGAAACTCATTTATATGATCATTAATTGATAGTATTAAGATAGTCCATAATAACTCCCTCTAAATAAGGTCTTTCTGTCTTCTAGAGGTGTCTGTCTGTCTCTTAGGTGTCTGTCTGTCTTCTAGAGGTTTCTGTCTGTCTTCTAGAGGTGTCTGTCTGTCTTCTAGAGGTATCTTTCCACTAGGAATGTCTGTATTGTATATGCATATTCCAATAAAAATGTTTGTCTCTAAGAGGTGTCTGTCTGTCTTCTAGTGACTGCCTGTTGTATGGATGTGTGTTAATTGCGTGAAGTGTCTGTGTCTGTCTTTGGAAGGTTTCTGTCATAATGTAAGATCATGAGGTGTCTGTCTTTGAGGAATGTCTGTCTTATCAAAGGTGTGTGATAGAAGTGTCCCCTTCAGACAGCAGGTGACTGTCTCAAATATGTCTATCATAGATAAGTCTCTTTGTCTTAACTATCTATACCATCAAATGTATATTCTTTGTGTCAGCCATATCCATGTGAAGCAGTGATTATCTGGGTGAGATGTCTGCCTTATAGAAATATTTGTCTTAGAGAGAGTATATTTATAGTGATTTACTGCTGACTGCATTAAATTGTCAATTAGTGTTAGTGATCAAAGCCATGTCAGATGAATCATAACATTATATAGTCCTCATAATGTTTCATGTATGATGGGCATGCAAAAACCCTTATCAAGCGATGATCTACATAGCATATTATATAAACAAAATAAAATGATTTGTTATGATTGTACGAGGGTATTTTATATTTACAGTATGATTACATAAAGTCTTATTATTATCGCATAACTGATGACGATAATGGTTTTAACGTATCCTCAAATGTTGGTATATCCATTGAGCTCAATACTTGGGTATAGTAATGCTCTTGTGGCTCGCCCATCAGTGTTGGTGTCGTTGCCCTAGCAACAGGAGGTTGATTGACAGCATATGAGTATCCTGCGTCAGCTGCTTCCCATCCATTAGGCATTTCTGATGGGATGACTTGGTAGTTGTTGTTTTCTAGAAGGCTTATTCTAGGGTCTGTCATCTTCCGCAGTGTTTCAAGAGGGGTATGGCTCTTGGCGTAGTCCTCAGGCACGCCCAAGTCTGCAAGTGGTCTGGTCACACCTTCACCTAATAACTCTCTCTTGGATATTTTGGATCCTCGTAGCTTTTGCTTATTCTGGAAGAAAACAAACACATTTAAATTGAGATAATATAAGTATAAAATTTTTCATTGAATAATGATATAATATTACCAAGGATTTTCTGCAATTGGTCAATGACGAGATCATGACTGCTTATCAACGCAATTCACAGTTAATTACCCTAGCTTCACACCTTATGATGTGACCAGGGGTTTAAATAATATTGCCTACCCCCCATATACACTTATAAAAGAAAAACCGCTAACTTACATACAGCAATCTTGTGTGTTTTCTATTTCTTTATTGCTATTATCATGTTATATAATTATGTTACCTTGTTTATGTTGCTGTGAGACATCTTGCCGCTAGCATGTTGCTTGAAGTGTTTACGTAAAGAACTTGGGTCTGTGTATCTCTTTGGACATCCAGGAACCTGACATGCATAGGGTTTCTGAAAATAAAAAGGGAATAGAATGAACAATGGGAAAAATGGGAAAACACATGGAACCATATAGTTATGTGAATCATATTTATATAGCGCATATTCCATAAAATGTTCATATACGCTGTTTTCATAACATGATTAATGCATAAGAAATTAATTAGGGCCCTACTGAAAATTGCCATTGCGAGTAGGTTCCCTTACTAACTATTATTATTATTATTATGGCAAGTTTTATTTTCTTTTGTGTATCATAATTATATTAACAAGCGGACTATTACGTCTAGGCTAGTTAAGTATATTGCTCTTTACAATCGTTTCATTATTCATTATTATTATTATAATTATTATTCTAATCAGAAGAACTTTGCTAATACAATTTAATAAGAAAACTAGCGAAAAGAAATTACAACGTTTCATTTACTTGATAATGTTGTCACAATGACAACAAAACGTTGTAATTTCTTTTCGCTAGTTTTCTAAATGATACAATAAATGGGATATATAAGATATATATATGTATAAGATATATATATATAAGAACTAATTAAAAGCCTGTGTGAACAAAAAGGTCTATAAGTGTCTCTTAAAACTTTCAATTGTGAAATAAAAAAGTGAAAAATAGGATGAAACAAGTAAATGATAAAATTTGAAAAATAGGATAAAATGATAAAATAGAATAAGATAACTAAAAAGTGTTGGATAAATGAAAAATTGAATGAGAGAATATAAATAGAATATAAAAAAGATAGAATACAGAATATATATAGGGTAACAAATAGTAGAAATAGGACAGTCTGATGACATAGCTGAGTCAATGAGACATTAAATGTAAAATGTAACTATTTAAACTAGCTTATATAATGAGTTTCAATTCAGCTGTGTTTTGGTCAATTATATTGAAAACAATAAGAAATTCAAGGAGGAAGGAAGGATTTTTAAAAGTAACATTATCATATATTATGCTAATCCTATTAAAATAGAACATTATCTATTACCAAAGGAACAGTTTCATTAAGGAAGATAAGGATTAAAATTTGTTTTTTTCAATCTTTAATAATGATATCAATTAATGTGTACATCGTAAACATAAATTTCAAATCAAGTAAAAAAAATTGCAATTGATATACAAAATTATACAAAAATCAAAAAATGAGATCACTTTGAAGATCACTTCTCCTCGTGTTGTTGAAACCTCATACACCAACAACAACATTCTTTCTAAAGCCTACATACACCGAGACAATCACAACATATCAACAAAATAACAACAACATCTTTTTCAACTGCAAAGTCTGTATTATATAGTGCTTATATAGCTAGAGCATTTAATTTAATTTTCAATGTGTATCCTAGACAGAAAGTTATACTTAAAACCCCATATCATGCCATAATTCTTAATGATCAGAAAATGATTCTAAAAAGACATCTTTTTGAGATAATGCTAATGTGTATGTTATGATTTCCAAATGCAAGGTAGATCTGATCTACACCCCAATGTCATTTAACTTGCAATATAAATGGAAACTAGCGAGTAAACTAGTATAGTTTACTTCACCGCATCGGTGTTTGATAAAAATGATCAAAGGGTTAAAGCTCGAAACGTCAGTAAAGTTAAGTCAACATTTTTTACAGTGTTAAAAATTTCATTATATTACCTAACTTGCAATAAATTATCATGCTCTCTTTATTTCCTTGAATGACAGTCATCTATTTACTTCAAGTATCAATCATAGTTCATTCAATTTTCCTGTCATATCAAGTATATTTGCATGTAGTGAACCCATTCGTACTTGACAGCAAGGTGACACAATCCCTTCATTTTTAATAAACTACTCTCATACAACTATTAACAGTTATAAACAGCTGTCAAATGTCAATCAAATTTGACACCTTTGTGTGGTGTTTGACTAACGACAGTCTAATTGTTCAACTGCTCAAGTTATGGATTCAATTAATTCTACTCTTAAAACACAATCTTATATGCACGTTATAATAACTTGCTTTTGATGGAAATTGGACTAGAATTTGATTTAAGTATTATTCTTTAACATATTTCTACTAAAATGTTCTTTAGATAATTTTTTTTTATTTCATTTGTTTGGCGACTTTAGGAAAAATACAGAATTAGATTGAGTTGAAACTTATTGATAAAAAGACAACTTAAACTATATTAAAATTACTATAAAGTTGTTTATAGCTATATATGCAATAAACAAAACTATACATACGCTCCACAAACAAAACACTTTGAAGGCTAATTTAAATAACTTAACTCCTGCCTTAATTAGTATAAGTGTTTGTAAGAGTTAATACTTGTTTGCTAAAAATATAAAACTGAAAAACAAAAAAGTTGCTTCAAGTACATCTAGGTTGGAGTTGTATGAAGTTGTCCTTAGCAACTGAGGTATTCTAAAGATCTGCTAATTACTTTGACTTGGGATTAGGAAATGACATTTATAGACTTGACAAAGTAATATGTAGTCACTTCCTCTCTTAATATTTTAATCAAATATATTTATATTAGATCTTAAAATATTGACCAAATGTTCAAAATGAAATATTTGAAATGTAAGAAATCTTTTCATTATGATCTTAGAAGAGGAGACATAATTTTGCATGTTTTTGGTCTTTCATCAAACATGTATGTTATTTCAAAGAATACCCTAGGCTAACAATTTAAAAAACAAAAGTGAAAATTAATTATCTGAGACCCAATTTTATAACAATAGCAACATCAATTATTCATAGATTTTAGAATTAACATTTTGCTAAAATAATGACTAAAATTTAATATTATAGCTACTTTAACAAAACAATTATTTTCAATATTTATTATTATAGTTGGTATTTGTCATTCAGTATAGAAATTAAAAATATTGCGAATATTACTAAATGACGAGACACTATTATATTTCATTGTAAATAAAGATATTATTATTGTTATTATTATTATTATTATAGTTGGTATTTGTCATTCAGTATAGAAAGAAAAAATATTGCGAATATCACTAAATGACGAGACACTGTTATATTACATGTAAATAAATATATTATTATTATTATTATTATTATTATTATTATTATCATTATTATTATTATTATTATTATTATTATTATTATTATTATTATATTTGTCATTCAGTATAGAAATACAAAATGACAAAGCTGACTGTTTTAGAGTAAACAACTATGTTTGAATGACAAATGAAGTAAATATTACAGCGAATATTATTATTATGTGGATATTTCTAATTATATTGTAATGTCTTCCCATTAGTGGACCCTCACTCTTTACGACAAAGTTTATAAATAAAAATATATAAACAATTACCATCACAATAAGAAAAGAAAAAGTAAGTTTATGCCAAGGTCACTATAGTGCATTATATTATATTATTCAGTAGTGTCAGTTCAATTGGATAAAGCCATCATTAATAATAGATGATATTATCATTGGTATATAACTAAGCAACAGAATCATATAAAAATGACTATACTCTTGGACAAGATTGATTCAAAAATGTGTAAAACAACGTACTTGTTCAAATAAGCTTTTAAATAATAATTTTGTATTTTTATGATATTTTTCAGCGCTTAGAACAGACTTGAATTAGAGCTTTATAAGCAAATTATTATTATTATTATTATTATTATTATTATTATTATTATTATTATTATTATTATTATTATTATTATTATTAATTATTAACTACCTCTAATAAATTTAAACAACGATAAGTCACTTACTGTATCACGATATGTTCGTTGGTGTTTAGCTCTATCAGATGAGTTTGCAACAACGATAAGTCACTTACTGTATCAAGATGTGTTCGTTGGTGTTTAGCTCTATCAGATGAGTTAGAGAAAGCTTTAGGACATCCAGGGAACTGGCAGATATAGGGCTTTTCTCCAGTATGTGATCTCATATGGATCTTTAAGTTTTCCAGTCTTGAAAATGCTTTATTGCAACCAGGATGCTGTTGGGATAATAACATCGTTATTTATTTGTGTAGACATTAATACATATAGATCTTTACTTCAATATTTACGTTATACTTTTCTGTGTTTTATTATGATGATCATAGTGATGGTGATGATAGTGATGATTATGATAATGTTAGTGATGATGTTGATGATTATGATAGTGATGATGATGATGATAGTGAATATGATGGTGATGATGATAGTGATGGTGATGATGATAGTTATGATTATGATAGTTATGATTGTGATAGTGATGATGGTGACGATAATGATAGTGAAGATGATGGTGATGATAACGATGGTGATGATGATAGTGATGATGATGGTAGTGACGATTATGATTATGAAAGTAATGATGATGGTGATGATGATAATAGTGATGATGATGGTGATGATGATAATAGTGATGTTGATAGTAATCATCATCATCATAACTATTTATAACGTAATTTCTTCTATAACATGAGACCATCAAGGTATCTTTCGATATTTTTACGCATCTTTGCTTTCATTCATGTTTTTGATAACTTTCATCCTTTTTTCCAAATAACAATCTTCTGACAAAACAACCTTATAAGTTGTCATCCAAAAATAATTTTCGTAAAAATCGCCAATTGACGTAACTCTCATTTCATTGGAAAATTCCCAGAATTAATGTTAAATTTTGTGCTACTTCATTCCTATGTAAATGTGCCTTAGGGATATTTCAAGTCGTTAAGTACGTGGCGATGTCAACCCAGCACAATAGAACAATCAATTTTAGTCAAACGGCCCGGCGATACATTACAGTCAATATGCCAGAGTAAAAAAGTCAAAAGTTATTTGTATAAAATATTCCATCGCGTTTTTATACAATAATAGTAATAATAATAATAATATGCCTCATTTATATAGCGCTATATCTCTAGAATAGCTCATAGCGCTTTATAAACCTACTAATGTGTATATGGAGGAGTTATGGGACTGAAAACCAGCAGTTTACAATCATGAGTGTTGTTAGTTAATAAATTTGATATCAATCTTTCATTGATATTACGCCACAGTTTACGTATATCACTGAGGCAGAACTGCGTTAACCTGTTTAACCTGTGAGTAATTTTTAATAGATATGATAAAATACGAAAATATGACTTTTTATCAACTTTCGCAACTCATATATTTAGTGGTTGTATAATGTTCGTGTTTTGCGTGAGTAAACCTTTTTACTTTCGTCTGTTTTTTTTTTTTAGACATGAATAATTCCGTATCGACTTATACATTTATTTAGTATTATAATTTACTTTCGTTTTGTTGGCGTGATGTTCTTGCTGTGCAATTGTTTGCAAAAAGTCAATTCTATTTTTGGTGATATTTGTTTGTGCTCGTTGTTACGCAAGTCGTGCCAATTTATTGATTACGTTTTGCTTTTGTTATATTTTCAACAATTTCCCATAGAAAAACCATATTAGCTTTATGATTCATGTAGGCGTCTTATGCAATTTAGACATACATTTAACTTTGAAAATGAGCAATTTGGTTTTATTTTTGCATTAAATATCTCCCTAAAGCAGATTGTTTTTCAACAAAGGTAAATGAAAATTACGTTTTCTCAAAAATTTATACATACAATTTTTCTTTTCGTTTTGTAGCAACATATCTACACAGTTGGACGTATTTCAAAGCAAACAAAGTTTCATAATACATTACGTTCCTAAACTTAGTTATCGAAAACATTTCGTTGTTCTTTGGTAAAAAGTATTTCTCAAGTAAGCAGGTAAAATATGTTTTTTTTGTGGAAAAAATAACATAGCACATGTGTTCCTCTAAATCAAATTGACAACAAGGTTTTTCGCATTATACTGTAGCAAATATAAATATATTATAGAGTATTTTAAATGCTTTTGAATAGATACTTAGGACACTCGTAGACAAACGTTCATAGCAAATTTGACAAGGGCTCGAGATTATAATAAACACTTGATTCGTTTTTTTGGTTTAAAAAACTATTTTTCATATTTTTGAACATATCAGTTTCTTGTATTCTCAAAACTATTTTCTCTTTTTATCAATATTTTCAATTCTGTTTTATTTTCTTAAGGTAGTTACGATTTGTTTGCGTCGCAAATGGTTCTAAAACTTTAAAACAATAGATTGACCTTACTGCTGTAGGTTTACATGTCTATGACGCTAGAGTTTTCTTGGTTTAAAAACTATCTTTTTCAATAGATTTTTCTTACTCTCAAAGCTCTTTTCTGTTTTTTTTTTAATCTCTGTTTTCAATTCTTTTTATTTCTATAAAGTAATTACCCTTTTTCACGACAAATAGTGGTTCAAAAACTTTCAAACAATGGCTTGACCTTATTGTTGTAGATTTGCATGTCCGTGATTCTTGTATGTTATTAAAAAACAAACTATCAAAGACAAATTATTCAAGTAATGCGATGTATCTTGAAAAAGGTGTTCAGCACATAGCTAAATTTGGTTGTGTTTTGTAATCAATAGGTATCGGCGTTTATTCAGTGATTCACCCGTCAATAAACAATAAGTTGAATGTACAGAATCGCTCAAGACTACATACACACACAACATTAAACTGTTAGACAAACGCCTGGTTCCTTTGTCAGTATGTTTGCCAATGTTTTCTATTCAATTAATGTATAAAGATATCTCGTTCAATCAAAACACGACTGTGTTGATCGTGAGTAAACGATTGTGGCAATCTAGCCTTAGAAACACCGACACACTCTTGCGGTTTAAAATGCACATCATCGCACCTTTTTTTCTTTGATGGAATTAAACTTGTTCTATTGTTTTTTTGATCGTTCTCTTAACGCCGTTCTTTCAGAGAGACAATTAGAATACTTGATCATGATTCTGGCAGGTTTTTGACACGATATGTGCTTGCGTGAATTTTTCGAGGTTCGGTCCGAGTTACGGAACCTATTATTACGGAAAGGAAGTGCTTTGTGGGCGAGAAACATGGCCCAAAACTGCTAAAGAAGGAAGGAAAGAACAAATCCTTGGAAGGCATTAAGAAACTCAATCAGAATGCGGCGAATATTAAGTCGATCAAATGTTTTTTGCTTAACTGCGATAAGAAAAGATAGCGAGTTGGGTGACCAACGGATGAACGAAAACAGAACGAAAGGTTGTAAGAACAAAGACAATTCCGGATTTTTGTTTCCCATTACTGAATAAGTCAACCCATAACCATTTCATTTTACGCTCACAATGAAATTTTCTTTACAGAGCTTGCTAAGAAAATTTTCAAAGTTTTTATATAACATGGGTTATGGACGACAGACTTTTTTTAAATCGAATTCTATTTGACTGGAGGCTGTTCCACGGCAAAACAATACATGTCGGACTCCCGCTGTCAGGCCACACGAAATTACCAATGGTTCACCATTTCTACAGAATATAACGATGAAATTCGTATAGAAAACAGCGACCTATGTGGCTAGAAATCCATCAGAATGTTGTGTCTTTGTCAGTTAATAAACTACTGGAATCATGAAGATGAATGTGTGCGTGATGTTCGCGATATCATTTCCGTGATTCGCTTGTCTTTGAATACTGTCGGCACACAGTGATGTTTTTGCATTTGTTCGAAACAAACCACAAGCACATTCAATCTGCCTTACAAGTCTTGCTAAAATCATATGAACGGGAAACCGAGTAAGCATTTCATTGGACATCGCTTTGTTTCTTTTACCAACTTCACAATTGTTCGACAAATTTTGAAATTGAAAGGCTCACGAAAGACCTTAACCTTGGCGCAAGCCGAAAACATTCAACACATATTCAAAATAACTCATCTAATTGGAATAATATGCATAAAAATCAAACTATTTTCAAGACGATAATATTCCCAATATCGTCGTAAATACTTGCTGTATTATTGGCACTAGTGTGATCGTAGACATGTGTTGTATGCTCAATACTTTCCCAATAATCTCTGTTTACTTTTAGTCTTGTATCTAAATTGTTTATAGTGAACAAGCTGTAAAATTCAACCATGTTGTTTTATGTATTGTATACTAAAAGAAAACGCTTCAACACTTGTTGTATAGCCGTACATTCTCTTATTCCCACTCAAAGTTGGAGTTCCACTTACCGTGCATTTATTTGGTTTTTCGCCTGAGTGTACTCTCATGTGAATTACTAGCTTGTAGCGCGCATTAAACGGTTTGGTCTGTCTTGTGCATTGTTCCCAGTAACAAATGTAGAGATCGTCAGCCTTTCGTTGATCAATGTGGACTTTTTCGAGATGTCGAACTAGGTCATCTTGCTCCGAGTAAATAGCGTCACAGCCCATCCATTTACAAGCACACAGTCTATCGTCACTCTGTTCTGGAGTAGTACCGTTCCTCCCTGACCCTTTAGTACTAGGGCAGCAACGCTTGTCTTTCCTGTTATCGGTTGTGTTTGGCCATTTATCGCCATCCCTTCCCTGGTCCTCACCTTCGGTCGGTGAAAGAATCTTTCCAAAAGTCGACAGTGTTTTCTTTAGGATCTCTTCAGACCTCGACTTGACGGGCGCAAAAAATCGTGCTGATTTGGTTTGTGGATCAGTGTTAAAAACAGTAACATTGGGAATAACAGACTTATCCTTGGTAAGTGTTTGGTAATAATCAAACGAACGCAGCTCTCTATCGTCAGAATATTTGTAGTGGTTATATGGCTGCTCAAGACCATGTTCTGGGTATATATACGTGGTTTGACGTTGTTGCTGTCTTATGTGATGTCTAGACGGAGCCATGTCGGACATTGTGGAGCCACGAACAGGATATAAACTGCTGTTGATCGAATCGTCCAGAAAACTTCCTTGAAAACCTTCTCTAAAATGTTCATATCCAGCTCTGCTTGCATCCATCATAGCTGTACGTAGAGTAGGTGAAGTAGGGAAGGAAATATTTCGATCTATACGAGGTAGACTGTTGCGCGAGTGGACACCAGACCGCGTGTCGCCAAAATCGCTCATTTCGGCTGTAAAGTTTGCTTTCTCGGCCAACTGAGCAAGTCCAGCTATGGGGTCAGTTCGAGTTGTAGGTGAACAGTTCTGCAGTGATGTTGGAAGAAAACCACCACTTTCGTCTTGAGAGAAATGTCGGTTTATAGTCTGACTGTCAAGAACATTTTGCTGGCCACTTTGACTTCCAACGAAATTTACACCCGTAGGTGAAGCAACTGCTGTATCGCCGTCCATCAAGTCGTAATGAGCAAACCTTGAGTTAGTAGTATTGACTCGGCTGACAGGGAAGGTACTTGTTGGTGGTTGTAAAGTGCTATATGTCTTGCTGTCAGACTCTCCCATATGACTGTGGTATGATTTCTGGTCATGAGCAGCGTCTGTCCGCAGAGACTCGCCTCGTGGTGCATACATGGTAAATTCTTTGTAACTTACCGGCGCGCTAAAACGGCCAATCACATTCCTCGATGTCTCTCGTAGACTAGCAATTGGTTGACGACTGGGATGCCAATATACTTTAACTTACTAAAAAAAAAATAAAAAAAGATAAATTAATAATTTGTTTCAATTAATTAATATTGGTGAGTGTGGTGATTATTACTATTCTGCGTGACTTTTGCTACCTTCCTAACCGCAGACACACACTTTTTAGAAAAGGCTTTTCTCAACACCTTGGCGCCTTTTTGTAATAGACTTTTGCTCGACTTGTTTTACTCGAGACATAATATCACGATACAATCCTCCCGACCCTACCACCAGTCAGTCCCTCATATTGATATGATTGACAGCCCCCACTCGATCCCCATGACAACTAATTAAGATTTAGTGCGTAAAAGTAGTAAGCCAATCAGATCCGGTGTTGTTTTTTTGGGAGGGAGTTGATTTGAAATCCATAAGGTAAAACACAGCGAGTATGGCTTAGAAGCATCAATCACACTACAGACAGACTAGCTTAAAGTACATGTCGCGATCAAGTCTTCTAGAACAAATCGGTAGTAAATCGAAGTATTAGGTGGTAACGATTTTTCATGACAATACAGTATCTTGTTAAATGATGTTATGGTACAGATACTGCAAGATAAAAGGCACGACGATTAACGTTGACAGCTCGTAACAATGACATCAAACATGTCATATCCGGTCATGTTTGTTTGTGCGAGTTGAGAAGTGTTAGACTTAGACTTCATTAACTCAAGATCTTTGCCAAAGTTCAACGCTTGATTAACTCCACAATGCTTCCATTTCTTTCGTGATATGGGCTTCAAATTGATCGGTCGATTCGAACACTTGATCATTCTTGATCGTTCGTTCTTATCGCCACGAGTTGAATCATTAACATATATATATTTGATGTATTATGAGCAAGCCGTTAGATCAAGTATTTGTAAGGACATATTAATTTACGGCACTAAAAATCTAACCGTTTAATTGATTAGCACATTTCTGTACTGTTGTATGATCACATTACTTGATTTGTACTAATAAACTGTAAAGGAATCTCGTTCGAATTCGATATCCTGTTAGTTATCTTATGCAAGATTGATTTATTCACCCGCAGCCACTCGACCATCAGTATTCAAACAATCCCATGTCGATCAGATACTTCAAACGAATACCTTCCCTCTTACTATCTCTTACTTACTGTGGTTAGTAATTAAATCTTTATATTCCATCATAATCACGGTCGTATATGAGGTATAATTGACTCCTCGATAATGGCTGCAACTAGCACAGCATAACCCTGCCCCATTAGATATGAACATTACCCCGATTGGTTCTCTCTCTTGTCGTCGATCTGCTCAATATTTCTTACCTCAGTCGATTGTTAATACCCTTTAGTGTTAACTCGTCTTGTGTTAGAAACTGGTGGGGGTAGATTGTCGTCGAATTTTGTGCCGTGGATTTGGATGTAAAAGCCAGACTGCGTGTCTCTATCTCGGCGCCGTGTACATATATGAAAGCGAGGCAAGTTAATTGACAGCTGAGGTCAATACTAGATACATTCCTGTGGATGATGGAATTTGAGATGAACGAGACACTGGAAAAGGACCAAATCAAGGCGGATTTCGAGAGATTCTCAACGCTGTCTTATAGTTACTTCAACTATCACTCACTCACAAGTTACTCTGATTAAAAGTTTATTCGCAAGCATGGTTTTACATAAGGCCAAGCACGTGATCAGTGCTTATATCGCAGTCCGTATCAGTAATCGTATACACCAGTTTACTGTATTATACTACATAACCCGATATAAGCGACCTTTCAGCGACTCATGTTTTCTCGTTATTGTTTTGCCGGTAAAAAGGTCGGTAACTCGACACTGTCTTCAAATGAAAGCTAAGGTTTCCGGTAAAGAACAGAAAATATTCACTGATATCACTACGAGACTACCTATCAAATATCAGACATAAAAAAAAATAACATTCGTCATTTCCTTTTTGTTTATCTGTCTCGCCAAGAACAACGATTACGACCGAGTTATTCGTTAAATATAGTAAAAACTTTGGTTTCACGGCCATGTGATTCCAGTAGACCTTCAATATTAGCAATAAAACCACAAAAGTATTAGAACAAGGGTTACATAATGAAGCAGCTTTATTTAATAATACAACTGTACAATTCATGTACATTTGAAACTACAAGACATTCCTCACTTGTTCTTTTGCTTTCTCGATTCGTTAATAGTTAATGGAATTGCTTTTACGACTGTTCAAACGATTATTTCAAATTCCGTGAGAGAAATGCGAAGTACATTGCCTTTGACTAAGACCGACGAACGTCTTTGACCAGCTCTTGTTCGTTATCAGACCACTACTACTCCAACTAGTTTGTTGTAAGCTTGTACTAAATAGTTATCATAGAATAAGACGTCTTTGATAAGGTTTTATTACATTCCCCGAGGCTATTTTATATTCAGTAGATCAACTCCAGCAGCCCATGTGGTAAGCAAGTTTAACCCTTCAGGCAAGGCTCTTCCAGGTGTGTCAGTTTGTCTTACAAATGCAGAAGAAAACTACTTCAATAGTGATTGCATTGCTCAATACTGTGTAAACTAAAGTCCTGTCTATTAGCGTAAATGTTCAAGTGGTGTGCAAACGTCTAAGCTCATATTCCGTGATAATAAAACAGTTAATGAAAAAGACTTGAGCAGTGCAGCTAATATTATATCATCTCATTTGTGCAGCACCTAGTGAAACAATAGCGAGAACAAAGGCATCAACTTTCGTTTTGAAACTAGCTAATTTGAAGAGCGTCGTACTTGAAGAGCCTGCCAATCTCACGTAGGAAGGAAAGAGACCGCTTTTCCTTGATGGAAATAGATGTGACCTTTTAGCCCTCTATAGCTGTAAAATATTGCATTTCTAGACCGATGTACAACCCTGAGTCATGCAATAATCCCTTTTTACTATGCATAGTTTATTATAATCTCCTGTATGTAAAGGTATCTGGTTTATAGCAAGTGTACAGCTATATTAGTGTAAGTACCGTCTTCCTTGAGATAATTGAGTTGTTAATTGGAGTCTTGACTTGAGACCCATGGTACGTGGACATACCCAACAAGGGTTTTCGACGCTTTACAAGTGAGATTTGTGCATTGACAGATAGTATCAACGATAGACACAACCGAAACACGGTCCGTTTTAGAAATCCAAGCAAAAAAGAATCATTGATCAATACACTCAAAAAGAACGTTGATCGCGTGATTGACAGATAGTATCAACGACATATACAACCGAAACACGGTCCGTCTTAGAAATCCAAGCAAAGAATCATTGATCAATACACTAAAAAAGAACGCTTATTACATCATCATCATTAAAAAAAGAACACTTGATCGCGTGATTGTCCACGCTATATTCAAATATAAATAAAGCATTATTACCAATGGAAATATAGATTGAAAAGATATTATCGATATATATCTTTAACACTAGGTTAAAAGGAATCAAAATCGTTGGAGTGTTCTCATTAAAAAAGGAAATGCTTTTGAAAAAAGAAGAATATTTTCATATTTGGGTATTGGTAAAGTTAAATTATTTTTGAACTTTATGTTTACTCGTCTAGATTACAGAGTATTTTGAATACATGATTTTATCTGTAATTGAAATCTATTGGAAGTGAAAACCCAAAATAACCTCTGACGTTAAACTAGATCTCACTTCGCAAAGAGTTTAAGCTCGTAACGACTGTAACTATACCGGTATCATTTTTACGGTGCTACAAATTTCATTCTATTACCATCAAACACCGACGCAGCCTATACTAGTTTACTCGCTAGTTTCTATTTATCAGGCATTACATACATCATATGGTTGATATTAGATGATACCAACTGTTCAATGGCCCACGTGTGATTCAATAGAATCTATACTTCTCAATCTAATATCTCTTAGGAATCTTGTTTTACAGCCGTTGTATAGATGGTAGAAGAACGGATCAGGAAGGATGGAGTAATGGTTCACAGGCCTCGAAATAAACTGGAAGATGGGAGAATTTTCTGGAAGAAAATATGTAGAAGAGAGAAAAGTCTGAGATAACTAGGGAGGAAAACGCTGTAAAAACGCCGTTAGAAATCGTTGTTTTACATTGAATCAGTTTTATAAAGGGTAGAGGAATGGAAGGAGCACGGTTCACAGACTTCGAAATAGACTGGAAGATGGGAGAAATTACTGGAAGAAAATATGTAACAGAGAGAAAAGTCTGAGATAACTAGAGAGAAAAAGGCTGTGAAAAATGTAGAATGGATATTTGAATGTGTGTAACTCATTAGCCGGACATAAGTACTTCACTTTTAAGTTTATCAGTCTGTCCCCATTTTATCTGTATAGATGTTTTACATCTTACACCAGCAAAGCCGTCTTTATAACACTCAGACATTTTCAGTTCTCTAGCTTTTCTATTATGACCTATCTCTCTCTTACTTCTTCTTTATCGTAAGCTGCTTCAAGATTGAACAGTGCATATACTGATGTCCATTATAACTGTGGTATAACTCTTTGAAAGCAGACAAGCACTTCATATATCTACTCTTCAGGAGTTCAATTTCTCACCGAAATTGTGAGTAAAAGTCTCCAAGTCATGCATATATGTGTTATAATCCACTCTACACTCTCACATCGCATTCTTAATCTATATCGTAACCTGCTTCACCGAGATTGAAAAGTGTATATATATGTTCTAACTCTCAGACATATTCTCGTATCTCTACTGAACACTCCTTCCCATCACATTCTTCGTCTATATCGTAACCTTCTTCAAGATTGAAAAGTGTATATATATGTTCTTAACTCTCAGACATATTCTCGTATCTGAACACTCCTTCCATCACATTCTTGGTCTATATCGTAACCTGCTTCACTGAGATTGAAAAGTGTATGTTCTAACTCTCAGACATATTCTCGTATCTCTACTGAACACTCCTTCCCATCACATTCTTGGTCTATATCGTAACCTGCTGCTTCAAGATTGAAAAGTGCTGTATATACACTCTCAGACTACTCCTTCCCGTTAAATTCTTGCTCTATATCGTAACCTTCACAAGAACAAAGAGTGTTTTAAGGCTTTTTTACCGAGTGAAATGATCCCAGTGAAGGACATGGTGCTTTATTAGTCTGGGAAAACCGACCGAATGTTGTCATGAATGATAAATGACCGCCATCGTATTGAGTTTCTTTTTAGACCAGATAAAACCGCATCGTTTAATGTGGGTAATCCTGACAAAGCCTTTTATTCGGTTAACATGCAGTCACTGGTTGATTGTGTGACAAACTATCTTACTAGTTGCCTGAACTTCTATGAACTTTATACCAACTTTGAAACTGATATTTGAATTTTTTATTTTTTTTTATTTTTTTTTTATTATTCCTTTATTCTAAATAAGACGTTTTAAATTTTGGAAATCTTTATAATACATGTGTGAACGTTATATGTTTGTCATCTTAAACTTAAAGATAAAATATTACAACTTTATTTATTGATATTCATAAAAGAAAAGCGAATCCTTCGTACTCAAATATGCTTGATTAATTCATTTAATAACTTATTATATATTTCAGTATATAAAAATACTCCGACGAAGGGCTAAAGCTCGAAACGTCAGTAAAGTTAAGTTAACATTTTTTACGGTGTTACAAATTTCATTATATTACCTATCGTTTATATCAAACACAGACGCAGCCTATACTATATCGTAGTATTAAAAATCTAGTATGTATGCATAGTTTCGTGAATTCGTGCGCAGTGGGTCATATTGTACTGTTGCGCAATACATCATATTTGTAATGGATTGTGTAATACATGGTCTACATGTATAGCTAAAAACATATGTTTGTAATGGATTGTGCAATACATGGTCTACATGTAAAGCTAAAAACATATTTTCTGTATCTTGCTGTACGTTGTTTTTATTAGTTAGCTTCGATCAATCTTCAATTCCATCTTAAAAGTTTGCTAAGTGCACTTGGCTAGGTAAATGCGTTCGTTATATAAGTGAAATACAGATACATGAGAAAAATATCATATGCCCTTGACGGGAATTGAACCCCACGGTTTCGGCTTTCTAGTCCGATTTTATCCACACTGATTTGTACTCATAATCTGAGAAGATATAGAAAAGTGATCTGATGAAAGGAAGATGTTGCAGTTGTATATAGGATATGGTTTTCGGCGGCCTTGCTGTCTTAAGGTATTAGAACTTTCTCAGGATGAAAAAAATCTTCAATTTTTTGTCAATCCCAAACTTTGTTTATTCATTTATTCATTAGTTACTTCCATTTAGTGTACTACATAAAGAGTTACAAAACTAAAATACATGAACAACTAGACATTTACATAGTAGCACTAAATGAGGGGCAAAAAGAGCGGACTCAGCGAGGTTAGCCCTTCTCTTTTGGAAGTAGTTGAACGAGTTAAACATGGTTTTATGTCCATGCTTCACCACAATGTCGAATAAACAAGCCTACTTTTTGGCAGAAGTTTAAATGATGCAGTTTGAACAAATCCTCTTTAAATGACCCCAACCACTTTAGCCAGATCTAATTAATACCTTTTGAAACAGGGTGTGCTTTTTACCCCCAAATCATCTTAACCTTTGCAACAAAGAGCCTCGCTATCCTGAAATGACACTAAAATAGGGTTCATTTCTTAATTTAGCTTGAATAGGTTATGGAGTCTTTTTTAACCTCAAGTGTTTTAAATAGGGTCAGGGTTGTAGACCTTTAACAGAACATCCCTATCAAAACCAGGTCAAGACCACCCTCCCCTCTCCCCAGGAGTTAGTGACCATTTTTCAAAGTTAAAACAAAAACAAACTATGGATGCCTAATTAAAGGCTGCAGAACGCTAAAATAATAATAAATCACTTTTTTAACGTCTCAATCTTCTACCTGCACACGTGTGCACTACTAATGGGGGAGACTCAGACACACACTCACTACCTCTACGTTGAATATTTGCATACAACTAGGCTCACACTCCAACGAAGGGCTAAAGCTCGAAACGTCAGTAAAGTTAAGTCAACATTTTTTACGGTGTTACAAATTTCATTCTATTACCTATCATTTATATCAAACACCGACGCAGCCTATACTAGTTTACTCGCTAGTTTCCATTTGTTAATATGGCAGTAGACTGTGTTGTTGCGTTAGTTGTTCATTGTCAAAGTAAATCCCTCTTAGACTCACTTATTTCAATCCTTTCTACGTAATCCCGTTAATCATACCATGGGTTTAATCCTGGATAACAACCTAGCATGATTGCTAGATGAAAGGTTATCGCCTTAGGACTATCGACCATACCCTTTGTAGTCTATACATACTTCTTAATAACACTTCGCGTCGGTACAGTGACCCTGTTTAAAGAGAGGGGTGTATAGATGGAGAAACACCAGTTTTCGTGTCGTTGTTGCGCCTCCTGGGGACTTCTTGTAAACTGTTGATGTTTTCAAGTGTTTTTGGCAGTAATACATGGTCGGTAGGTAAGGTGTGGCTCTCTTTGTGTTGGTAACCAGCCTATCAACGCCCTGTTAATAGACCCTTCTTAGCCGGTTTATAAGCTTTGTAAATTGATGGTGTTAGAATGAATTATTCGATGTTCTAGAAGACATGATCACACCTGAGTACATCTTTGTACATTGTTAGTTAATAAACATAGTAGGTTGATGGTATTAGAATGAATTATTCGATGCTCTAGAAGACATGATCAGAGCTGAGTTTAGTCTTTGTACAGTGTTAGTTAATAAACATATGAGATTGATGGTGTTAGAATGGAATATTAGAGTTCTAGAAGACATTATCAGAGCTGAGTAGAGTCTTTGTATAGTATTAGTTAATAAACATAGTAGATTGATTAAATTAGAATGAATTATTCGATGTTCTAGAAGACATGATCAGAGCTGAGTAGAGTCTTTTGTACAGTATTAGTTAATAAACATAGTAGATTGATTAAATTAGAATGAATTATTCGATTTTCTAGAAATAATAAACAAGGTTTGAAATTATTAATTAAACTTGTTATAGCAGTTCATAAGCGTTTCCTTTCAGTTAATAACTATATATCATCGTTAAGGCCCCCATGTAAAGGCCCGCTATTAGCCAAACTGAATACTATCACGCAGCAATAACCCCATCCCATACAACTAGGCGAGGCTTTCAACACTATCATTAATTATTTGTAGCAAACCTAAAACCACCCATTTATCAAAGTCGTCTATCGACCACTCGTATTGTATATAGTTCTAATACCGTTCAACACCCCTTTTATCAAAGTCGTCTATCGACCACTCGTATAGTATATAGTTCTAATACCGTTCGCCACCCCTTTTATCAAAGTCTATCGACCACTTGTATAGTATATATAGTTCTAATACCGTTCGCCACCCAATTTATCAAAGTCGTCTATCGACCACTCGTATTGTATATAGTTCTAATACCGTTCGCCACCCCTTTTATCAAAGTCTATCGACCACTTGTATAGTGTATATAGTTCTAATACCGTTCACCACCCCATTTATCAAAGTCGTCTATCGACCACTCGTATAGTGTATATAGTTCTAATACCGTTCGCCACCCCATTTATCAAAGTCTATCGACCACTTGTATAGTGTATATAGTTCTAATACCGTTCGCCACCCCTTTTGTCAAAGGCCGTCTATCGACTACTCATATTATCAGCAGTGAATTATAAACACAGTATTATCTTTCGTTATATAAACAACTAAATATTGAAATAGTTATTTTTACATTTCTATGTTGATGAGTTGAGATCATCCAGGTTAGCGTAGAAAGACTGTTGGTGTCTGACGTTTATTTATTTTTATTTTTTTGAATCTTCACAAAAAAGGTTTTGGATGCAGTTATACAGCACCAGTCGAAAGCTGCGTTTTCGTTGTCCCCCTACTACAATACCGTTATTGTTTCGTTACTTTTATCCAAGGCTGTCATTTGGTATAAAATTCACATTCATGGGGCGAAGTTAATATCATGTAATTGCGAATTCAAAAAGGGATGTGTGCGCCATGAAAAAACTACCTGGAGACACCTTAACTGCTACTTGTTATAGACTAATTAATTAAGATATGACTTTATGCAGGCTAAATCAATTCACGATCAATTTGCAATTGATAACAGTAATACAGCACCAGTCGAATGCTGCGTCAGTTTTCGTTGGCCCCCTAATTATACAGTTCCGCTGTTGTTTGGTTAGGTTTAGGGCAATTGTTATGAAAGACTCTACTGTTTTTTAAACCAATCCTACACGATGTTTCGATTTGGTGCTGACTGTCCCTATGGATGGATATATTGGGTAACTCAATCACTGGTAAAATACTTCAAGGTAGTGAAGTGGGAAGGGCCTTTTAGGATAAACAAGGCATAGTTTATATATAGGTTTCTATTATTTATACGTACAGTGAAATTATGAAGGAAAAATGAGTGAATGTGTAAGGATGAATAGATTAATAAATAGATGAAAAAGTGAATGGAAGTTGGGAAAGAAATATGAATGAATAATGGTGGAAGGATGAATGTTGGTGAATAAACGAATAGATGGATGAATGAATAACGGATAGATGGATGAATGAATAACGGATAGATGGATAAGTGAATCAAGGATGAATGAATAACAATGAAAGGATGAATAAGTACATTTATATATGAATGAATAGATGGATGAATGAAGGAATAGATGAATGAGTGAACCAATTATGGATAGATGAATAAATGAATGAGTGAACGAATGGATAGAAGAATGACTTCAGAGAAATGAACATATTGACGAATGAAACAAATGACCTTGGATTAACGATAAGTAGTTTTTATAGGTTTTAACATGTTTGTATAGTTTTGACTAGAAATTAATATCAGCAAAGATAGACATCAATCATATGTATTCTATTATTCATAGGGAATTCTTAAGTATAAAGTTTATAATTGTTAGCAATTAATGCAAAGGTAATTGTAGGATAAGACATTATCTCTGTCTTTATTCTATGAAGGGTTGGTGTAGTTTTAGGTTATGACGCAGTTGTAATTTCACAGCGTGATCAGTACTTGTAGTCTTGCTGGTAACATATCAACTACTGAATGAATGAATGAAAGTAACTGAATGAATAAATGGAAGAAAGGAAAAAATGAGTAAGGGAATGAATGATTAGATGAATTAATACATAAAAAAATGAATGAGTGATATTTATAGCGATAAAAACTAGCGAGTATAAAACTAGTATAGGCTGCGTCGGTGTTTGATATAAACGATAGGTAATAAAATGAAATTTGTAACACCGTAAAAAATAGAAATAGAAACTAGCGAGTAAACTAGTATAGGCTGCGTCGGTGTTTGACATAAACGATAGGTAATAGAATTAAATTTGTAACACCGTAAAAAATAGAAATAGAAACTAGCGAGTAAACTAGTATAGGCTGCGTCGGTGTTTGATATAAACGATAGGTAATAAAATGAAATTTGTAACACCGTAAAAAAATAGAAATAGAAACTAGCGAGTAAACTAGTATAGGCTGCGTCGGTGTTTGATATAAACGATAGGTAATAAAATGAAATTTGTAACACCTTAAAAAAATGTTAATGTAACTTAATGTAACTTTACTGACGTTTTGAACTTTAGCCCTTCGTCGGAGTAAAAAAGGTATACTATATGATATATATATATAGAGGTTATCTTACTTCTGTCAATTTCATAACAGCCCTTCAAATGTTGATATACAGTCTAGATAAATCACTGCAAAGACTAACAATACTTGTGATCTAATCTAGTAGAAACTCAATAAAACAATCCCATTCCTGATAGAGTCGAAAATACTCCTAAATAGGCTCACTCGTAAATCCATTACTGCATTGACAACGTTAAATATATCAGTATTCAATCAAAGTTTGTTTTTTGTATTTTCTTGGTATTTGATAGCGTTTGCGCATGTCTTATGTAGAATATTAGATGACCGACATCAATCACTGCATATCGAGCAAAGAGTATTCGATTTCGGTAATTCGCATCCACTCTCTTTCGTGATTTCCTATTGCATTCTATGATTTCTGACTGACATCAATCACTGCATATCGAGCAAAGAGTTTCTATTCAATTTCGGTAATTCCCATCCATTCTCTTTCGTGATTTCCTATTGCATTCTAGGCTTTCTGACTGACATCAATCACTGCATATCGAGCAAAGAGTATTCGATTTCGGTAATTCCCATCCACTCTCTTTCATGATTTCCTATTGCATTCTAAGCTTTCTGACTGACATCAATCACTGCATATCGAGCAAAGAGTATTCTATTCGATTTCGGTAATTCCCATCCGTTCCCTTTCATGATTTCCTATTCCATTTTATGCTTTCTGTCAGTTATTCGACACTGTCCCATTCAATCTATTTTACGATTTCTGTCCTGTCCTATCCCATTCCTTTCTATTCTATGTTATCATTCCTTCCATTCTTTAATAACCTTTCCCGCTTCATTTGCCTTCCATTCTATCCTCTTCTATTCTATCTATCCACTTTTTAATGCAGGTCAGTTCCATGCAACTCTATCGTATACTATTCCACTTTATCCTTTCCTGTTCAAACCTATTCCATTCCATCCCATTCTATTGCATTCCATTCCACTCTATCCCATCTCATTCCATTCCACTCTATCCCATCCTATTCCATTGCACTCTATCCCATCCTATTGCATTCCATTCCACTCTATCCCATCTTATTCTATTCCACTCTATCCCATCCTATTCCATTCCACTCTATCCCATCCTATTGCATTCCATTCCACTCTATCCCATCTTATTCTATTCCACTCTATCCCATCCTATTCCATTCCACTCTATTCCATCCTATTCCATTCCACTCTATCCCATCCTATTCCATTCCACTCTATCCCATCCTATTCCATTCCACTCTATCCCATCTTATTCCATTCCACTCTATCCCATCCTATTCCATTCCACTCTATCCCATCCTATTCCATTCCACTCTATTCCATCCTATTCCATTCCACTCTATTCCATCCTATTCCATTCCACTCTATTCTATTCTACCAGGAGCCCATTCTACTCTATTCCATTCCATTCCACTCTATTCCGTGCCATTTTATCCCATTCTATTCCATTCCATTCAATCTGATCCTTCTTTATTCTATTTTATTCTTTTATAACACTGTGTTGTGTATTTTTATAGGGTAGCTCATTCAGAACTGCTCAAAAGAGGTTATTGTATATTACACCGTACATGTTACACTACATGTTTCACTACAGTTATTTAATGACATAAAGGTAGTTTGTTTACTGTACCATTGACCTACTACACCGTAAACAGCACGTACCAACATCCGCGTTAAATTATACATACACCATATTCAAGAAAGGTTGTCCCGGGGAATTGGTCATTTCACGACAGAGAGGAATTGTGGGTAGCCATATAAAAGACATGAATAAACGAGGTGTTTCGTGGACAAAAGTAACATTAAATGTCTTAACAATAACCTACTTTTAGTTGACGTGAATAATGACTGTAAATAAATTGATCACTTTTTACAATAAATTGTTTGGTTTAATACAGTTTTATCTTAATGAGCAAACAATTGTTTGGTAGAGAATGCGGAAGGTATAACCTTATAGTAGGAGTAACCCTTGTGAAAATAAATTTAGAACTGATAGTATGGCTAACAATAAGAATAAGAATAGGAAATTACACCATTCGAGAAGAATTAAGGAAAAATACCACGCGTATTTGATGAAAGTGGCTTAATAATAATAATAATAATAATTAATAATAATAATAAACAGTTCTAAGGCGCCACAACTGGATCTCTTTACAAAAGATAATATACATATATATAGACCTAGAGAAAAGTAAAACTAAATTTAAACACACAAATATAGAAATATATATATATTTATATATTTAAATCGACTATAAGTGAAATAGATGAGTCTTACAGTGCGAATCGAAAAACCATGGGCACCCAGAAATATTTTAGAAATCGTTTATTGTTCGTTGAACAACTCACAAACAACTCTAACTACAACAAGTTTATCATACTGCACATCAGTCAAACTTCTTGCGGTGATATAGTTGTTTCTGAGTTGTTCAACGAATAATAAACGATTTCTAAAATATTTCTAGGTGCCAACGGTTTTTGGATTCAATAATAACGTATTAGTTATCTATACTGTATTATGATATCATTGTTTTTTTTACCTGCTAGACATGTTGCTGTTTCAATATTAAAACTATAATAAGACATAAAGTCCTGTAAATCGATACGTTTACTTTTTAATAAACTATAGTCTTGTTGTTTATTGTTTAGTCTACAATGGAATTGCTTTGGATACGATATACACTAAGGTTAGCTTAGTAAGGTTAGTTTTCTATATATACATCTTCTCACTCCCATGCAGAAACTAGCTGAATTTCTATTGACAAACATTTTGATTTTTATATTTTTAAATATCTAAATCAATGTTTATATATTTACAATTCTCATTGTCTTATTTTATCTCACATTCTTTCGTGTTTTTCTTTCGTATAAATCAAATAGAATTCCTTTTTTTTCTCGAAAATCACACGCGAGACGCTGGCGAAGCATTGTGGTCTATCAATGTCAATCCCGTCATCCTTTGCGCCTACAGTTACCCTACGCTTACCCATGATCCACTGTGGCCAAAAACGCTTAATAAGATTCATTCGGATTGTGGTCTTTATAAAGGATTAAGAGGGAAAGACTTCCGATTAGTTGACAACTAGAATTATTAGGCTAGGAAATCTATTCAAATGTCAAAGACATCTCAAACGATTTGTAATATCATAGTGTTAATTCTCTTGGATGTGCAAATTGCTTTGTTTGTATGTTGTTATTAGTAGACGTTCTACCAATCCGATTTACCTGGTCTTGTACAATCTTAAAAGTTAATTTAACCAGGAAGAAAGTCTTCAAAGGAAACAAAGGAAACCATTGAATACTCGGTCAGGTAGATAACGTTAATATGAAAAGTGGTTCTCTGTATATACCTGGACACTTTACCACGGAACTTAACTTATTCTCCTGTTTTTCTTTTTTCCTCCCTTTTTCTTTCATTTTCATGCTTTTACAACAGTACTTTTCCTGGTATTTTTGTCCTGGTTCTGGGAGTCTTGCGATCAATCTGGTTTAGCTTGTTTTGTGTTTAAAAACATCTTTGTATCTCAAGTGTTTCTTTTGTTCTCCAAAGTTTTGAAAACATGTGGTTGAATAGAAAAAAATCTGGTGCTAATACCGTAAACGGTGCTTTTCTGCTGAGTGGTTTTTGACGGCGTTTCGTGGATTATTTGAATCCCATTTTTTTTCTATTTTTCATGGCTGGCCGTGAAAGACCAATTGGCCAGGATTTGTTTGGCCGTTGCTTGTCTTATATCGTGTTTTTTGTTCTTTTCTTGTTCAGTTTTTTATTCATAACGATATGTCTTTAATCTACATGTTTATGTTTTCCTTTATCTAGTTCTTACTAGAACTAGGACTACAACGGTGTGTACTTTGTGTCCGGTTTTGTTGCTTTTTATGACCTGATACACTCTCTCTTTATCACTCTCTTTCTTGCCCTGTTGGTCTACTTTCACAGCTTGACCACGGTACTTGGATCCCCTCTTTCTTGTCTACCAAAGATATGGCATTTTGTATCAAAGATATGGCATTTTGTATCAAAGATATGTTATTTTGTATCAAAGATATGTTATTTTGTACCAAAGATATGTTATTTTGTATCAAAGATATGTTATTTTGTACCAAAGATGTTATTTTGTATCAAATATATGTTATTTTGTACCAAAGATATGTTATTTTGTATCAAATATATGTTATTTTGTACCAAAGATATGGCATTTCGTACCAAAGATATGGTATTTTATATCAAAGATATGGTATTTTGTAGCAAGCATATGGTATTTTGTAGCAAAGATATGTTATTTTGTACCAAAGGTATGTTATTTTGTATCAAAGATCTGTTATTTTGTATCAAAGATATGTTATTTTGTATCAAAGATATGTTATTTTGTACCAAAGATATGTTATTTTGTATCAAAGATATGTTATTTTGTATCAAAGATATGTTATTTTATACCAAAGATATGTTATTTTGTATCAAAGATATGTTATTTTGTATCAAAGATAAGTTATTTTGTACCAAAGGTGTTATTTTGTATCAAAGATATGTTATTTTGTACCAAAGGTATGTTATTTTGTATCAAAGATATGTTATTTTGTATCAAAGATATGTTATTTTGTACCAAAGATATGTTATTTTGTATCAAAGATATGTTATTTTGTATAAAAGATAAGTTATTTTGTACCAAAGATATGTTATTTTGTACCAAAGATATGTTATTTTGTACCAAAGATATGTTATTTTGTATCAAAGATAAGTTATTTTGTACCAAAGGTATGTTATTTTGTACCAAAGATATGTTATTTTGTACCAAAGATATGTTATTTTGTACTAAAGATATGTTACTTTGCACCAAAGATATGTTATTTTTGTACCAAAGGTATGTTATTTTGTACCAAAGATATGTTATTTTGTACCAAAGGTATGTTATTTTGTACTAAAGATATGTTACTTTGCACCAAAGATATGTTATTTTTGTACCGATGTTTTATGATCTATTTTACTCTATATATTTTGGCGCGTGTCGCTTTTTTGTATGTTTTTATTGATATTGTAAGTTCGGCTTTGTTCTTTTTTGTAGTGTCTAGTTTTCTTCAATGTTTTTATTCTTAGCTATTCTCGTTGCTGGATGATCCTTGATATATTTTGCCGCGTGTAGCTTGTTTTGATAGTTGTTTCTTTGGCCCTTATCTATTCTGTAGTTTTATTATTATTATTATTATTATTATTATTATTATTATTATTATTATTATTATTATTATTATTATTATTATTATTATTATTATTATTATTATTATTATTATTATTATTATTATTAGTTTTCTTGAACATTTTTAGTTTTAGTTTTTGTCATTGCTAAAAAAAATTGGTCTTGTTCATTTTGGGGCGTGTTACTTAACTGTGTGTGTGTTTTTTTTTTTTGTAATGGCCATATACAACGTGGCCTTGATCAATTTGGCGTATCATTCACCCCCTGATCTTAAACATATTTTCTTATATATTGTCGTACATAAATATTTTAATCTTTTTCCATTTTGCTTGTAAATTTTCGGCTTCCATTTTTCTTGTTTTTTTTTAATTATTTTTCGTTTACATATTTTTCGCTCCTCCTAATTTGGCTTGAATTTTTCTTATCCATTTTTGTTCAATATATTTTCATCCCTTGATCAGCCTTTGAATATGTCCTTGGTCTATTTTTGTAGTGTGTAGTAGTGATATATAGCAATGGCGTTAATCACAATGAGACCTTCTCAACATTTATAGATTTATATTCGCTCATCCATCACCTTGATATCATAGCTGTCTATTACAACCATCAACAGCAATATTTGCACCTAATTCAACACTAATAAACTTGTAATTTCTACTTTAAATTAAACTACAAACTAAATACAATATGGCTGCTACGTTTTCCTGATTTCTTGGCTATCCATAAGCTGTAGTTATCTTGTTATTAAGGGCGAGTGTAGTAAGCAATGGTAGAGTGAGGGTGAGTGATAGATGCTTTTCTAGTATTCATTTATCATTAACCTCTACAACATGTTTAATATGTGGCAGTTTCAAGGGTTTCCAGTGTGATTAATGGTTCTTTGTCCATCAATTCTTGACATACAAATACTCATGAATATCTAAAGCTGTTTCTTCAACATGAGCTGTTTTCGTAAACTTCATGCCTTTTGAAAATCATAAACGCCATTTAAGACTATTCTCTCGTTTTGTTATACACACATAGTTGCCCTTTCGCTGGTACCGTAGACATATCATACAAGTTGCTATGGACTGAAAAAGACCTGTTCAATCTACCGATCACTGTTATTATTAAATTAATTGTGTTTGGAACAAAACAATTTGCTAGACAAACTGCTTTCGAACTCATCACTCGGAAACACTTTGATAGTTAGTTTGTAATTTTACAGTTGGCTAGCTCAACAAAACCGCAGCCTTGTGAACTAGACTTCCTTGTATCCGATAAAGCCTTTTTTCTAACCGTAAAACAACCTCATTTAATTGTATATTAATTTCCAAGAAAATGGACTCTTTCTCTGTGTATAAGGTGGTTTCGTCTGCAAGAACATTTAGGTTTCCTTTACTAGTCAAACCAAGCCCCTTTTTCGCTGTGAAATATTCAAAGTTTAATACCCAACAAGAAGCAATTGTTTTTCCATTGAAAAGTTGGCTACAAGACGGGAGAATAATATCAAAATGCGTTTGCTCAGTCCGACCAAACTTACTTTCCGTAAGAATGCTCAAACAGAAACTGAAAATACAACAGTCCTGATGCACAAGTTCAAGTTTTTCTAAGATAAAAGATCAGGAAACTTTGTGAAAAATGCGCTTCTTCCGCCATGAATAAATCTCGTTTATAGTTTGCCTAAATGCAGAGAAATATAAACATAAACAAGTTTTATTTTTCGTAGATATATGATCTCAGTTATTCCATTGCTCAACAGCAAGCTAATAAAGCCTTGTTTTCGTGCATTATTCCCATTTAAATGTACCAATGTTGCAAAACTGATCAGTTGGATATTATTATTATTATTATTATTATAGTTCCTACAGAGTACAACTAATTTCCGTCTAAAATCCTAGAAAGAACTACGTGTCAGCAAGCCTGAAGTGTTGTTTTCGTGTAAGGTTTTCGTTTATATCTCTGCCGTTATTGCAAAATAATATTACATTTTTACATGCAGTCATTGTTTGTTTGTGTACAACTCTTTCGGTCCTCCTTTGTACAAGGTTCTAGACAAAACACTTTTCATAAAAGTTTTATTTGATGGTTTTTGTTTATATGTTCCATTGTTGAAAAAGAAAATAATTACATTTTAGAGTCATTATCACAGTTGTTTTATGTGTTGAAATAGCTCTTTTCTCGCAGTGTCTCAGGCGTGCTTTATAATTCTCGCTTGCATGAAATACTCTCCAAAGTTTGTCAATGCGCGCAAGTTTGTTTGTCTCCTAAATTAAGTTAAATTATGTTTTTGTTAGCCACTAACTAAGTGAATTAAGTGCTGTGGTTAGCGTTTGATAACAAACCACAATCTTTACTAACAAAGACACAAGAATAGCTGACGTTTTACCAATTGTCGCTCAGATATTACATTACAAACTATTGCAAGCTTTCTTGTTAGTAAGTTTATCAAGGGATATACATTCCAAGAAACCTAAAGCCGGAGGCTTTTAAGAACTCTAAACATTGCGAGTTAAAATAATCTTTTTTCCCAAAGCCAAATTCAAGGTTATCTCACTTCTATAGTTGTTTATAGGTTACACTTCTAGGACCAGAGTATTTTCTGAGAACAAAACCAGAGGGTACTTCATGGGACTTCAGCTATGAATTTAAAATGCACTCAGTGCTTCCCTTAACACGCGTCTAGCTGATAACTGTGATGGTTGGTTGGTATTGCTTGTTCCTAACTCTCTTAGACAGTTTGTGTTGTTCCTGATAATATACTATTCATTAATTTCCAAGAAGAAATATAAAGTGCATACGTTTTTGGCAATAAAGTGTAAATGCATTACTCTCCTAGAAAATATATATGGACTTTATTTATATGTTTCTATGTTTGTTGTATTCATGATCAACTAGCCGGTCAGATCCCCAAAACAGAATCCATAACGCATCGTCTATAAGACTTAGGGAATAAACTCAAAATGCAGTAGATAGACCCCTAGAAAATACCGCCTTTGGCTACTGAACTATAGCTATACTAATAGCTAACTATCATTGATGTTCTTCTAGTTAAAAGTGGTTTGCTATTTCTGTTGCTAGTCAACAAGCTAGTTTACTTTTCATTAGACTGGTTTCTTAGAGTAAATCATAGTAGCAGCATTGTGCTTTACATTCCCAACATAAAGTCTATATCTACTATATCTATAGTAATAGGTGTTTACTAGCTATCATTAGCTTCATAGCAAACTGAAAGGTAGGTTAAAAGGTTTCAGCAGTCAACTGCAACAAGTCTGGAAGACCGCTTCATGAATGTCTACGTTTCTCTAGCTTACCTTCAAGTGTTGTTCTTTTACTGTGGTATATCTACTGGTTCGCAGGGTTATTCCTTGCCTATAAGTACCACAGTCATAGGAGGAAGGAAGGAAGGAATAGTCATTGGATGCCCCGATAACGACTTGGTTGCCCTGGAAGACTAGACCAGGTAGCAAGAGAAGAATATATTATGGACAGAGATGTCACTATCACCAGCCAACAAGTGAATCGTGTCTTGTGGCTCTGTAAAGAAGGTTTTTCAACGATAGGATTATACATGAAAGGGATGAGATTAGTCCGAGAATTATGCTAGAGTTTGATTGACAGTCGATTGACAGGTTCCCTTGATATGATCTAAATACCTTGTATATCCATGACAGAAATCCAGATGAAAAATAGATCAGCTCAGACGAAAATGGCTTTATGGACGAACACATGAGCAATCTACAAGGCTGTAAACGCTCATCCTTCGTAGCTTTACATACAAACAAATCTCTTAGTGTAGAGTATTTCCTTGTGTGGCTTTGATGTTAGCAAGGAATGGAAAGTGAATATATAGTGATTTCAGTTAGAAGACGAGCTTGCCTGGGTGCTAGAAACGAGGCTAAGTCTTTGTAAATCAGGATCCTGTCATCACAATTAGTGTTGTACTTGGATTCTTGAGTGCTTTCCCTCCCATTTCCGATAGGAATTTAGTGTTTTTGATAAAGTTGACTATAATTCAACAGTCAACTCGTGTTTGACTGACAGCTTACTAATGCCCGTCGTTTTTGACACATCAATTATCTTCGCCAGGGCGTTCTCTTCGATACCAGTCCACAAGAATTTCGAACGTCTGATCAATCGTTCTTTTCTGATCATTTATTCTTTTCGCAAAAATATCTTGTTTTATTGTTGTTGGATTGATGGATTTTGGTGCAGACGTTGCTGATGAGGATATTAGAACAATAAATCTGCTGAAATCCTTTGATCGTTGTAGACATGGTCTTACAAATGACTCTCAACGAGTGAAATACGATGTACAAGATATTGCACTGGTTTCTTCAAGAAAGCAGATATCAGACGTTCGCTTGTAGTATCCCCTTGAACGGCAACTAACACACACTTTACCCTTAAATAACTCTCTCTTTCTTCTCTCCTTTCTTGTATACTTCACAAGCTATTCTAGTAGCAAAATATACAGATGGTGCTTGGCTAAAAAAACGAACCATTTTTCTACTAAAACGGTTCCGGCAAAACTGAACATTTTTCTCTCCGCTGCCACCCTGCCTTTATACCCTTACATCTCTCTCCATTTCTTTCTTCTTTCACTGTCCTTTCTTTCAAGAAATCCTTCCAACCTTTACATCAAAAAGCAAACATTTTTACTCGAAAGAATCCTCTTATTCCTTTTAATTAAGTCAATTTGTGCGATTCTTGCCATCTTCCCTCTATTTCCAATCAAACTATATACTTATCTATAGAGAGAGAGCGTTTGCTCCAAGTAAAGCGGTCTTGTATCCTCCATGATATGATTAAGTTATCGTATAAACATTGCAGGACGACAGTAGTATACAGGTTATGTATATCATTGATTACGATATTTAGCATGTTTCGTATCAAATGCTATTCTTTTGTTCGTTAAACGATTGCTTGAAGTGGCCAAAGAACATAGCAAAAGAAATTACTAAGCACTCTAAAAGTCGTTTTAGAAATCCTTGTATTTATATCGACTTCAAAAGAACATGTAAGTTCTGTTCAGTTACAACACAAAACGTCCAAGAAGACATGTGCAGATAGAGTGAAGATACTAGCGATTTTTTGTTGTTTTATTTGAGTCTAGACTAAACTTGAACTGAATGACATGTGTTTTTAGCCCCCAAATAAGATCGGACAAGAACCAAAGAATACTCTATCAAATGAACTTCTTACTTCTCCTCAGAACTACCTTAGACAATTCGTTATACATAGAACGATAGGTACCAAAACTGTGAAGGTAACACATAAACTCAGCGCTCAAACAAAACGTTTTTTTTTTCTAGAATAAGCCGAAACTAAACAAAGCATTATACACACTACTGAAGCGTAAAGTTAATGAGTTCTAAAATGAGAGATTTTTTTCTAACATAACTAACCTCAAACTGATGTTGTTACATCTCAAAACTAATTTCGAATCTCTGTTGTACATGCAGTAACTGAGAACGACATTGCACTCATCGACTTTCTTGCGCGGGCACATACATGTAAGGCTTCAATATCAACAGCAAAAACATTAATGAAAATAGTATGATAAATACAATCTAATATTGAGGTTTTTTTAATAGTTTTTGTCGGTGAGTATAAAAGAACCATTCAAGTCAAGGGAAAGGAAAGTTTTTTTCGCGGCCATATTTACACGTGGAATCGGTGGTTCTTTGTTCATGGTGACACGCCTTTTTGTCATTTCTCTAAACTGACCTGATTCAGCCAACTCTAAAAAAACAACTGATCAATCTGTTTTAAAAACAATTTAGATAAGACCTATAGATAACGAAAGAAAAAGCAACACTCAGGCGGTAATATCATTTCCTTTAGCAAATCAACTTCAGTCCTTGCAGTAAATACTCGTTTTCGACTAGAAAGGGGTAGTTTGGGGAAAGTTTTCAGTCAGATGTTCAGCGAGTGTTCGTTAAGGTTGGTTTGTTTTGGGTATTTTTTTTTTCATAAAAAATCGTTGGTTTGTCAAGTATTTGTTCGTTGCTGATGAGGTATTCAAGCCAGAGAGAGTCATATACCCCCTGGACTGAACTAACTATTTCATAGTTGTCCTTTGAAACCACATTACTCTCAGGGACACCAAGTTAACAAGACACGAAACAGCACAAAATCTAACCGCTAGTCGTCTTTCTTACTTTTTATCGTCCATCTGTAGCACATTATGTTACCAATGTAATATGGCCGAACAAGAAGAGCCAAGGGCATGTACAAGTCTGTGAAACGCGTTGCCTATAGCGTTCATTATCTGTATAAGAATACTTACCGGACAATATCTATCTTTATTGGTCGTAAAATGACCAACATTCGTTACCTTTAACCGTAAACCACGAAACTAACTTTCAAATAAAACTCTTCTTTTCAACATAGAGGCTTTTAAGATTTTTACCTCCGCCATTATTACAAGCCCTTCTTGTACAAAACGATGGTTTTTGCCTCGTTTACAATGGACTAACTAACTCACTAACTAGCCCATTACTTATATTGTATGTTAGACTTACTGTGAACTAAACTTTCTGTTCATTTAGGCTGTTGTTCCATTCTTAATATATCAACAAAAGGGTCAAGGACATACCTTCCTTTGCTGCAAAACCCTTCCCATCCACCATATTTACTTCAACGAAATGCTTGTTTTATGTTAACATTATTAGTTCTATTACTAAGGTTTCTTACCTGTGTTTCGTGTTTTCTACAGGTTCTAATGGCTTGTAATGATAATTATTATACGGCGTGTTAACGTGGCCTCTAGGTTGTCCCGTCTACCTACGAGAACGAGAACGAACAACGCGAAGAAGACAACTTCAGCCACCTGCGACAAGACTGACAACAAGTCGATCTTTTTGGTCAACAGCTTTACGTCAAATACATTCCACTCAAAGGAATACTTGCATTTATATCACTACAATCATCACTAAACAAACAATCATTGTACGGACAAATAAACAAACTCTTAAATACATACAATGACAATACAAACAACTGCAAAAGAACTTTAGTGATGGTGTAAAATCGATTTCCAAACAACAACAACAATAACGTGTAACGACATCATGAAATGAAAAGAAAAAAAACTGTCAAATCCATTGAATGACAATTAATAGAATGAAAACACAATCAACTGCATGCAAAAACCTTTAGTGATGGTGAAAAATATTTTCCAAAAAAGCAACAATAATAACAACTACGACGACAATAACAACGACGACATCATGAAATGAAACTGAAATAGAAAAAAAGCAAACTGTGAAATCCATTGAATGACAATTAATACAATGACAATAGAATCAACTGCAAAAAAACCTTTAGTGATGGTGAAAAATATTACCAAACAGCAACAACAACCGACAACTGACAACAGTTACGTGCAACGAAATCATGAAATGGAAAAAAAAGCAAAATGTCAAATCCATAAAAATATTTCCCAAACAGCAACAACAACGACGACAACAACAACAACAACCATAACGTGTAACAACTACGACGACGACGACATGAAATTAATAGAATCACAATTAATACAAACAAACAAACCGAAACAGCTGCAAAAATCTTTAATGATTTTGAAAATATTTCCAAATACTAGCAACAACGGCGATATATCATGGGTTTGGAAAACTATTTAACAATTATTCGCCGAAGGCGAAGTGGTTATCGGGCGAATATTTACCATTTTTGTTCTAATATCCCGAGATAGCGAACCAATGAGAGCGCGCGTTCTTATTAGGTTGTGTATATACTAAAGTTCGATATTTAGATGAGCAGTATAAAGGATTTTTTGACCCTTCGCCTGAGGAATGAGCTCTTTTTATAATCCTTGTCTTTGAAGCGAATATTCATGAGGACTTATATTTCTAATATTTCGTGTAATTGTCTTACTTAACCGTTCAACCAACTCAGTGAAGGTGTATGGAACTCAGTGCCAACTCAGTGTAGGTGTGTGCAACTCAGTGCCAACTCAGTGTAGGTGTGTGCAACTCAGTGCCAACTCAGTGTAGGTGTGTGCAACTCGGTGCCAACTCAGTAATGGTGTATGCAAATGTTTCCCGCGCGTGAAGTACATGTGTTGAGAATTTGAATTTAATCATCAGAGAACCATCGCTTAACCTACAAAACTCGTTTATTGACTCGGTTATTTTATAAAAGCAATGGTCAGCACTTCAGCTCAGTGTGCGTCTATTGAGTTATGGATGCACTTTGTCGGCTGCTAAGCACTCAAGAACCTAGCTAGAGTTGCTTACGCTTACGCTTCTTTCGTGCTTAGCAGCCTCCCGCGTGCATCCATATATAACTCATTAGGAGTATCCACCACTCCTTAAATATAGCATGTATGCGTCTTTGCGAAGAACAGTACTTGCACAAATGTAATGAAAACAGATAAAATATTTGCTAAAGTTGATATATTACTTGGTGGGCTACCTGTGGTAGCTACCAAGGTTTCAAAAGGCCTTTTTATTATTCATATATTCATGTATAGTTCATATATACGTCGCAAATCGGCAAATTAGCATATTTCTTCTCAACAGTGCATTGCGTTCTAGATTGTTTACCTCTGACAACAATAAGATCAGACTCCCCTGACGTCACTGATCCAGTCTCTCATTTCACTTTTGTTAATCGCTCGCTTTGCCTGTTCGAAAAAATAGAATTTAAACTACGCTTCAAATTTTTTTTCATCAAGCCTCTTTATATATAATAGGTTATATTTTTGTTTTTTGTGAAACTTATAAAACTCAAGTTAAGTGAAATGAGTCCTTAATTTTAATTGGCTTCATGCAAATAAGCAGTAACAATAACAATAATGATTATAATGTCTTTATTGAAGATTATCGGCAGTAAAAGTACATACCAATATAAAATACAATCAATATCTTAAAACTTAACTATGATTACATGCATGCTAAAGTTAAAGTCTATAAATGCTAGTTATTTAATTGCTAGTTCATGTTTAAAAATAATCGGCTATTAATTAATAAAAAATGACTTGAACCGCTCCGTGTTTACTTTAGGCAAAAGGCTCCTGTTTTTCTTTAGTCAAAGTGTAGACTCCTTAACAGCTATAACTAAACTCCGTTTTCAGTTACAGTAATGCCGCATAAAGTACGTTCCTTAGTCTATCGAATATTGCCAACATTAAAAGTGCTAAATGCTCACCGCTTCTGAATCAGTTTTGGGTGACTTATTTTGAGTGATTAAATTGATTTTTAATGTTTTGTGCAATACGGTAAAAAGTATACGGACCGAAAACAAATATGGCCGCAGCCATTGTGATTATTGCTATTTGACAAAAACGAGGCTGACGCTGTCATGACGCCCAAATCTATATCTAAATTCTGTAATTTCAATCTTTGATATCTTAAATGCAGTACTTATTGTTAAACATGGAAACTTGGTCTTTCAGATAGTAGTGTTTATCTTTGTTGAAATATGTTTGGATCAAAAAGTGATTTTGTATTTGTTTTCGTTTTTCTGTCTCGTGTCTTTTTCTTTTTCGTCAACATGATAATACATTCTTCTCTCTTGATGTTTCTGATGCTGGTTGAAGAATGCGGGGTAAAACTCGCTCCAGCCTCCTGTTCGCACACGAATCAAGCCATACTGCTCTGGACTCTTCCTAGCCTTAGATAAAGTATCGGGGCTGGCACACGTCACTGAAATGAAATGGAAAAATTTCAGAAAATCAAAGTTATATAATAGTTTAAAAACCAAGCGTAAATATTTAAAAAGCGTAGTAGGGATAAAAGTAAACTTTATATCTTCTAGCAAAGCTAGACCCGAGAACATTGTTTTCATGGTACGCTCATGGCGATACCGCTGGTTTGTTGGACTGACGTGCTCTTCTACAATAAGAGCTATTTAAAAAAAAGCTACAAACTATGTAGTAACGGTGCCTCGAATACCAAGCTGCTCTGTGTACAACTTTTGTCAATATTGGTTATATTCAATGTTTCCTTGATTTAAAAAAATAATCAAGTCATCTTACAGGTTTCCTCGTGTGACTGGATAGTTTTTGACTGAAACGCCACATCTTCAAAACGAATTCTTTATTATAATGTTTTATCAGATCATAGTTAATACTGATTAGATATTAGATATCTCATTAATTAAAACTATGATGTCGGTCATCGGTTTCTGTGCTCAAAGAACAGACTACTATTAATCAGTACCGTCAATTCTGGTATAAAGTGTGGTAGAGCTAGCACCAAATCAAAACATCGTTTAGGATTGGTTTAAAAAACAATAGTCTTTCCAAACAATTGCCCTAAACCTAACCAAACAATAGCGGTACTTTATTAGGGGGGGGCCAACGAAAACACAGCTTTCGACTGGTGCTGTATTACTTCTACGTGTTCAGCCTGGACATTCATTGTGAATATGTAATTGTCTTTGTGCATTACTATTACTCACTTGTCAAAACGTTTCCTCCAACTCCCTTTTCATCTGCGTACTTCTCCAAGAAAGTTACAATGTCGGATTCTTCGAACTTTTCATCAATCTTTAGATCTATCTCGGCACCGTTAGAGAAGCCAACATTGATGGATGGCATATCCCAGGATTTTAATGACCTGAAACATGATACAAACCATATACTTTAGCAAAAAACATTTTCAAATTATACAAAACTTCCGACCCTTTATTCTAGATCTGAAAGCTAGAAATGGATTAATGATTGTTGATGAAAACAAACTGAGTGTGAATAATATTGTGATGTGAAATAGAATCGCATGGCTCCTACCAAAGTCGCTCGCTGATTAATTGGCTGACGAAGCGTGAGTATTTAGCGTAGAATCCCATATCACATAACAAACTCGCGCGCTGATTGGTCCGAAATGACGAATCTTTGACGTAGATAGTGAAGGATTCAGTGTAGCCTGCAGAGCAGGCGTTATTTTGGCTTTTTGGAGAATTTAGGATCTTGGGCTTCCCGTGTTACTATTTTGACCGCGCGCGGAATGAAAAATCAGGGATCCCGCACAAATAAATTTTGTTTTCGACTTATTATCGCATGATTTTCTTAACATATGACATTAAAAAATAAACTAAAAAACTAAAAAGATAAGTTCGCAAAGAATACAAGTTTGAAAGCTGAATTCAATGATGTACTTGCCTGCTTTGCAGACTCTGCTGAACCGAGCCAAAAGATCCATTTAAGAAAACTGCTTGTTGGCAAAGCCAAAGTGTTTGCGTTTTAGCGGCATGTTTAAGGAAAGTCTGTGTCCGTGAGCCGTTCTAAGGCATATTGTTTGCTTTGCATACTTACTTATAGATGTCAAAGCTCTTAGATGTGGCGGGTTTATCCAATGGACTCGGAGCAGCGCTTAAGTCGGAAGCAATGGGCGAGCTGGACAGTCTTCCATCAGCGGATGCTCCGCAACTTGCTCCCCAACCAACGTATCCTTCAAATGTTCCTGTGCCTGTGGGCAGCAATACTTCCCAGGGTGCTCCAGTAACCGAGTACTTATTCTTCAAGTCATTGATGACCCCCTTGAGTGGCTGACCATCAGGAGCATCACGGGCCACTTTCTTGATAACAGTTGAAACTTTCTCAGCCAACCATCTATAACACAATCCAATCCATAAATTACAAGAAAGACTTTACACCCTTTTGTTTACTTGTATTCTTGTCGTCATAGAAATGAAACTGAAGACGAAGTCGGGAAAATTATCAGTACAATGCGGAACATTTACGCTTGAAATATAATTAAATTAGCACAAAACTAGTCTTCTAATGGGCTATAAATATATAAATCACTTTTTTAACGTATTTAGCCAGTAGCTAATTTGGGAGACACAAACACACACTCACTACCTCCACGTTTAATATTTTAGCACACAACTCTGCTCACATGTTAATTTTTGCAGAGGGAGGAAAACCGGATAACCCGGAGAAAATCCCTCGTGGCATAGGAGAGAAGAACACATCAAATTCAACTCACATATAATCCATACCCATCCATATTGAGAGGGATCACGTTATTTTTGGAAGCTATATAGGGGGTTGTTACAAATTGTAAGCAGCTTTAGAAATAAACTGGGCAAATATAAGGGGGGTTGTGGTATTTTTTTGCCAACCAGGAAGGGGGTTGCGTAGTATTTGGAAAAGACAACAGGTGATTTTGCCGACCCTCTCTCCCCTAAGTGTGTATTATGAGTCTACACATTTGTACATTATGTCTTTTATGACGTCAGTTAGTTTGTTTGCTCTTACCTGGTAATGCATTGGATGTCTTTGTTTTCTGCGCCCGCTGCGGTGCCAAATTTTGGAAGCTCCAGCGCCTTCCTCCTTGCTTCCTTGTACGTCTCAGAAAGACGATGTTTATGTGTGGTTCCTGCTTTCTTATCGTGGAAGGGTTCTTTAAAGTTGTATCCCCAGTCGCACTTGAGACAGCGAACCATTTCAGACAAGCAAAATATTGCCGTGTCATGATCGAAACAAAGACTTTTAATGGAATACAGAGCGTCCACAGTATTAGCAAAACTGATAAACTGGATACCGATCATTGTGTAATTAGCGCCGCCATTATAAATATCACGCTTAGTTTCCAAGCAGCCACGGATGACGGAGGAGAGCAAAGGACTGGGACAAAACTCAGTAATATTGCCATAATTGAGCAGCTGAAGGAATAAGTTGTACTCAGTTCGTACACAGAGATGTTTAGCAAACAGATCCTTGAGCTAAATAAAGAAACAAATAAATATAATGTCAAGCGATATTAAGTAATGTACAATCCTATCATTTGTCAGTATATTTGTAGGTTTATCTTCGGTACAACGACAGTTCTTTTACAGTTCTTGTTTTAAAAGTTTAAAATAAAAAAGCCTTTTCAACAAAACGATGTAGGGTGGGTAATCAGGATAGCAAGGTATTTCTAGGGATTCAATCTATATCTGCGACTTTCGTGTGCAAGTAGAAGGTTGTTATCAGGAGATGACCTAGTGAATTTTAGTCATTTTCTGTTTTCTCACTCAAGTTTTTTTTAGATTGCGGGCTCGAAACGCTTCTAAACGATTGTGAGTGGTAGATGAATATAAAATGTAAATATTGATATAAAGGGGACTTTCAATTATTAGTGTATGGAGTGGGTTACGTGGGGGGCTGGCAATATTGAGGGGGGTCACGTTATTTTCGGAAGCTATGCAGGGGGGTTGTTTCTAATTGTATTCAGCTTTAGTACTAAACTAGCTATGTAGGGGGTGATGACATTTGTTTTCCAACCAGGAAGGGGGGTTGGGTAATATTTTGAAAAGACAAGTGAATTTGCCATCCCCCCTAATAATCCCCCTTGAAGTTCTGACTTGCGATCATGATCTTGCTTATTCAAATTTCTCTTGAAGTTTTTAATGTAAAATGTTGAGTGCAAAAGGAATTCAGACATATTTATGTAAATACAGTGGTATCTCTATTAAGCCACATTAAACGATCACCCAGCTCCATTAGGCGACCACAATAAGAAGTCACAAATCTATTCCTATTCCTATTCTATACCTCTATTCAGCGGCCAACCTTTATCAAGCGGCTACTTTTGAAAGTCCCTAGGGTGACCGCTTTTCTATTTAAATAGAGGTACCACTGTAGTTCAACTAAGAGATAAACACTTGGAACCTGTTCAAAATCGTTGATTTCTTCAGGAGGTGCTGTAGGGAGTGACTGGGGTGTCCCCTCAAGGAATGTAGGGCCAGCAACAAGGTAAGTAGATCCGTGGTTGATTGTCATTTCTAGCACTTGTAACAAAGGCACAGAAGCCAAAGAAAAGTCAGTCTCGCCTGGAATGATAGGTTCGTAGCAGCCGTCACAAGCGTAATTTCGCGCGCTTTTCAGGCTGACTGGTACGTCTGATGTCCCTGCTTTAATAAGACCCTCTATTAAACGATCGTCATGAAGAAAAATAGGATGAGCCCCTCCACTTAGAACAGCTTTGGCGGCCTCCTGAAGTACCTATGGGGAAGATAAACGTTAATTGATGTTTCTCATCTATTTCGGCACTTTCAGCTACAAGACAAACAAGCTGTAAGTAATAATAATAATAATAATAATAATAATAATAATAATAATAATAATAATAATAATAATAATAATAATAATAATAATACCAGGTCTTCCATTTTTGTGTGAATTCTTAAAGACAAACAAGGAGCATTAAGTGGAAGCCTTCGTGAAGCCTTAATGCACATTACGGTAATGGGATTACAGGCATCCTGCGGGACACGTTCTTCGTTGGCCTTGTAACCTCCAACTGTGATCTAAAAAGACAGTCATGTTAATAAAAATAGTTCATTCATTTCAGGTCGCAAAACCAGTTTTCATGAGTCTTAAAAATTAAAGTACGTATGTGTTTTTATAAGTAATACCATGGCTCGAGGGAAATTAGTTATTAAATTTCCCCGAATACCGAGGGAAAATTTGTGGTATTCGGGGAAATTTAATCACTAATTTCCCGAGTGCTATGGTATTACTTTGTAATACCATGATCACCGAGGAAATAAGGAAAAAAATGTTTTTCAATTCGATGTTCGGGTTTCTAAGTCAAGAAAGCGTGAACAACGAAAGCATTCAGAAAGTCATTAGCATGTAGAGGGCGTTTCCACGTCACATTAAGGCTTGATAGTGGTGAAATCAAACAAAAGTTTACAAATAAATTGATTTGTTTTCTATTTTAGGTTTATCGTATGAGTGCGCAGGTACAGATTCGGAAAACACTTGCAACAAGGAAACCATGTTAGTGATAACGTATGTAGAACACTCCCACAAGTGTTAGAGTATGGACTTGTGTGTAGTACAGGTTCTTTTATGTTAAAAATTTCCAACTGGGTCGAAGCGATCCAGGAATGGTCTCGATGATTGTTATGATGAGGGACCATTGGGGGATAGTCTCCTAAATTTTCCTCATGCATACAACATGAGGGAAATTTAGAAGACAAAGAAATCCCTTTGTCTTTTACTAAATTTCCCTTGCATAAATTAAATAGAGGGAAATTTAGTAAAAGACAAAGGATTTCTTTGTCTTCTAAATTTCCCTCATGTTGTATGCATGAGGAAAATTCGGGTTTGTAAACCCCTCGGAAGACAAAAGAATCCGAGGTGATCATGGTATTACAATTGTAAAACGCACTGATTTTGGTTTGTGAATATATTGGAATTATTCTTGTGACCCATGTATATCGGTCCTTATTGACTCAATATTGTCCATGTTTTAAAAACCTGGTTCGGAAACTATTAAGGTATCAGGAGGGGTTGGGGACCTCTACTCACGCAAATTAAAATTATGCGCAAGCTTTGTAAAATATTCCACTAAAAGTATATATTTATTGAAAGCTGAATAAATGTAATTTTTGAAAATTAATTCAAAATTTTCATTATTTAAAACGACAAAAAGATATTCCGACTAAAGCGTGTTTTGACTGTACTTCGTTTGAAAAGCTCCAACTCTGTCAGGATTTCCGTCTCAGTGATAACAATCACGTTAGCAGACTTCTATGTCTGCGATTTCTCATAACTGTTTCAGATCAGCCGCTATTGAGTCTCAAATATCGATGTTCGAATTTATCACGTATAAGTGTACAAACTAAGCAATATCTCAACAACGAAAACGAAAATGAAAACTCGCTGGCACCGTTTTTTGGTTCCAGATTTGATTTATCTTTGTGCAAAGTTTGAAATCAAACTATTGAATTGCATGGAAACTAGAGCGCTTTCATCTTTTCAAACGAAGTACGGTCAAAACACGCTTTAGTCGGAATATCTTTTTGTCGCTTTAAATGAAAATTTTGACTACATCTATTCAGCTTTCAAAAAATATATAATTTTACTGGAATATTTTACAAAGCTTGCGCATAATTTGAGTTTGCGTGAGTAGAGACAGTAGAGGTCCCCAACCCCTCCTGATAACTTAAACCAATGTTGGTCTTTTCATACTATCATTCACGGCATGTCCTTACCTGCTGTATCCATTGGTTAATAGCATCTCCATGAGGGTACATTCCTGTGCTACTGTACGGCACAGCTGTTGCTCCCCAAGCAGTCATATCATTTAATAACACATTGTTTGGATTCACATGTTCACAAAGCTTGACAAACAGGCAGTCGATAATTTCTTGAGCTTCTTCATTTGGGGTGTCCTTTCGGAATGGCTCAAGGAGTTGATCTAGTCGACCGATGGATGTTGGCTCCCCTGTAAGGTGCAAGCAGCAGTGATAGGCGAACAACAGCTGAACGGCTTCAATGAATGTCTCAGGGCGTTCAGTTGAA